>CAJQZP010001359.1:3957500-4500000 GCA_907164705.1 Parnassius apollo
TCATGTGCCAAACCACCGAAGTTGTATGGGTTACCAAAGATACACAAACCGAATGCTCCATTACGTCCAATAGTGAGTCAGATTGATTCGCCAACTTACAGATTGGCTCAATACTTAGCTAAAATATTATCACCACTCAGAGGACACACAAGAGCACACACTAAGGATTCATACCATTTTGTCAGTGAGATAAAAGACCTACATCTTACTGACAATGAAACCATGGTCAGTTTTGATGTTCAGTCTCTATTTACATGCCTACCTGTTGAAGACTGTATCTCAATTATAACTAGGAAACTAGAGGAAAATAACATGCCAGCAGAATATGCAGTATTACTAAGACATTGCCTTACATCTGGCTACCTATTGTGGAAGGAAGAGTTTTACAAGCAAGTAGATGGTGTTGCGATGGGCTCACCTGTATCTCCCATTGTCGCCGATATATTCATGGAAGACTTTGAGGAGAAAGCCCTCCTTACTGCACCTGTTACACCAAGGATCTACAAGCGGTAAGTAGACGATACTTTCACAATTTTACCATCAGGCAAAGTAACTGCATTTTTAGAACATCTTAAATCCATAAACGCTAAAATTCAATTTACTATGGAGTTAGAGGCAAATAATTCCTTACCTTTCCTAGATGTATTAGTCATCCGAAATCCTAATAACACCATAGGTCACACTGTGTATAGAAAAAAGACCCATACAAACCGATATTTAAACGGTGAATCTCACCACCATCCTTCACAGTTAGCTACCGTGGGCAAATCTTTGTTACAGAGAGCACGAGGGATCTGTGACAGCAAACACCTGGCCGCCGAGCTTCAGCACGTCAAGCAAGTTCTGCACGACAACAAACTTCGGGTCCCGCGCCTACGTCACAGTGACCGAGTGAAGCCGGCCACAGTCGAGCGTGTGCCTGCTGTACTACCATATGTCAGAGGTGTCACAGACAAGATTGGCTATATCTTGAAGCGAGCTTCTATTAGAACATTCTACTAGCCGCCGAAGAAGATTAGTCAGTTCCTACCATCCGTCAAATGTCATATTCCTCTACAAGATGCAGGAGTGTACAAACTTGATTGTGAATGTGGTCTCTCTTATATAGGACAAACAAAAAGATCAATTAGGACCCGCGTAAAAGAACATATAGCTGATGTGAAGCATTAACGTTCCGGGAAGTCTGCAGTTTGTGATCATATCCTAGACGGCCCCAACCATTACATCAGATTTGATAGACCACAAATCCTCGCGAAAGAACACCGATTCCTACCAAGGATGATACGTGAGGCTATTGAAATTAAAAAACATCCTAATTTCAATAGAGAAGGAGGCTGGGTACTACCACCTGCTTGGGATCCTATAATCAATAAAATTAAAACTAAACCCAAGCATACCACTGCAAGACCTCAGGGCATAGTCAGTTCATTTTGCATAGATCGGACCATAAACAATAATTAAAAAAGCTGAAGGTACTCCGGGTTTAACAATGACATCGGGACGTCAGTCATCTCAGTCCCCCGTGACCATGGGTGCTGGAAAGCGCCCGAAACGTCGGGAATTAAAAATAAAAGTAAATAAAAAGTAAAAATAAACGCGATAAAATCCGTAAAAGTAGTTTTAATCAGGATGATATGTGGTCATACTAATCGCATGGAAATTACCTCTTGAGTTCAATAACCAGTTACTTTAATATTACAGACAGACACTGCAATTTTATTAATGGTATGTATAAATGTACATAGTAGTAGTTTTTTAAAATGCCACGTTATTGTACCAAAAAATCCTTTAAAACGCATTATATCCATCACAATCAGAAAATATGAATCGAATAGAAGAAAAATAATTAGCTTCAGTTTTCTAAATTGAATTTAAATTTAGGTTTTCAACAATTTCAGTTAGGTATTTATTGAATATGCATATAACATACTGTACTTATATAACACGAATCCATGATAGCTTGCGGATTTCAATATCCTGCACTGTCGACTTTGCTTTACGTGACAATGAATAATGGAACTTATTCACGGATCTTAAAACTGAATTCTATTTTCGATTGTAATTAAATAGACTCAATTAAATTATATATAGATTCCAAATAAATTCGCATTCTGCATTTTGTTTTTCAAATATATATACTTATGTGGCTGATTTCATGGCGGCGCCCATTGCAACCTATATAAGTCCACTGCTGGAAATAGGACTCCCCATAGACGGTTTCATAGGATTTTTTCTGCCATAGTTTTCAGGCTGGGCAGGCGCGTTAGTTACCGCGGTTTTTTTATTACTTCTAGTTGTTATTAGAAATAAGCTGCTGCCCGTGTCCTGCCTAAGTTTCCTTCTACCGCATCTTACGACACCCACGGGACGATAGCCACTACTACTAGGGATGTTCAAATACGGGTCATGCTACGAATCTGTAGTGCCCCGAAAACATTTTTTAAAACAAAATATTTACAACCCTAGCATTGAAGCGCCTAGTTATTTATTGTAAACAAAAAATGCATGCTTTATTATAATTACTACTTTATTTTTTAAAAGTAAAGTGAAAAGTGCACACAGTTTGCCTGATAGCATGTGGATGCTTCAACCCATAGACACCTTCATCTATCTTTAAATAAGAATCAGCAGGCATATTATGCGTTGTAAAGACTTATAAATAAAATGCCGCGTTCTCAGTAAAAAAAGTCCCGGTTATCGTCATTCACACATCTTAACTGCCTCGTCATCAAGTGATGGTGATATACCATGAGGTTCGAATCCGGGTCGGGTCAAAACTTAGTTATTGGATTATTCTATCAAGAAATCCTCATGTAAATCCGTTGCTCCTATAAAAGATCTCACTCCGGATATGCCGAATTTCCTCCCTATCAGACTATGTGAGTGAGGGAATACAGAGTGCACTTGTGCTCGTGCATAAGCTTAGACACTATTATTACTTCCCTCACACTGAACGTAGCTACATTATGCTTCTATTTCATGTCGGCATTCTCCTATTGATTGATTTTTTTATAAAACAGAAGAGAATAATGTACCCACATTAAATCTGATTACTTTTTTACAGAACAAGTGTGAAAGTGCACCAGATAGTAGGCGCATCTACATTTATCTTCGATAAAATCCTAGTTAAAATACACGTGGCACCCCTTCGTTATCAGTCAAAAGGGTCGCCGTTTTCTTACACTCGCTATACGAAATACAGTGTTATTCTGCTGTTACACGTTGTTATTCTGTGAGAGCATAGTCCTACCCCGGTCAAGCCCGACTAAAAGCTATTTTTCAAAGTGTATCCCAATTTAATATTTTACTTAAAATATTTTAAATACGGATATACCGTTTCGGCTTTTTTAAAAATACGAGTAAATAAGGCTTCTGCTATTCATTTAAAATTATCCCAAATATATTAGAATGTGATTTATAATCAACAACTACAGCGTAAGCGCGCTATTATGTGTACGATTTATTTCGCAAAGTTTTTGTCTACTAAATACTTTCTTAATGACACATTCACTGGGTACTAATGTGTTAAAAGCATAGTATGATGGGATATTTGTAATCATTATTCGCGTCGTGTAGTTATCATTTATAACTACACGACGCGAATAATGATTACAAATATCCCATCATACTATGCTTTTAACGGGCAGTTATTTTCAGTCCAGTACAGTTCTCGAATTAGCGTTCCCTACGGGGGGAGTGTATCAAAATATTTGGCGCTTACCGCGCACGGCATGTGTGGAGCCGTGTGCCTCTCCCACATTTTTTAAATAAATGTGGGAGAGCGAAACCCTTGTATCAAGTATTTTTGTATATATACATATTGTGAGCCTTTTCCAAGCGGGAAGGGATAAATAATAATAAATTAATAATGTAAACCTGATACAAGTGGAATAGGGAAGTTTTTATGTTCTTAACCTTTCTCGAGCCCTGTCTTCGTGAACGAGGTTCATTTAGCCTATAATTTTTTCGAATTTCAATTGCTCTAGTGAATATTCATTCCTCCAAAAGACACCTAAAAGAACTAAGTTACTAAACAAAAACAACATATATAAGGGTCCTAATTAAGACGATCACGCCAAAAATATTACAAACGCCCTTTAGTAAGATCATTTAGGAAGATAACAAAATATTTTATTTATCCTGGTCACATACATACATACATATATATATATATATATATATGTATATATATAATTTTATTTAAAAAAGAGGAAATTAATTATAAATTAATTACAAACAAAAATTAGATATAGATATGATAGAGAGTGGGGGGTGGGGGGTGGAGCGTTACAATAGCAATGATATGTTGCAAGCTATTAGCATTTATCTTTAGGTGATGCATTTTAAACCGGTCGTGCTAATATTTCCCTGGATCCCGTTATTGGGTACCGGAACAAACTTGTGTCTGAAGTCGATTCTGTTAAACAAATCTCAGATTCGGACAACTAAATCTGATCAGTTTAACCCTTAGAACACACAGGCTTGCGCGTTTACCGCTAACAAGATGCCCTTTGTCCTATATCTTCAATTTCAGCTCAGCTAGCTTCGGAATCCTCGGCGTCAACATATCGAATAGTATGTATGCAGTTTTGTGGTTACTTAGAAGGGAAGGCCAAAGTTCGGTCACTAAAAAGCTGGGCTTACTCAGTAGAGTGGGACGTTATTTCAGGCTGGTACACCGCCTGCAACTTAACAAGACACAAGTTCAGCTTCAGATAGAATACTGCTCTCATCACATGAAATCTGCGTGCTCCGGGGCACCCCAAAGCCAGTTCCTTCCACTTGACCGCATCCAGCGCAGACGGGTTCGAATCGTCAGAGATCGAGTTCTTTCTGACTCGATTCACTGGCGCTGCGACAGTATGTTGCGTCTTTTTGTAATTTCTACCGCATTTACTACGGAGAGTGCTCTGAGGAATTTTTCGGATTAATTCCAGCCGCCAAATTTCCCGAACGTACATAGCGACCAAATTCACGTTGCAATCCACACCATCTGGATGCTGGGCGGTCCAACATTGTGCATTATACTAGGAGTTTTCTTCCTGGCACAAACTCTTTGTGGATTCGTTTACCACTGGTGATTTTTTCGGACAGACATGACTTAGGGACCCACAAGAAGAGAGCTTACTCTTTTATAAAAGACCGTAACGCACCTGCAATTGCCCTGGTGTTTCAGTTGTTCATAGGCGGCGGTAATCACTTACCATTAGGTGAGCCGCAAACTAGTTTGTCCCCTATACTATATAAAAAAAACTTCTCCGATGTTGTAATGATAAGAAATACTAAGGGACAGCAGTGGACTTGATACGTCCGCTCTACTGATATGGTGACTAAATATTCTTGTTTTAATTATGTTCAATGTATCATGTAAGTGAATGTAAATTTATTTGAAAAATAGAGCATTCCTAAACCCGATGGGAGTTGGTGTTGTAAGAAGCAAGAGGGGGAAGCGTTTTCCTTACAACGACAAAAGAAAAAACTGATTGCAAACGTGCTTGCCAAGAGTAGCAACTATAGCAAATATGAGACATTGTCAGTCTATGACTCAATCTATAGGAGTGTTCTATGTTTAGCAGAAAACTTTAATAGGTTTTAACGGTAAGCCCGATGAACTGTCTGCTTGTTTATCACCGTTACTTCTATAAAGAAATATAATAAGTTTAAATTTCTCTGCTCTATACGTACAATATTTCAAAGAATTCAGACCGTTAGAGACAAGTAACATAAACTAGTGTTGCTTGAATGAATGCAATGTATTGCAAGAATTGTTACATGTATAATATTTCCAAAATTTATTGTATATGATCCTAATTATATATATTCCTTAAGTTACATACGTTCAACGGAAAAGGCATTAAGATTTTGGTCCTTTTAAATAAGCAATTTCGTTATGAAATTATCGCTCACATAATAGACAAATTATAATATAATTAAATTATTGTCCAAATTGTTCAGTCTATTTTATCCGAAATTGTATTTAAAACTTTATAACACACGAAGTATATAGGCTGACTAAATGCCTAAAGCATATTCTACCAGTCTATCTTGTGATAATGTAGGGATAAAATTAAGATATTGTTACGCGCTAAAAATCGGCGCACTAGCGCCATCTAGTCTCGAACCGAAGAACTAAACTTCTTGAAGTGTAAAACTCGAACTCTCGGTACCTTGCGCGTGTTTACTTGAACATTCTGGATATTTTGCTAATTTATATAAGTAGGCGCTGCAAGATGCGATCGAGCAGAGTTGAACTCGGCGACACTAGCGAAGCTTCGGAGCGGAATTAAGTGAATTAGTGTGTTTAATTATTAGTGTTTTTAGTTTTAATTTGTGTAAAGTAAATTAAAGTGTTGAATTAGGTAACTTTATCGGCAATTTTTATTGTCACGAACCTCAAGCTCGTAACAATTGGTGTCAGAAGTGGGATAAAATCATGCCCATTTTACCTAAGGAGGAAACGGAGGGTGTCCGTACCCGAAGTCAACGCCAGCAGGAGACGGACCAACGAAGATTTGGTGGTGCAACGGCGCAGACGTCGGAGGGCCAGCCACCAGCTGCAGGCCCGTCGGTAGCTCCTACATCTGCAGCACCTGACTTAGGTGCTCTGATGGTGATGCTGGAGGAACAGGCCCGTTGGTTAAAAGAGCAGCAGGAGGTACAGGCTCGCCGACAGGAGGAACAGGCTCGCCGACAGGAGGAACAGGCTCGCCAGCAGGCGGAACAGGCACGCCGATTGGAAGAGCAGCTGCGGGGCGGACAAGAGGAACAGGCCCGTCGGTTGGAAGAGCAGATGCTCCTCATGAAGGACCTTCACGCTACCTTCGGGAAGGAGATAAAGGAGGTGAAGGATAGGGTTGCTCAGCATGACAACCGCCTATCGGAAGCTGAAACCCAAATCGCGAAAGCTGAAAACCGAATCGAGAAAGCTGAAACCCGAATCGACCATGTGAACAATCGGGTTGACAACGTGATGGCTGACGTGAAGAAAACGCTAAACGACCTCAAACTTGCGGATGGAACTACAGCTCCCGTAGTAGCTGCAGCACCTTCGCTACGTGGATTCAAAGTGCCGCCGTTCGACGGGACCTCTTCCTGGTCGGCCTACAAAATCCAGTTCGAGGCCGTCATGGAGGCGAACGGCTGGAATAAAAGCCAAGCCATGACTGCACTCACCCTAGGCCTGCGCGACCAAGCCTTAACTGTGTTGGAAGCTCTCGGTAAGAAAGTGACGCTGACGTGAGCAGCTTCTTGAGGCCTTGGAAGCGAGATATGGCGACGCTCATCTGGAACACGTCTTTCACGCGCAGTGTAAAGATCGCGTGCAGCGCAGCAACGAGAACCTGCAGCAGTGGGCCCTTGAGGTGGAGAAGATGGTTCGAAAAGCATACCAGTCTGTACCTGCGCTCATTGAAGGGAACCTGGTTCAGACATTCATCGACGGCATCCGCGACCTTGAAGTCAGAGCTGCTGTGAGACTCGGGCACCACGACACGCTTAAGAACGCCTTGGCCCATGCACTGGAGGTGGAAGCCGTGCGGCAGGATCATCGTTCCCATCGCATCAGGGAGGTTGCAGCAGCTACAGTTCGCGACCGCAACAGAGGATACAGCCCTAGGTGCTATGGCTGTGGGGAAAAGGGCCATCTTCGATCCAGCTGCCCTAAGCGAACCCTAGAAAGGGAAGGTGAACGATCTCAGGAGGGTAGTGCGGCCAACATCACCGCCCAGCAGCAGCAGGGAAACGAGTAAAAGCCAGAACTGCGGGGTGGGTGCTGGCTGATGTTAAAAGAGCCCCAAGGATCTCGATCTCACAAACCCATGATGGGAACAGTCTAATCATCAAGGGCGAGGTCAACGGAATGCCGTGTAAACTGACCATAGACACTGGAGCCTCTCGTACGGTTGTTAGTTCCCAACTTATAAGTCAGTTCCTTGGGGACTCCGCATACAACCGAGAACGCATTAATTTGGTAACAGCCACCGGTCAGCGTATACCCGTCCGTGGAGAGAAGGAGATGGAGTTGAAGCTAGGCAACGTGATCTACCTGCATAATGTCATCGTGGCTGATATAATGGACGACTGCATCCTAGGCTTAGACTTTATGAGGAATAATTGTTGCGAGATCGACGTTAAGCAAGGTGTTTTGAAATGTGGACAGGAGGAACTTTTTATGGAAGGTGCGTTACCAGGGAACGTGTACAGCATCAAGAAGATTGTTCTTCCGCCGAGATCGGAAACGATTGTTCCGGTTAGTCTTCCTCGAAACGCTGGGCAAGCTCACCGTTGTGTACTTGTGGAAAGGGTAAACAATAACCTTCCATGGAAAGTAGCTCGAACCTTCGTCAGGACCACTGACATCTCAGGAGTACGTGTGCTGAACTTTTGCGACCGGGAACAGATTATAGAAAAAGGTACACTGGTTGGTACTTGTGAGGAAGTGGATTGGTTACGTCAGTGCCAATATATATCGAGTGGGACCCCCAGCAAGGATTCAGAAACGAGAGTGACCACACTTTTGGAAGACTGTCGCAGTGTTCTGTCCCCGAACGAATTGGTCAAGGCGAAGAAGTTGTTACTCGAGTACGCCGATGTATTCTCATCAAACGATGCTGACATAGGAAAAACTGGTTTAGTTCAACACAAAATAAACACAGGTGAAGAGTTGCCTATCCGTCAGCGGCCAAGACGATTGCCGGTAGCACGTGAAAAGGAAGTGGAAACCATGATTGAGGGAATGGTGAGGGATGGTGTTATTGAACCTTCATCTAGTCCATGGTGTTCACCCGTGGTACTGGTAAAGAAGAAGGATGGTAGCTTGCGGTTTTGTGTTGACTACCGCCGTCTAAACGACGTTACTAAGAAGGATAGCTATCCCTTGCCGAGAATTGACGACACGCTGGACATGCTTACAGGAGTAAAGTGGTTTAGCACGCTGGACCTAAAAAGTGGCTACTGGCAAGTTGAAATTGACCCTAAGGACAAGGAGAAAACTGCGTTCTCGACGGGAATGGGTCTGTGGCAATTTAAAGTAATGCCGTTTGGGTTGTGCAATGCTCCAGCAACGTTTGAAAGGCTGTTAGAACTTGTACTTACCGGGATAATTGGCGATGCCTGTGTGATCTACTTGGATGACATCATCATCGTAAGCCGTACGTTTGAGGACGCCTTCAAAACCTGGAACGCGTGCTCATGAAGATTAAGAGTGCCAACCTCAAGTTGAGTCCGAAGAAATGTTCACTATTCAAACGGCAAGTCAACTTTTTGGGGTATGTAGTGTCGGAAGAAGGTATCCGCACGGATCCAGAGAAAATCGCAGCTGTAAAGGATTGGCCAGTTCCAAAAGACAAGACGCAGGTTAGAGCATTTTTGGGTTTGTGCTCCTATTACCGACGTTTTGTGAAGAACTTTGCAGATATAGCCAAACCTCTGCATAAACTAACCGAGGAGAAGCGACATTTTTGCTGGGATGAAAGTTGTAACATCGCATTCCAGGAGCTCAAGGACCGTCTGTGCAAAACACCTATTTTGGGATACCCTGATACAAGCAAAGAATTTATAGTTGACACAGACGCAAGTGATATAGGACTTGGCGGTGTGTTGTCTCAACGTAATGATGACCAAGAGGTCGTGATAGCGTACTTCAGCAAGTCGTCAAAACCGGAAAGGAACTACTGTGTCACAAGACGCGAATTGCTAGCTGTGGTAAAGTCGTTGCAACATTTTAGCAAATATCTCCTGGGACGAAAATTTCACTTACGAACTGACCATGCTGCACTAAAATGGCTATTGCAGTTTAAAAACCCAGAAGGACAAGTTGCGAGGTGGATTGAACTACTGCAGGAATACGACTTTGAGATCGAACATCGCAGCGGGAAATCTCATGGCAACGCAGATGCATTGTCAAGAAGACCTTGTCCTGAAGATTGCAAACATTGTACTAGGCAAGAGAGTAAGGAAGTGGTATCCGTGAGGATGCTCAGGGCAGACCACCTCAGCAACGAGTGGAAGGACAGCTTACTACATGCACAGCAGGAAGATCCGGACATCAAGCCGATTCTGGAATGGATAAAGGCCAGTGCATCCCAAGCTAAGTGGAGTGACCTCTCAGCGATGAGTTCGACCACTAAAAGCTATTGGGCCCAGTGGGTCAGCTTGCTGCTTCAGGATGGAGTTCTGTGTCGTAAATGGGAAAACGTTCGGGGAGACAGCTGTCATTTGCAAATGGTTGTCCCTAAAGTTAAAGTACCGGATGTTCTACAGCTGTACCATAATGATTGTTCAGGAGGCCATCTGGGAGTTAAACGTTAAACTCTACTGAAGATCCGAGAACGGTTTTACTGGGTCCACTGTCGAAACGATGTCGAGGACTGGTGTCGCAAATGTACAAGTTGTGCGGCTGTAAAGGGACCTCAGACTCGTAGTAGAGGTGCATTGAAGTTGTACAATGTTGGTGCACCATCGGAGAGAATAGCCATTGACGTAGCGGGGCCGTTTCCGGAGAGTGAAAGCGGTAACAGGTATTTCATGGTTGTGATGGATTACTTCACTAAGTGGCCAGAAGTCTTCGCCATTCCAAATCAAGAAGCTTCAACAGTTGCTGATAAGCTAGTTCATGAAGTCTTCTGTCGTTTTGGTGTACCTTTAGAGATTCACAGCGATCAAGGAAGGAATTTTGAGTCTCAAATATTCCAGGAAACTTGCCGAGTTATGGGTACTCATAAAACAAGAACGACTTCTTATCACCCGCAATCTGATGGAATGGTAGAACGATTTAATCAGACATTGGAGATGTACCTATCAAAAGTTGTAGACAATCGGCAACGAGATTGGGACACGCACATACAACCGTTTTTGTTGTCATATCGAAGCGCTGTTCACGAAAGTACAGCAGTGACACCAGCTTTCGCAAACTTTGGAAGAGAATTACGGCTGCCTGCAGACCTGATCACCGGGATACCACCTGATGCTCCACGCAGTATAACCGATTATGCAAATCACTTGCGGAACAAAATGAATGACGTTTATGAGCACGTCAGACAATCGGGCCAGCAAATGTCTGAAAAGATGAAAACCCGGTATGACCGCAAAATGAACAACAAAGGGTTCGACGAAGGTTCACTTGTGTGGTTGCACAATCCAGTCCGCAGCAAAGGGAAATCTCCTAAGCTTCAAGCTAAATGGGACGGCCCGTACCGGATTGTGACTAGGATCAACGATGTAACCTACCGGATACAGAAAGGCGCAAGAGGGACTCCTAAGATCGTCCATGTGGATCGCCTAGCGCGTTATTATGGGACCGATAATGCTCGGGACGAGCATGTCTTAGGAGGGGGCAGTGTTACGCGCTAAAATCGGCGCACTAGCGCCATCTAGTCTCGAACCGAAGAACTAAACTTCTTGAAGTGTAAAACTCGAACTCTCAGTACCTTGCGCGTGTTTACTTGAACATTCTGGATATTTTGCTAATTTATATAAGTAGGCGCTGCAAGATGCGATCGAGCAGAGTTGAACTCGGCGACACTAGCGAAGCTTCGGGGCGGAATTAAGTGAATTAGTGTGTTTAATTATTAGTGTTTTTAGTTTTAATTTGTGTAAAGTAAATTAAAGTGTTAATTTAGGTAATTTTATTGGCAATTTTTATTGTCACGAACCTCAAGCTCGTAACAATATTAGAACCCACGGCCCGAAGTGCCACAACTCATTGCTAAACCACTGCACCACGAAGCCGACAGTAGCGCTGTGAAAATAATATTATTTTTTAGTTGTTTGAAGTAGGCTTTTACTTTTTAGCAAAATTAAAAGCAAAACCAAGCAAAATAAATTCAATTTTAACATTATATTACCTAAATTATTAATTAAAGGGAGCTAGTTTCTAAATAACAATGCATCAAAGTCCCTACTTCACCGCAAATGTATTTAATTTTCTAACAATATTTTCTGTGTATATGTGAGGTGGAGCTGAATAGATTTTCCCAGTAACTTGAGATTAATACCAGAGCTATTTTTGATTTTCATTCTACATTACATTACATTACATTCTACATTCCCTAGCAGTACTTTACTTAATTAGTTCATTACGAGTATATATTTTGTTAATAGTATTTTTGTTGTGAAATGTGTTCAAATTTCTTTTATTGTGGTAAATACGTGAATAAAAGTTTAGCATAAGGGAACTACTAGCTATTTGACAACCTCTACCTGCGTATATGTATATTATAGTAACCGAAATATCTAAATAATAATGTGTTATTTAATTCAAAGATGCCGACCCTAATTTTCTTCTTTAGGCGTAAGTGATTATTCTACCCCACATAATTACGTGAGTGATGTAAAAGGCGACAGAGAAAAATTGTAACAGCATATTCTATAAAAGATATTTGTGGTTGGCAACCCACCCACCAAGAGCGGAAACTAAGGCATGTGTCCAGCCTATGAGGCAATCTATACAGAGGCATATGCACAGCAGTGAACTTTTGATGGGCTATAATGAATTAATAAATAAAATAGTGGACTTTTGATAGGCTATAATCAATTAATGAATAAAACAGTGGACTTTTGTCCACTGTTTTATTCATTAATTGATTGATTGTGTTGCAGCACGAATGGATCGGCTCGACCGGGGAAGGACCGCGCTCTCACAGAATACCGGCGTCAAATGGTAGCTTAATGCTGCTGTGTTTTATATGGTGAGTGTAGAGAATCGGATACCCTTTTTACTGGAAACGAGGCATTCTATCTTAGTCCTCACGGGTTACAACGCATCTGCGTTTTGATTCGTAATCGAGGATAGATGTAGATGTCTATGGGCCACAAAAACCACTTACCATCAGGTGGATTTTGGGCTCGTTTGTCACCCTATCCTATAAAAAACAACTACTATATTATTGATAATATCTGAAAGTAATAGGAATATTTGTACATTATTCAAAAATAACGGTGAAATAACTTTAGTGTAACTTTGGTTTAGTACTAGGTTGATCAATATTTCTTTGGAAACGCAATGAATTAGTATAAGTATATTGTGTGTATTTTTTTTTAAATTGCGTACATATAGAGTACTTATATTTTTATAAATATGTTGTTTATGGTTTCATGTTTATATTTATGCATAAATACTTTTATGTTTTATTATACCTGTTGAAATTTCTCTGCTTATTGTTTTTACGATCACCTCTTGAAGATAGAGACATAAAAACTATTTAAATATTTAATGATTCGTAAGGCGACTCTGGTTGTCGTTAATCACGTAAAAGACGTAGTTTCTAAACAGGTGAAATCCAAATTTCAGCAAATTCGTTTTGGATACAACTGGCCTTACAAAGCGGCAATGTTTACTGCCGGCAATGCACATATGCGTCAAGCCCGTTTGAAATGCAAATTCCACCACAAACGGGCTTTGATTGCCAGACAAAATTAACTAATGAAATTCCTGTCGTGACACAAGTTATACACCATAACATAATTAAAACTGAAATATTTATTTATATTACACAATATGTCAATGAAACAATATGTCAATTAAATCTAGTTTTGCTCGGAAAATTTTATTGATCTATTATTATTTATTAATAAGAGTTTAAGAAACTGAAACAACGCGCATTGATAAGGCACTAGGTCATATTAAAAAAGTATTATAACTTTGAATTATAATTTATTATTATTTAAATATAGACCGCTGCATTACAGAACAAATATTCTTTTACGTGGGCGTAAGATAAGCTTCTACCTCATCTCATCCTATTTGTATCGTAAGAGACTACAAAAGGAATTGAAACAAAGGATGGGCAACAGCGTCTTGCTGATAACAATTCGAAATAATAAAAAAAACCTGTGTGCCGTGTAGTGGCCGTCAAGAATATCCATTACCCCATATCTTCCCTTGGGTGTCGAAAAAGACGACAGAAAGACCAGAAGAGAAGAAAGAAACAGGGAGGAGTTGGGCAGCAGCATCTTCGTGATAAATGATACAACAAAAAAACTGCGGTTGCCTACCCGCTCTCCAAGCGTGGTAACTGTGGCAATATACCCCCCATGAGCAACGACTCAAATAAACGGTCCTCAGTCCTCGGCGGCTCCGCTATTCCCCGCTACGGTGGTGACCATGGTAACGGCGGGGCAGGGGGTGCTAAGAATCTCCCGTGGAGGTTCGGTAGCCACCTAAGACGAGTCGACCTAGCTAGACAAAACGCACGCACCCTGAAGACTGACTAGAAGATCCTGGAGCTGGAAGAAGAGATAGACAAGTTGCGCTGCAATATTATAGGATTATCCGAGGTCCTAAAATAATGGAAAGGCACGGTAATTATCGAATCTGACAACTTGTTCTATCACCGGGAGGGCGACCATCTGTACCAAGGAGGTGTTGGATTTATCGTCCACAAGTCTCGTTAACAACGTTGTAAAGATTGGGAGGTTCGAGAGGGTGTTTACCTTATAATCACCAAATGATTCGCAAGCATACAGGTTTACGCACCAACTTCGGCACAAACCGATGAGGATGTGGAGGAAATGTATGAGGACCCTCCAAAACCTACTATACAGTGTACTATAACTAGACCTATACTTAGACAGGCGACGGGCAGTAGCAACACATGTGCTTAAGTCTATAATAATTTTACTCTGTATTGTGATAGTTGATCTGCCGGCCTTGCGTGACGATAGAGGTGAATTCTTTCTATAATGGGAAAAGCCAGATCCAGAATTATACATGCTGAAGATGATTATATTTCTGACTGCCGATCCACCCCGGCTTCATCTGGGTAGAATCTATGTGGTAACATTTTAGTAAAATTATTTGTCGAATTTTCATGTGGTGTAGACGAAGGATTTCTTACACAACACATGCATATTTTATATGCATGTATCCATATCTATTACAACCTATAAAAGTCCACTGGTGAACACAGGCCTCGCACATAGATTGCCTCATAGAGGAGATTTTGTCATAGTTGCCAAACTTGGCAGACGGGTTGGCAACCGTAGTTATTTCTTATTTTGAGTTGTTATCGGGAAGATGCTGTTGACCATCTCCTGGTTTACTTTCCATTAGTCGCCTCTTACGACACCTCAAAGATGAGATGGGTTAGTGGATATTCTTATACTGATACTATACAGTATAGACTGATAGTATACAGTAGATAGTAGAGATTATTATGTTTGTGATTCAGTTATTATCACGTATTTGGCGGTGAAGAAAATCATCGTGAGGAAATGCATGTCTGAGAAAAAAAAGAAATATTTGGATGACATGTGAAATTCGCCATCACACGTTGGGGCAGTGCGGCGGACACTTCCTTGCCCTAAAACCCTCTCGGAAATGAGAGGAGGTCTATGCCCAGCAGTGGAACGTATATAAGCTATAACTTTATTTTTTTTATTTAGTTATTAGAAAGATAGGCCTACATTCTTTATCAGCTCGTAGCAGCTCACTATTGGGCGTGGACTTCTCCCATTCTGAATCTCTAAATCTAAATCTTATTTTATCATCATATTTATGTGAACCAGCGCTAGTCTCTAGCTTAATACAATTTTAAACGGTATTCTTTTGAATTTCGACTCGCGCACTTAAAACCCTCTGCATAAAGTTGTAGATGTAGTTTGCAGAACACTAATTTAAGCTATTCAGAAGTAATTTGAACCAATGCAAGAAACGTACCAACGACTTACAAGCTACTTGAGAGAACAGTAAGTACTTTAATCGAGTTTTTGAGAACATTAAAGTTCGTTTTAAAGGTATTTTAAATCCCGAACTAACAGAAATATTTGTATGGTCATACACTACCAACGCTTACTTTGAAATTTCTTACGTACTAAAATCTTTTTTCGGTCATAAATTGTATTGTGATTATTTGTGTTGATTTTTTATAGAATAAGGGTATAACAAACGAGCGCACAGTACACCTGGTGGTATATGGATGCCGTGACCCAAAGACATCTAAGGGTCTCCGGTTCTCTACACTCACCATACGAAATACGCACTATTAAGCTGAACACACATTTGTCAGCGCCGTACGCGCCGCGTTTCAAAATTCAATGTATGAAATCGTATGAAACCTCGCACATTGCAGCCGCACCGTTCGTGCCGTATTTTATAAAACGCGGTGGGTATCCGAATATTGCAGGAGGTATGCTGATGACGTCATATAATACCACGCGTTCGACGCGTGCTGATACTTAGTGTTGACTCAATGGATTTTTCACTTAAAACTGGTGGTTTATGACTTTCGTTTCGAAATATATTAAGCTATTGCATAGCTTCTACCGCGGGACTTGAGCGCGGGGACCGAATACAGAAATTCCGTAACGAAAAAAACCTCACGCTCCCCACTCCGACGGGCACGGAGGTGTGGCGTTGAAAGCCGTGCATCGTCTAACGTCGTTTTAGTTCGGCAGACTTCGGCACTCGTCAGACTTCGGCACGGTATTTGTGTGCGTGTACACTAGCTGCTAACTCAATGATAAAAATTCCTGAATAGCCTACATGTATTGTAAGATATTAAAAATATTTTAAACAATATTAACTTCTCATTTATTCAATAAGAGAAAAAAAATTGTTTTCTTATCGGTCACCACGCTCAAAAAATGTAACTTCATTTAATATCAAAGACTTAACTGCATCAATAAAATAAATAAATAATTATAATTGCATAAGTTGATAAAAAATGCTATGCAATAGCTTTACCGCGGCAGTCACCGAGTGCCACACGTATTTTTTTTATTTCATTTCAGGAGTATATACGTTTACTGTGTAGGCAACAATGAGTCGTCAGACAAGACTTTTTATAACTATTAATTAATTATACATAATTTGAAAAAAAAAAAATACATCGATTTGTCAATATGAATACTTAGTGAAAAATTATTTAAATAAAAAAAATTGATAATTAATTTTAATTAAAACCCAGCTATACCTGATTACTTAATTATCAATAAAATACTTACCTCAAACATACAACAAGTCTTTCTAGTTTATTTAGCCTTTTAAATCTTGAGTTTTCCATAGAGAGATATAGGTTTAGTTTAAGTAGCAATTGCTTAATTTTTTTGTATGTAATTTGCAAATATCTGAAAAATTGTTTATAATCTGAAAAATCTTTAATTAATTATACATAATTTGAAAAAAACACATTGATTCTGATACAGTGAAAATTATTTAAATACAATAAAATGAATCAATAAAACCCACTATACCTTTACTAATTATCAATAAAATACTTACCTCAAACATACAAGTCTTTCTAGTTTATTTAGCCTTTTAAATCTTGAGTTTTCCATAGAGATATGGGTTTAGTATAAGTAGCAATTCTTTAATTTTTTTGTATGTTAAATGCAAATATCTGAAAAATCGTTCATCGTCTTCTAATATGACTTTTAAATAAAGTATAATATTTTGCATTCAATTGCCTTTTTTAATTAATATTGTGAATCCAGAACCTTGTTTTTCTTTGAATTTTATTTTCTTATTATAATATTATCTACCAATAAGCAGGCTATTACAACAATTTTTTCCATAGCGATCCGAGCAGATCGCTTGGACCTACCCCTATCGAGCCAACCTATTCGTGTTACAACTATAATATAGCTGCAGCATGGCTCTACTACGTGTGTGGAGTGTTGGTATAATTACAGGCCTTACTTCTTAGTCCTCGAGGGTGGAAACTCATAGGTGCTTTTTTTGTTTGAGATTGGTTACAGGTTTTTATGGCTTACGTTTGTCACTTTACTTTACTTTGTTTTAAAAACAAACTAATCTTTAAAATAAACTATTATTAAGAATAAATATTAGCAACGTCATTTGTAGTAACAGCTCTACTATCGCCTTATTTTATAAGAGAGGTTATCGACCTTTCTTCTCTAGTCAAAGTTATCTACTGATTCAACTCGGCTGGGCAGCGGGAGATTATAATAATACACATCTTATAGTTAGGAATACCGATTTAAAACTTGAAAATGAGATTATTAAACCAGTGCGTGTTGCCAGTGATGACTTATGGACCTAAGACGACCACGCCTTGACTCACTTGTAATTCTTTTGTGAAGGACCATCTTCACTGCTGGCGGTATGAGAAGCTTAACCTTAGGAAGGCAACAGGGGTGACCCGTCACCCCACTTCTGGAAAAAAGTTTAAATATTTTGTTGGTATTGTTTTTGTCTCTTTCTATCACTCGACCTATTCTCCAATCGGAGTGAATGCAATCAGTTACATACGTCAACGTGTCACAGTAAGTTATTTTTGTTATATTGACATTAGTGGGGTGACTCGTCACCCCTGTTGCTTCTTACGTAAGTTTAATTTATTTAAAACACTACTTTTATATTTCTAATTATTTTAGCAATTGATCTCATAATAAATAACTTTAGTTCTCTCAAACATTGCCGTTTAAATTGAATTTAAAAATATGGGGTGATACATCACCCTTGTTGCCATTTGTGTATGTAAAAAAAAAGTGTTGCCTGCTGAAGATTAAGGTCGCTCAGCCAGCTATGGAGAGAGCTATGCTTGGGGTTCGCCTGTGTGATAAACTTAAAAATGAGGATACTTTGCAGTAAGACGCAGTATGATAAAAAAGTGCGTGCGTGTTGTGGCAAATATACTGTACAGAGCTGTAAATCACAATATTAAAAAAAAAATTGTAATTTCTCGAATTGTATATTTATGAATTTGTGACATTTATAATTACTAAACCTGAATTATTTAATGATTATTTGGTTATAAACAATCGACGTTAAAATAAAATTCGTACAATTTCATTAGCGACTGCTTTGCTTAGAAGTATCTTTTTCGGTATATTATCTAAAATGTACAATAAAGATCCATCATTAATTCATGAAATGAAAAATATTCATAAATTAAAAAAAATATTAAAATATTACTGAATAGAAAAATGCTACTACTCAGTTAATGAATATTTAAGCTACGCATCAGTAGGCATATGACTGACATTGAATACATTATCATTTATCGTAATTCGGTTAGACTAAATATTGGAAATATCATATTATAATTAATAATATATATTGTTACGAGTTTGAGGTTCGTGACAATAAAAATTGCTAATGAAATTACCAAAATTAACTCTTTAATTAACTTTACACTAATTAAAACTTAGAACAATAATAATTGATCACGCTGATTCACTTTATTTCGCTCCGAAGCTTCGCTTTTCTCGCCAAATTCAATACTTCCCCGATCGCATCTTGCAGCGCCTTTAAATACACATTACACAGAAACATCCAGAATATTCAAGTAAATACGCGCGCCAATCGACAAGACGTCGAAAGTTCGAGTGTCGGGCTTCTAGAAGCTTAGTTCTTCGTTTCGATACTAGATGGCGCTGTCGGTTGAAAGATAAGTGATGTCATTTTCTGGAAAGCTCCCCTCGCTCTCGACCCCGACACTAGATGGCGCTAGTGCCGGGTACATGACGTCAACTTAGGCGCGCAACACTGCCCCCTCCTAAGACATGCTTGTCCCGAGCATTATCGGCCCCATAATAACGCGCCAAGCGATCCACATGGACGATCTTAGGAGTCCCTCTTGCGCCTTTCTGTATCCGGTAGGTTACATCGTTGATCCTGGTTACAATCCGGTACGGGCCGTCCCATTTATCTTGAAGCTTAGGAGATTTCCCTTTGCTGCGGACTGGATTGTGCAACCACACTAGTGAACCTTCGTCGAACCCTTTGTTGTTCATTTTGCGGGTTTTCATCTTTTCAGACATTTGCCGGCCCAATTATCTGACGTGCTCATAAATGTCATTCATTTTGTTCCGCAAGTCATTTGCATAATCGGTTATACTGCGTGGGGTATCAGGTGGTATCCCGGTGATCAGGTCTGCAGGCAGCCGTAATTCTCTTCCAAAGTTTGCGAAAGCTGGTGTCACTGCTGTACTTTCGTGAACAGCGCTTCGATATGACAACAAAAACGGTTGTATGTGCTTGTCCCAATCTCGTTGCCGATCGTCTAAAACTTTTGCTGGGTACCTCTCCAATGTCTGATTAAATCGTTCTACCATTCCATCAGATTGCGGGTGATAAGAATTTGTTCTTGTTTTATGAGTAACCGTAACTCGGCAAGTTTCCTGGAATATTTGAGACTGTGGCCGTAGAAGGAAAAGGGGAGATCTCCCGCCGGGCAAGGTGTTCTGCCCGGGGGAGCGGCTCACACTCCGTGTGATAATTCGGAGATGTTCTATATATACTGTTTATGATTCGGAATGTTGATAGCGTGATTTAAGCTTCGGTGTATTTCGCTTGTGGCGCGACGACAGCGCCGCTACATCACCCCCCTGCTCAGACCGGAGGTCGATAGTGCAGCCTCGTTGCCGACGAATGTGCAAGTGCCAGGAGATTGCCTTGTAGTCTGCGGTGAGTCGAGAAGAAGGCAAGTAATCTGCGAGAGTGCCGTGAAGCAGAGGCGAGCAGTAAGGCTCAGAGCCGTGCCGAACACTGTATGGCGCAGAGAGTAGCTTGAAGGAACAGGAAGCATTATTATTCCAGTGCTGCGATGAACCTTGTGAAGCTAGATGGCTTGCAGGATATGAAGACTGCAGACGATATTTGCTCGGGAGCGAATGGGTGGGGTATTCTATGACGATGATGAAGCTTGAAGTTTCCGAAGGTTGTTGGTTGCGTGTTCAAGATCACGTCGGTTAGTCACCACTGTGGCCGTAGAAGGAAAAGGGGAGATCTCCCGCCGGGCAAGGTGTTCTGCCCGGGGAGCGGCTCACACTCCGTGTGATAATTCGGAGATGTTCTATATATACTGTTTATGATTCGGAATGTTGATAGCGTGATTTAAGCTTCGGTGTATTTCGCTTGTGGCGCGACGACAGCGCCGCTACAAGACTCAAAATTCCTTCCTAGATCGCTGTGAATCTCTAAAGGTACTCCAAAACGACAGAAGACTTCATGAACTCGTTTATCTGCAACTGTTGAAGCTTCTTGATTTGGAATGGCGAAGACTTCTGGCCACTTAGTGAAGTAATCCATCACAACCATGAAATACTTTTTACCGCTTTCACTCTCCGGAAACGGCCCCGCCACGTCAATGGCTATTCTCTCCCATGGTGCACAAACATTGTACAACTTTAATGCACCTCTACTACGAGTCTGAGGTCCCTTTACAGCCGCACAACTTGTACATTTGCGACACCAGTCCTCGTTTCGACAGTGGACCCAGTAAAACCGTTCTCGGATCTTCAGTAGAGTTCGTTTAACTCCCAGATGGCCTCCTGAACAATCATTATGGTACAGCTGTAGATCCGAACATTTACGACACAGAACTCCATCCTGAAGCAGCAAGCTGTCCCAATGGGCCCAATAGCTTTTAATGGTCGAACTCATCACTGAGACGTCGCTCCACTTGGGCTTGGGAGCACTGGCCTTCATCCATTCCAGAATCGGCTTGATGTCTGGATCTTCCTGCTGTGCACGTTGTAAGCTGTCCTTCCACTCGTTGCTGAGGTGGTCTGCCCTGAGAATCCTCACGGATACCACTTCCTTACTCTCTTGCCTAGTACAATGTCTGCAATCTTCAGGACAAGGTCTTCTTGACAAAGCATCTGCGTTGCCATGAGATGCTGCCCGCTGCGATGTTAGATCTCAAAGTCGTATTCCTGCAGTAGTTCAATCCACCTCGCAACTTGTCCTTCTGGTTCTTAAAATGCAATAGCCGTTTTAGTGCAGCATGGTCAGTTCGTAAGTGAAATTTTCGCCCCAGAAGATATTTGCTAAAATGCTGCAACGACTTTACCATAGCTAGCAATTCGCGTCTTGTGACACAATAGTTCCTTTCCAGTTTTGACAACGACTTGCTGAAGTACGCTATCACGACCTCTTGGTCACCATTCCGTTGAGACAACACACCGCCAAGTCCTATATCACTTGCGTCTGTGTCAACTATAAATTCCTTGCTTGCATCAGGGTATCCCAAAATAGGTGTTTTGCACAGATGGTCCTTGATCCGACGATATTGCAACCATCCCAGCAGAAATGTCGCTTCTCCTCGGTTAGCTTATGCAGAGGTTTGGCTATATCTTCAAAGTTCTTCACAAATCGCCGGTAAAAGGAGCACAAACCCAAAAATGCTCTAACCTGCGTCTTGTCTTTTGGAACCGGCCAATTCTTGACAGCGACGATTTTCTCTGGATCCGTGCAGATACCTTCTTCCAATACTACATACCCCAAAAAGTTGACTTGCCGTTTGAATAGTGAACATTTCTTCGGACTCAACTTGAGGTTGGCACTCTGAATCTTCATGAGCACGCGTTCAAGGTTTTGAAGGCGTACTCAAACGTACGGCTTACGATGATGATGTCATCCAAGTAGATCACACAGGCATCGCCAATTATCCCGGTAAGTACAAGTTCTAACAGCCTTTCAAACGTTGCTGGAGCATTGCACAACCCAAACGGCATTACTTTAAATTGCCACAGACCCTTTCCCGTCGAGAACGCAGTTTTCTCCCTGTCCTTAGGGTCAATTTCAACTTGCCAGTAGCCACTTTTTAGATCCAGCGTGCTAAATCACTTTATTCCTGTAAGCATGTCCAGCATTTCATCAATTCTTGGCAAGGGATAGCTGTCCTTCTTCGTAACGTCGTTCAGACGGCGGTAGTCAACACAAAACCGCATGCTGCCATCCTTCTTCTTTACCAGCACCACTGGTGAACACCATGGACTAGAGGAAGGTTCAATAACACCATCCTTCACCATTCCTTCAATCATGGTTTCCACTTCCTTTTCACGTGTTACGGGCAATCTTCTTGGCCGCTGACGGATAGACAATTCTTCTCCTGTGTTTATTTTGTGTTGAACTAAGCCAGTCTTTCCTATGTCAGCATCGTTTGATGAGAATACATCGGCGTACTTGAGTAACAACTTCTTCGCCTTGACCATTTCGGTCGGGGAGAGAACGCTGCGACAGTCTTCCAAAAGTGTGGTCACTCTCGTTTGTGCATCCTTGCTGGGGGTCTCACTCGATAGATATTGGCACCGACGGAACCAATCCACTTCCTCACAAGTACCAACCAGCGTGCCTTTTTCTATAATCTGTTCCCGGTCACAAAGGTTCAGCACACATACTCCTGAAATGTCAGTGGTTCTGACCAAGGTTCGAGCTACTTCCCATGGAAGGTAGGTTGTTTACGCTTTCCACAAGTACACAACGGTGAGCTTGCCCAGCGTTTCGAGGAAGACTAACCGGAACAATCGTTTCCGATCTCGGCGGAAGAACAATCTTCTTAATGCTGTACACCTTTCATAAAAAGTTCCTCCGGTCCACATTTTAAAACACCATGCTTAACGTCGATCGCACAACAGTTATTCCTCATAAAATCTAGGCCCAGGATGCAGTCGTCCATTATATCAGCCACGATGACTTTATGCAGGTAGATCACGTTGCCTAGCTTCAACTCAATCTCCTTCCCTCCACGGACGGGTATACGCTGACCAGTGGCTGTTACCAAATTAATGTGTTCTCGTTTGTATACAGAGAGTCCCCAAGGAACTGACTTATAAGTTGGGAACTAACAACCATACGAGAGGCTCCAGTGTCTATGGTCAGTTTACACGGCATTCCGTTGACCTCGTCCTTGATGATTAGACTGTTCCCATCATGGGTTTGTGAGATCGAGATCCTTGGGGCTCTTTTAACATCAGCCAGCACCCGCCCCGCAGTTCTGGCTTTTATTCGTTTGGCCGCACTACCCTCCTGAGATCGTTCACCTTCCCTTTATAGGGTTCGCTTAGGGCAGCTGTATCGAAGAAGGCCCTTTTCCCCACAGCCATAGCACCTAGGGCTGAATCCTTTGTTGCGGTCGCGAACTGTAGCTGCTGCAACCTACCGGACGCGATGGGAACGATGATCCTGCCACACGGCTTCCACCTCCAGTGCATGAGCCAAGGCGTCCTTAAGCGTCTCGTGGTGCCCGAGCCTCACAGCAGCTCTGACTTTCAGTTCGCGGATGCCGTCGATGAATGTCTGCACCAGGTTCCCTTCAATGAGCGCAGGTACAGACCGGTACGCTTTTCGCACCAGCTTCTCCACCTCTAGAGCCCACTGCTGCAGGTTTTCATTGATGCGCTGCACGCGATCTTTAAGCTGCGCGCGAAAGAGGTGTTCCAGATGAGCGTCGCCATATCTCGCCTCCAACGCCTCAAGGAGCTGCTCGTAGGTCACTTTCTTACCGAGAGGTTCCAACACAGTGAAGGCTTGGTCGCGCAGGCCTAGGGTGAGTGCAGTCATGGCTTGGCTTTTATTCCAGCCGTTCGCCTCCATGACGGTCTCGAACTAGATTTTGTAGGCTGACCAGGAAGAAGTCCCGTCGAACGGTGGCACTTTGAACCCACGTAGCGAAGGTGTTGTAGCTACTGCGGGGGCTGCAATTCCATCTCCAAGTTTGAGTTCATCCAGCGTTTTCTTAACTTGGTTGATTTGGGTCTCAGCTTCCGACAGGCGGTTATCATGTTGAGCAACCTTATCCTTCACCTCCCTTATCTCTTTCCCGAATGTAGCGTGAAGGTCCATCATGAGAAGCTTTTGCTCTTCCCTATCGCATTTGAGCTGCTCTTCTAAGCGACGGGCCTGTTCTTCCTGCTGCTCTTTCAATTGACGGGCCTGTTTCTCCTGTCGGCGGGCCTGTTCTTCCTGGCGGCGGGCTGGTTCCTCCTGTCCCCGCTTCAGCTGCTCTTCCAAGCGACGGGCCTGCTTCTGTAGCATCACCATCAGAGCACCTAATTCAGGTGCTATAGGTGTAGGAGCTGCTGACGGGCCAGCCTCCGTGGCTGGCAGTTGGGCCTCTGACGTCTGCCGCGTTGCACTACCAAATCTTCTTTGGTCCGTCTCCTGCTGGCGTTGACTTCGGGTACGGACACCCTCCGTTTCCTCCTTAGGTAAAATCGGCATAATTTTATCCCACTTCTGACACCAATTGTTACGAGCTTGAGGTTCGTGACAATAAAAATTGCCGATAGAATTACCAAAATTAACTCTTTAATTCATTTTACACTAATTAAAATTTAGAACACTAATAATTAATCACACTGATTCACTTTATTTCGCTCCGAAGCTTCGCTTGTCTCGCCAAATTCAATACTTCCCCGATCGCATCTTGCAGCGCCTTTAAATACACATTATCACCGAAACATCCAGAATATTCAAGTAAATACGAGCGCCAATGGACAAGGCGTCGAAAGTTCGAGTGTCGGACTTCTAGAAGCTTAGTTCTTCGTTTCGATACTAGATGGCGCTGTCGGTTGAAAGATTAGTGATGTCATTTTCTGGAAAGCTCCCCTCGCTCTCGTCCCCGACACTAGATGGCGCTAGTGCCGGGTACACGACGTCAACTTAGGCGCGCAACAATATTTTAATTAGATCATTGTAAAGCATCCTAATATAATTACAATACAAATAATGTAAGGAAATAATTTAACTATGGAAATGTAGTAGATTTAATTTTAAAGCTGTAACATTTGTATACCTAAGAGTTGAGTGCAGCGAACATATTATTTTTAAAAGACCTATTCTGTCTCATTAATTGTATTGCGTATAAGCGTGGAATAACAGACTGAATATAATTCTTATGCAGTTTTTGGAGATCAAGAAGCGAAACGCGGCGTAAACAAGTGGCAATATCTAAGCAAATAGCTTTTATAAACACGAAAAGTACTTATCAGTTATATATAACACTTGCATAAAGTATAGGATAAATTAATCTAGTTTTAAATCTAGTCGTCTTGTGAAAATATTGGGTATTCGTTTATCGCTTGCGTCGCATCAGCTTTTAACGTCGGGTTGAAGAACTCAATGCGGACAGGATATGAATGGAATGCAATCTCAGCTGCAACGACGCTCTAAAGATTAAACGTGAAGCAACTAAATCTTGTCTAGTTTACCTCTCAGGAGACAAGTTTGTGGGTTTTCCGCTGAAAAAACTCTTTTGTGTTATCACCTCAATTTCAACGCACTCCCTTTGTTGCCTCAGCTTGCATCTGAATCGGCGTTGGCATATCGAGCAATGTTCAATTTCGGGACACATGGAACAAAACGCTTAATTGGCCTCACAGTTTGACGTGTTCAGTAGGGCAGAACATTATTTTATGCTTTATTAAGTAGTACATCGCTCGCAACTATACAAGGCGCAATTTCGGCCTCACACGTTTCGGTTCACATCCATGAGCTGGGTTACCTTCTCACTGCATTCAGCAATGAGCGGTCTGAATTATTCAAGTTTTTCCTTTTCGTCTCCGCGAAGACATGTTGTATCCTTTTGCATTATGTATCGCATTTACCACGGGGAGTGCTCAGAGGAATTTTCGCGTTAAATCCAACAGCAAATTTCCACCAACGCACATCGCGACAAAATTCGCAATACTATTAACATCGTCTGCATGATAGGCTGTCCACCACTAAGTATATTTTCTTTCACGACTTTTTTGTAAAATCGGCGACGTCTGCGTTTTTGCCGAAACGTTTTTGAACATCGGTGCCGGATCTTTAAGACTACCTAGCTACTCATTTTTAAAAGGCCGGCTACGCAGCTGTGATTCCCTCGGCGTTATTGCAGTTGTTTGTAGGCGGCGGTCATATACCATTAGGTGAGCCGCATGCTCTTTTGCCCCCCTCTTCTATAAAACCATCATGTAATCTTAGACCAGATTTTATCTAGCAGCCTTCATCGGTATGTAATAGTACGTAGCTGTACATAAGCTCTGCCTTAGCAGTGTAGAAATAAAATATTTAAAAAAAGGTAAAACGAATATCTCTACTTACTTCATAAGAAGAAAATACATCTTATTACTCTGAATTGCAAATTGTGAAATACCTCTTGTATTAAAGGAAAACAAATATATCCAATTCTTTGTTTATTATTGCAAGCGTAGATTTTTCATATTCAGTAGAAAGACGTTTGCTGTGGAGTAGTATCTCATAACCGTAAACATAGCTTAAGTATCAAATAGGTGTGATATTTTAATGCAAATAGACATATAATTTTTTTGAGTTTCATATAAAACATGCTTCATTCAGAATTCGTGGAATGAGTGTACTACGTGTGGCTTTGAAAAGAGTTAGAACAATTAAAATTTTCTATGTATTACGGATTACGTAGTCATGGGCTTGAAAGCCTTATAATTTATTTCTGTCCCTATTAATTAATCATAATATTATCATAATATATAAAATAACTAGCGCCCGCAACTTGGTCTACGTATAACTTAAATCAAAATAACCTTTTAGTTTAACTATAAAAAACCTCTTTTAAGTCAGTTTTTTTGTTATTATCTCAGTTTTACATAAAAAAAACTTTATCTCCTTTATCTTTAACACTTTGTTAGATCCATTTTTTATAATTTCTTATAGGATATGAGATAGTCACTGAATCCATTTATTTTATCAGTTTCTTTGTTTTTAGAAAAAAATCCTCCACGTTTCTCAGATAAATTAAAGCCTCAATCATTCCTGGCATTGCTCTTTCTGTTCATAAAGTTTCATCACAATCAGTTCAGCTGGTCCGAAGATAATTCCAGATAGACAGAGAGACAAACAGACAGACAGACAAAATTGTCTAGAGTGATTATTTATACGAGTATCATTGAGGCGTAATAAAATATAAACCAAGCACATGTAATGTAAGCCAGTTTTTATTACACTACGAACTAATACTTAAAATGTATAGATGTAGAGATAATGATTTCTTATATTTACGCGAACACTTTACATGATTAAAACTACTTTTACGGATTTTATCGCGTTTATTTTTACTTTTTATTTACTTTTATTTTTAATTCCCGACGTTTCGGGCGCTTTCCCGCACCCATGGTCACGGGGGACTGAGATGACTGACGTCCCGATGTCATTGTTAAACCCGGAGTACCTTCAGCTTTTTTAATTATTGTTTATGGTCCGATCTATGCAAAACGAACTGACCATGTCCTGAGGTCTTGCAGTGGTATGCTTGGGTTTAGTTTTAATTTTATTGATTATAGGATCCCAAGCAGGTGGTAGTACCCAGCCTCCTTCTGTATTGAAATTAGGATGTTTTTTTAATTTCAATAGCCTCACGTATCATCCTTGGTAGGAATCGGTGTTCTTTCGCGAGGATTTGTGGTCTATCAAATCTGATGTAATGGTTGGGTCCGTCTAGGACATGATCACAAACTGCAGACTTCCCGGAACGTTGATGCTTCACATCAGCTATATGTTCTTTTACGCGGGTCCTAATTGATCTTTTTGTTTGTCCTATATAAGAGAGACCACATTCATCCCGTGACCATGGGTGCTGGAAAGCGCCCGAAACTTCGGGAATTAAAAATAAAAGTAAATAAAAAGTAAAAATAAACGCGATAAAATCCGTAAAAGTAGTTTTAATCAGATGTAGAGATAAGTTAAAATATCTGAAGAGTAGTTTCTTCTTTAGGATTAATCAATTTTGAAACTCAAATTGTTTACTTACTGCTAGTTTATAATCGCTGAATAGGGGTTTAGAGATAACAGAGAATCAGTCTCTAGTCGTAAGATTTCAATAGCTGACGGTAATTGAGTATTGGAGTAATAACAATCTCTACTTAAATAATAAACCGCCATAAACCTTTGCGTTTTGCCTGTAATTAAACTTCTCTCGTTAACTCTGAAGTACTATAGAACAGGGGTTCCCAAACCTTTTCAGTTCGCGGCGTACACACAGATTTAGTATTTGGTCTCGGTGTTCTGGATATACGAAGTAGGGTAGCATGATAATAGCTAGATAGGCACTAAATTTAAATATTGACAATATGTAGCTGAGTTTTTATATTTATAATGACACACAAGCACAAGTATTTATTATTTAAGAATAATAGAATATAAAATACAATGGCAACTTAGTCAATGTGATGTGTGAACTTGGTGATCGCAATACATTGATCCTTTATCGACATTTGTTCTTTATTTACAGCTACAGCTGAAATTTGGGTTTGTTTCGCACTCGCAAATACCTAGTTTCTGGAGAATGGTAAACAGAAGCGCCTTATGGCGCCCCTCTTTACTCTACGACGCACCAGGGCACCGCGGCGCAAACTTTTGTAACCCCTGTTATATTTAGGATATATTTAAATGACGATGGAGTCAATTTATAACACTGATTAATCCTTAGTGGTAACTTTTGATTAGTTTTGAATTCTGTAAGATCGGCAGCATACTTTAAGAAGTATTGATGTTAAAATACTGAAATGAAATTGGCGAATTATGTAATAGGTATTTTGTTAGATTTCTCTGTTGACTCAGTAATTTACATAAAACATTTACACAATTATATTGAAAAAGTGGGGGCACTTAAGAAATTTGAAACATTTTTGGATACATTTGGAGATAAATATTATCAAAATACAAAATAAGTCACTTATATACATTGCATCTATCGTCCCGTGGGTGTCGTAAGAGCCGACACAGGGAAACTGAAACAGGAGATGGGTTACAGCATGGTCCTGATGACAACTCAAAATAATAAAAATGTGCGTTTGCCAACCCACCTGCCAAGCTTGGCAACTAAAAAACTACGGTTAAATGCTCCCTATGAGGAAATCTTTGTGGAAAGCCTATTTTCAAAAGCCCACCTATGAATAAAGTAAACATTTAATTATTAGCCTTGTGCGTGGTTGGGGATATTTCGTTTTTTACGAGTCCCGACGTAATAGGCCATTTTACCACGTTTTTGTTAAGTCACCTTCTTGTTTTTCTCTCGTTCCAGGTGGAATTTAGTAATTCATTTTAAACTTCCCGATGAGCTGCAAACTTGAAATATTGAATATAGCTCTAATCGGATAACAATGCAAGGATATAAAAAAGAGTTTAAATTAAAAAAAATATTTACTTGTTTAAATTCATTATTGTTGTTTAGCAGTAATAAATTCCAATATATTATTATATTAACATGAACGAAAATTTACCTGAGACTTACGAGTATACCATGTCTTTTAGTTGCTACGAGCACTTAACCCTATAGAGAAGTAATACATGCGAATTTAAAAGAAAACAATTTTGTCAACTAATTGCGGCGCGGGGGGAGCTGTGATCGCTGCGAAGTACTCCGAACTATTCCGAAGAGATACCGAACATGATCGCGCTACGCACGCTAGGGCGTGCTTTGTAATGAATTTATGCTTTCTATCGATATTGCAAATTTTTTTCGCTTTTTTAATACATGCTTTCGGTATCAGTAACTAGCTTTCGACTGTGACTTCAATTTTCCTGTGCAACTAAGAAATGCAATTTTAAATGTACTAACTTTTCAAGCAGTATACTCAGGTAAAATATAAATGCCAACTTCGAAAAAAATTCAAGACTAATTTAAAGGAGTTTAAAATAAACTTTTAGTGATTTGTTGAACTTTAACATAAAATTACTTTAACATAAAAATTAAAATATTTAATACGTGGTAGAGCCATGCTGCAGTCATATTAGTAGTATAGTTGTACCATGAATGGGTCGGCTCGACCGGGGAAGGACCACACTCTCACAGAATACCAGCATAAAATAGTAGCTTTATGCTGTGTTTCGTATGGTGAGTGTAGAGAACCGGCGACCCTTTTTACTGGAAACGAGGCATTCCATTTCCCATGGGTGATAGACAACACATCTGCATTTAAATTCGTAATCGAGGATAGATGTAGATGTCTATGGGCCACAGCAACCACTTACCATCATGTGTACTGTGTTCTCGTTTGTTACCCTATCCTATAAAAAAGGCCCCGGCTTCGGCTTTCGGCTCAATGTCGAGGCACTACGAGGCGGTACGGAGAGATTGAAAAGAGAATAAAAAAGATTTTCATGTTTATTTATTATATTTATATTATTAAGTGCTATTATTGATTTTTAAAATGAATTAATTTTGTATATAATCTCCTAACTGCGCATTTTCCTTCCAATTTTTGATTTTTAAGTATAAATGTCATTCTTGTGTCAATATATTTCTTTACTATATTTTTCGTTAAATCAATAATATGATTGGTTTCTTCGGCGTAAAATTGATGATGTGTATACTCCGGGAATAATTGTTCTTCTGTAAAGCTGCTAAGAGCTTTATGGGTCAACAGTTCAGCGGTGATTTTTCCTTTAGATTCACTATTGATAAAATCTTTCTTGATTACGGACTCGCAACGCCGACATATTTTAACGACCATTTGTGAGGGATAAATTAAACCTCCATTATCTTTGTAGAATATGAGACTCTTTTTATTTTATTTTAATGACACTAAAGCCTTTATACAGGTATTGCGTCTGAGGCAAAAACAGCGTAGGTACTGCACTTCTCTTTAGTCGCCGCTTCTTGTTTTTCATCAAAAAACAATTCTCAGTAAAATGTTTTGAGTACATGACGCTATATTTTGATGGAAACCAATTTTCTCTTTTTGTAACGTTTATCCATTTGTTTTTCATATTACCGTCTTTTGGAAACCTATAGGGAAAAATCATACAATTTAAGTAAAATAACACTTTTATGGTACTTATCCAAAGGTCATATAGGAAAAGAATAATTATAATTAATATTATAAAGTGTTACTAAGAGTAGTAAATAATAATCTACTACTCTTAGTAATACTATATATATATATATATATATATATATATATATATATATATATATATATATATATAATTAATATTAATAAATTATGCATCTGTCTATATCTAATATATCCAAAACAACGATATCTAAATACAATAATCATTTTGTGGATAATTATCGACAATACGAAATAAATATACCACACTGCACTAGTCATTAGCGTCGCGAGGCTAATTATGATAAGGAGAGATGTTTGCAGTAAATGCAAAAAGGACGGGGAGTAACGCGTGGCGGAACATTCCAGTTTAACTTGACCCTCATTGCGTAATAAAAATGTTGAAAACATTTTGGTAAAATAAAGAAATGTACTTACCGATGAAAAGTAATATTGTTTGTTGTTACACTACATGTTTTACTGTTGTTTCCGCAATTGTTTAACGGCAAAACAAGACATGATGCCGTAAATTGTTTTTAATTTATATTTTAAATGTAAGCCGTCTCTTCGGTTCTAGTTTTTGGTCGCTACTGGCGGGAGACAAAAGTGTTTTGAAATATATCAGTGACTAGTTACTGATGAGTTGACAGGTTCGGGTCGCCTTGTATTACGTCTCTATAGGTTAAGTGCTCGTAGTTTAGTTGGCATTGTAAATTATTGATACGCATTCGAAACTCGTTAAAAGTTTTATTGATAGATGCTTGGCATCAGGATGTCAATTTAACTTGAATTGAACGGATTCTAAACTTATTTCTTTCAAATTTTATTCTATTCTTTTTAAATGTCATTAATAGAACTACACATTTATAATATGCAATGTCACCTTGACTAAATTAAATTTTTGATAATAATGAAGATGTATACTGGTTATAACAAATGCTCCACAGCCAAGATGTTATACTTTTAATATTGTAATATTCAAGTGTTTCAACATTCTATAATATGAGTATGTTTTGCAATCAAGTTAAATACTTTGTTTGTGTTTATATTTTAGTTAAAGTTTAGCCTGGATGCGATCTGTTAATGTGACGTTATTGAGATTTAAAATAATGAAAGCCCATTTATTTTACCAATATCTCGATATTTAAAAAAAAAACTTCAAAAATTTCGGATAAAATATAGTCTAGCTCCCTCTTGACATTGTTCTCTATCTCTTTCTACAGTTTCATAACACCCGGTTCAGCCATTCCTAAGATTAGCCCGGATGGACAAACAAAACTTGTAATGGTTTTTAGTTATTTTGTTATTTATGTGTTGATGGCATTCAAATTACCTCTTGAGTTTAATAACCAGTTATTTCGACATTAGAGACAGACACTTCAATTTTATCTATATGTGTACAAGATATACGATATACACAGGAGTAGTTTTTTAAAATGCCCCGTTATTGTACCAAAAATCGTTTAAAAACTCATTATATCAATCAAAATCAGAAAGTATAAATCGAATAGAAGAGAAGCAATGAGCTTCACTTTAATTTAATTTAAATCTAGATTATCAACAATTTTAAATTCAAAAAATATGACACAATCCTTTGCTTCGTTCATCCCACTGTCGACTTTCCTTTGAGTAACAATGAATAGTGGAATTTGTTCACGGCTATCAAATACTTTACAAAACCTTACGGTTTAATATGTGCAGCTCTCGACAGTTTCCATACATTGGAATGGCAACTGTCAAAATAGCGCCATCTAGTGGTATGAGTTGATGAAAAAGTTATAAACTATGCAAACTTCGTTATTTTTTAGCTGAATTTGAAAATTTTATACAATTTTACACTGTACAAGAAACAAAACATAGATAATAGTTTCTGCAAATTTCTTCGGAGCTTTAAACTAAAACTAAATACATTAGAAATGTGAAATTTTATTTTATTTCAAGTTTCTAGACTTCACTCTACCTGCGCGCGACTCATTAAATTTATTTACATATGCTTTTAGCTGAACGTTAAAATACTTGTCTAAAAATAATCTTACACATCCATCACATATAGAAATATTTATTTTTGCATATACATTTGAAATTAATCTATCTTTAGCATTGTTTACAGCAATTTTTAAATAATTGTCTATATTTTCCTTGAAAACTTTGTTGATAATATCTGAAACTCTCTTGGTATTTTCATTAGAGAAGAAAAGCCTTGAAGAACTGTCATATTTCATAACTCTGTGTATTTTCTAAACTATAATCATTATCTTAGCTACATAATAATTTTTTACATTTATCACGTGACAGTGAACTACATACCCAACCTAAAATATAGTATTCTGAATTCTTTTCAGAAATACTCACAGGATAATGTACTTGATTAAGAATATTTGTTTTTGAGACAGTAACACTTATGTTTTGCTGCATGATTTGCTCTCTTTGCAAAAAAAAAATCACTCATTTTTACATATATAAATATACATAAACACTCACGCCTGTCACCCAGAGGGGTAGGCAGAGACTACGGACTTCCATTTGGCACGATCCTGACATACCTCTTTCGCCTCCTTTACATCCATATATCTACGCATACATGCTCGTCGGTTAAGGGTACTTCTAACGCGTCCCTTCCAGACTCGGCCGTTCACATCTGCCATATAAATTTGCTTTGTCACTCTTTCCTCATTCATTCTTTCTACATGACCAAACCACCGAAGCATTCCTTTCTTAATCCTGGTCACAACATCATCTTGCACACCACATTTATCTCTTATCACGCAATTTCTCACCCTGTCATTCAGATTCAACCCTAGCATACTCCTTAAAGACCGCATTTCTACAGCATTTATTCTACTTTCGTGCTTCTTCTGCCACACCTAGCTTTCACTACCATACATTAAAGTAGGGACTAACACAGCATTATGAATTACCATACGTGCCTTTTTTGACACATTCTGGTTCTTCATAATAGAGTGTAGTGCCCCATTCACTCTATTCCCTGCATTTACTCGTCGTTCTATATCCCTACCATATCTACAACCCCTGCTAAATACACATCCCAAATACAAAAACTCATCCACTTGCTTAATTAACTCTCCTTCTATTCTTATTTCACATACCGTTTTGCTTTCTTCTCTTTCAAAAACCATCACTTTCGTCTTACTTGCGTTCACTTTCATTCCCCTTTCTTTTAATTCCCAGTTCATTAATGTAACCATCATTTGCAACTCAGCCGCCGATGACGCAAATATGACATCGGCATACAAAAGGCATTTGACGGTTAACTCGCCCATTCTTAACCCACATTCTTCATCTTTCAAAGTTTGCAAACACCTGTCCATAAATAGGTTGAACAGCCAAGGGGAAGCTACACAGCCCTGTCTGACACCTTTTTGGATGCCAAACCAGTCCGAGTAGACCCCATTGATCCTGACACAAGCACTAGAGTCCCTATAAAGAGACCTTAATGCCTGTATCACACCAGCGCTCAACCCATATGAGTTCAGTGTTTGCCCTAACACATTCCTGTCCACTCTCTATACTAGAGATATTATTTAGTATTTTCTTATACTTTTCTATATCAAGATGTAAGTTTACTATTTAAGTCTGCAAATTTGTAATATTAGGTATGGTTTTCATGTTGCTCTTGGGTCTCTATCGGGTCTACCGAGTTCAATTTAATCTGTTTAGAACTGCAACAAAAACAGACACATACCATGTAGTTTTTTACTAAATCCTTAAAAACGTAATAGGTAATGGAAATGTCAATATTTAGGTATGTAAGAGAGAAAGTTATACCTTATTGGACATTCTAAACTTATTTCACGTAGACATTGTCTCCTCATTGTATTTTTCTTATTAACAACTTCAGGTTTGGTACTGACCCTGGCATAAACCTAAAAAATGATTACTTTTTATTGGTACATCTACACATATTAGTATGAAAAAACACATTCGTTACATAAATAATATTCATTATTTTATTTATAATATTATTATACCATCTTAATACTGACAACTTACCCCCGGCTATATAAATCTTTATTTCGTAATTATTCCACATAAAAATGATCTGAACAAACATAATTTTTGGTAAAATAATCAGCATTTTTAATTTTCATCAAATTATTCAGGTTAGTTATTTTACAAGTCACAATCCATTGTTTCAATCTAAAATGAAATTATTAATAAGTACTACAAACGAAATATTACAATCCCACTTATAACATTTGTTTGTTTAACGTATCAAAGGCTGTAAACTAAATTCAACAACTCATGCCACCAGAGGCGCTAGTATGCATGATTGCCAAGTTTTGAGCGGATCTGCACGTATTATACCGTAGGTTTTCTATAGTATTTGCGACTATTAAAACTGAAATCTATTCTCGATTGTAATTGAATAGATTCCAATTAAATTCGAAATTTGCATTTCGGTTTTCAAATATTTATACTTATATGATTGATTTCATGGCGGCGCCCATTGCAGCCTGTAATAAGTCCACTGCTGGAAATAGACCTCCCCATAGATGGTTTCATAGGATTTTTTTGCCATAGTTGTAAAGCTGGGCAGGCGGTCTGGCTACCGCAATTTCTTTAAGTACTTCGAGTTGTTATTAGAAAGATGCTATCGCCCATCTCTTGTTTAAATTCCCTTCTATCGCATCTTACGACACCCACGGGACGATAGCCACTACTACCTTGGATGTCCACATACGGGTCATGCTACGAGCCTGTAGTGCTCCGAAAACATTTTTAAAACAAAATATTTACAACCTTAGCAGTGAAGTGCCTAGTTGTTTATTATAAAAAAGCAAATGCAAGTTTTAATAGAATTTTTACTTTATTTTATAGAAGTGAAGTGAAAAGTGTGCGCTCGTACACAGTTTGCCTGATAACAAGTGGATGCTTCAACCTATAGACACCTTCATCTATATTTAAATAAGAATGAACAGGCATATTATGCGTTGTAAAGCCATATAAATAAAATGCCGCATTCACAGTAAAAAAGTCCCAGTTATCGTCATTCTCACATCTTAACTGCTCGTCGTCTAGTGATAGTGATATACCATGAGGTTCGAATCCGGGTCGGGTCAAAACTTAGTTATTAGATTATTCTGTCAAGAAATCATCCAGTAAACCCGTTGCTCCTACAGAAAACCTCACTCCGGAAATTTCGAATTTCCTCCCTATCGGACTATGAGAGTGAGGGAATACAGAGTGCACTTGTGCTCGCGATAAACTCGGACACTATTATTACTTCCCTCACACTGAACGTAGCTACATTATGCTGTATTCTCCTATTGATTGATTTTTTTATAAAACAGAATAGAATGATGTACCCACATCAAACCTGATGATTTTTTTATAGAACAAGAGTAAAAGCGAACACACAGTGCACCAGATAGTAGACACATCTACATTTATCATCGATAAAAGCCTAGTTAAAATGCACATGGCACCCTTTCGTTATCAGTAAAAAGGGTCGCCGTTTTCTTATACTCGCTATATCTTATACGAAATACGGCGATATTCTGCTATTTCACGTTGTTATTCTGTGAGAGCATAATCCTATTCCGGTCAAGCCCAACTACAAGCTATTTTTCAAAGGTGTATCCTAATTTAATATTTAAGCTAAAATATTTTAAGTACTGATATACCATTTTGGATTTTTTTTAAAAATAAAAGTAAATAAGACTTCTACTGTCAATTGAAACTATCCCAAATATATTAGAATATGATTTATAATCAAGAACTATTTTAAAAGCTATTATGTGCACGATTTATTTCGCAAAGTTTTTGTCTACTAAATACTTTCTTAATAACACATTCACTAGGTACTAATGCGTAAATGATAATTACACGACGCGAATAATGATTACAATTTTCCCATCGTACTATGCTTTTAACGGGCTTAGAATCGTCACAATAAATTAAATATTTTTTACATTGGTACCTTAAAATGGGAAACGTTTCTCTCCATGCATAGACGAACACGTTCTCTTAAATATTTTTTCCACTTTTTACCTATGCTACAGCAATTTTAAATTCCGTGAATGCAGCAATAATTTTGCCGCGGTGGTCTTCAGAACTTTGGGCCTCTTTAACATTAGTACGACTCTTTATTTTACCCCATTGATAAAAGTATAACAGTGAAAGGTCTGGCGAGTTTGCAGGTCCTAAAATAGGGCCTCCATGCACCACCAGTGCATGCAGTCCACCTATCTCCATATTAACTATTTAAATTATCGCTCCCTACACGTGAATAGTTTAATTAGCTGTCAATTGTTTTACGATTCGTAGGTACTCGTATGTTAATTTTTTGCCGCGGTAAGGACACACTTTCGTATATTTTAGAAACACAAATTCATTCTTTAAAATGTAATACCACACAACTTCATAGTTTCATAGTATTCGTGGTTCGAATAATTTCGTTCCGTCATTGGTAACGAAACGATACTACCGACCTACAAAAATTACTACTGCTTACTTAAATATTGGATCGAATCCCAATTTATGTTATGTTTTTGTACTATGCACTATGATTTTCGAGTGGAGAAGCTGTTTTTAGGTTTTCTAACATTAGATATTTCTCTTAATATTTCTCCGTTTAACTCCAGACGACGTGGAGGGCTCAAGCTAAGTTTCTCTACTTGATAGACTTCTTAATGAGGATATCCGCAATAGCACTAGAGTAGTTCATATAGTTAAACGGCTCAGTGTGCTGAAGTGGAAATAGGTGGGCCATATACTTTGACGAATCGATAAGTGTGTGTGTGTAGGGTGGTGTGGTGTGAGCTGCCCTACATATGCTAATACAATATGCAGGAAGGTCGTGGATTTTTGTGGCATTCCTTGGGAGATGATGATGTTCCGGAATGTAAAGTTGATGAAGACGTCGTCATTGTCATCATTACAGTCCTTGACGATGACAATATTAATGACAAATTTATAGCAAGAATATTAGAACTAGTTAGTGTGAATTCCGCAAATTTTACTTCTAAATGCAAATCAGTTATTAGAACTGTACACTTAGTACGAGGAACATTTCTAAACATTCTAAGCAGTAGCACGTGATAATACTGTCAGGATTAAGCTAAAGGGCTTGCCGCTTTCTAATAAACCTATTGATTGCTTCATAAGTGCTATGTTCCGACGTGCAAACCATGTTTACAACGGGAGTCAGCTTAATACATTATTGCCTTATAATTAAAGGAACGAGAACGAAAAAGAACAATTTTATTTTTTATTAACTAAAAGACGGCTGAGTAACAAAACCATTTTGACACATAAAACTTCAATTATTACGTAATAATAAATTAACATATTTGTGCCTGCGAAGATAATTAAATTAAAAAAATTAAAAACGGATTTAAAAACTAGGAAGAATAAAATTACTTTTTGTGGTTGGGTATCGAATTCTAGGGTACATTAATATGTGAAAATTATTTTATTCTTTTTGGTACTTTGGCAGTCAAATTTTATTAAAGTTAAAGTTTTATTTTAAAACTAATTTTTAGTAATAACTGACTGTTCGGGGTAGTACCGACACTAAGGGCATGATAAACTGATAACGCTTGATAAGTTTGATAAAATATATTATGGACAAGTATACAAATTAAAAGGCTAGAACTACTGATAATGAGTACGCGTAGCGCTCTTGATGGCTATCGGCGAACTGATTTTAAAATACCTGTGCCGCGGAAATATGTAAAAGAGGTCAAGTTGTGAAATGATGACTTAACAATTGTACGTTGCATTACATGCTCGTACATATTGCATGCCCGGGCAGCAAAGATGGGGTTAGTAGAAGCAAATAGAGATGATGGATGCTAGTGAGGCTTAATCTAATTACAAGGTGATACCATTATTTCTTATCTATAGTGCAAATGATAACTTGATTAGTACACGAATGTACAAGGTGATTAAACAATATTCTTATCTAAGACTAGTCTATGTACACTGGTTTGGAATTGCGTACACGGATCTTAGCACAGGCGAAGTGCTTCTGTTTTGCTTAAACACACGTGCATTCTTTTTTGAAAAATCATTTGCACTCACACTTTGACACTGATTGCCTCTAAAACATTTACTACACTGAGCATTCACACTTTGACACTGATTGACCGTAACACTTTCACTACACTGAGCACTGACACTCGGTAGAAAATGTGGCGACGATGTCTCCTGTTCCGTCATAGGCACCGACACTCCCGCCTCTGCGGGTGCTCCCGGCGCCAACCGCCTGCAGCGCCTCCAGCTGTACACCAGGGCGCCCACCGCAACGACCGCAAATAACACATATAGCGCAGCGTAGTGGTGGACATCATGATAAGAAACCCTCTCTGCTAGGGGCTCGTTGTTCTTCAAAAATTCAATCTGTTCCTTGATCATCTGTAGATTATTGGCTATATCACCATTCGTATTGTTCGGTAAGGAGCGATCGGGTAGCGATATATTGATGATGTGATTAGTTGGTGATATCTTAGGGGCTTGTATATCAGAACTGATGTTCATTTCGCTAAGTTCTTGTCGGTGTGAATAAACAAAGAAATCAGCTGCTTTGACTATACAACCTTGACCAACATTAAATAGGCCAGAGCGGGTCAATTGCACTGCCGTAACTTGATCGTCACATAGTAACTTCGTTTTGCACTGGTCGCAACAAAAATAGAAATATGTATTTAGTTTATTTAGTTCTATCCAGCGATTGTAGCAGGGTCTGGTAACTGTTTTACATTTTCTTGAGAAGGGCAGAGTCTCGCAGAAACTATGATCATCTTTTATGTAGTAAATAGGTCTTTTATGATGGCACAAAATAATTTTGGGATCTCTTCTAGTACATAAATCCAGGTCCTTTTCAGTCAGTGGCACTAGGGAGTCTTTTTTCAAGTTGATAGCGATGTATCTTGATACTGGTACTACGGAAATTTCTTCTTTATTTTCTGATATATAAGGTACTGGTATGACTTCCAGGACTTCAAACATATCTCTGCTGATGAGAGGTATCTTGATTTCGAATATGATATAGTTACTTCTTATTCGAGCTCGCACCTGCAGTAAGTTGTAGATTTCATACGAATTAGAGTTATCTATTGGTAATGATAGGTCTTTAGGGAGCCTGACCTGCTATAACGTTCAGTTCTTGTCTTAACTGGTTGGGAGATAGCAAGTGGAAATTAAATTTTCCGTTGTATATATTTGTAATAGTGTCGAGTAAATTTTGTTGTATATTTCTGAGGCTGATAATAAGGTTACTTGTTAGCATGGCTGTAGTGATAAATTCACTCGTGAAGGAAATATTCTGAAGCTCCTTCTTGAATTGATCCTCTGAATTTTCTAGAGATATAATTTTTCTGTTAATATTCTTGTGGTTCTTCTCCATGATTTCTTTAGTGCGTTTTAGTAAATTAAATTCCGCTTCCACTACGGTCGTTTGATTTTTCCATAGGGTTGCTAAATGGTTTTGATTTCGCTTGATAAGTTCAATGTCCTTTTCATATTTTTCGGCAAAACTTTCGTCTAAAATACCGAATAAACTATTAGCAATACTTCCTACACCATTGATTAAGCCGCGCCGGCGACGTGGGCGGGTTTCTAGTAAGTTATCATGTTGAATAGTTAAAATGTTATTATAATATTGCAGTTCCGTGAACTCGTGCCGAAGTTGCAACAAGATCTCTTCGCAATGTGATCGTGCCTTCATAATTACACACATGTTATTTAAGTATTGTATATATTTTGTTAGCGCCGTGTTACCTTCTTGATAAGGGAATGTGTCATAGTAGACAACGAGGCGCCAGTCGTCTCGTATTAAATGCATGCTTGTTATTGTATCAAAATAGAGACTGCTGTTTTGTAATGGTGTTATGTTATAGGAGCATTGTACTGTCGGGATGATTGCAATAAAGAATAATAAAAGCGATTTAATCATTGATGTTAAGCAATATTGTTTTCTTCTGCTTGATTTAGGGATTGATTTATTTTCATTTTCTTGGTTTTGTTTTTCTGTTGAACTGCTCGTCCCTTCTTGATTTTGCTCAACCGGTAAAATTGAAAGCTTCACGATCGGCCGTTGTAAGATTCCGTTTTTGGTTCTAAGAGTGACAACTCTGACGTACCCGTCATTGCCCGGGTGTAGCTGCACAACTCGGCCGAGGGGCCACTTTCCCGAAGGAAGGTTTTCGTCCCTGATAATGACGATGTCATTCTCTTTGATATTTGGCTGCGGTTTTCTCCATTTATTCCTGGCCGCTAATTGGGTTAAATATTCATTGCGCCATCTTTCCCAAACATCGTTAAATATTTTTTTGGATTAAATACCACCTTGTCCTTAAATCAGTTTCGGTATCGTAGATGTTCAACATAGGACCACTTGAAAGAAAGTGGGCAGGTGTTAGAACGTCTAAGTCATTGGGATCTTCGGTTAATGCACATAGAGGTCTCGAGTTTAGGCATCCCTCCAGTTGAGAAAGTAGGGTGTTGTATTCTTCAAAAGTAAGCGCTTGTTCGCCAACTACGCGCTTAAGATGATATTTCAAGCTCTTAACCGCAGCTTCCCATAAGTCACCCGCTGATGGCCAAGCGGGGGCATTAAAGTGCCATTCAATTCCCAAACTGGCAACCTCCGACATAAAGTTTGGGCTGAATATTTCTTGAATCGCTGAATATTCTCGTAGCAAAATATTGTTAGCACCTATGAAATTGCGACCTTGATCACTGTAGATGTGTCCGGAAGTTCCTCGTCTTGCTGCCATGCGGCGTAACGCTGCTAAAAACGCTGATGCTGTCAAGTTGGATTCCAGTTCCAGATGTACGGCTTTTTGTGGCCATACAAACGAAAACTACGATATATCCCTTGGTAGTCTTGCCACCACGACCCTTGTTGGTCTTTATGGATACAAAACCGCTGTAATCAACACCTGTATGAAAGAAACTCCTGGATGGATTCAATCTTGCTGAAGGTAAGTCTCCCATGAGTTGATAGTTTTGGTCAGGGTTGTGTCGCCGACATTTAACACAGTGGCGAAGTCTTGATTTAGTGGTTCTGATACCGCAGAGCATCTAGTACTTTCGTCTCATGAAAGCCCTTGTTAATCGTGCCCCTCCGTGATAAGTGAGCTCGTGTGCTTCGTCTATAATAAGAATAGCTAATCTTGAGTGTCTCGGGATAATAGCTGGATGCTTAGTTTCGGGATCGAGGTTAGCATTTCTAAGTCTCCCTCCAACTCGAAGAACTCCATCCTTGTCCAAAATTGGGTTCAACTCATACAGTTTGCTCCTGCTATTCACGCTGTTTCTCGCTTGCAAATCTTTTATTTCCTTATAAAACTCCTCTTGCTGTACTTGTTTGATAATTAAAACTTTCGCAACTCGCAACTCTGATACTGATAAATAGTTTTCTTTTGACTTTCTGTAGATAAATCTTAAAATCCAACCTAATACTTTGACGCATTTTGATAATGAACTGTAACTTTTTAATAATTGCTGTATAATTTCACGCTTGAAGGCTACCTGTGTAACGCTCACCGATTTTAATTTTCTCATCTCTTGATCGGTGGTATATTCTGCTTGTTTTTCATTTTCTTGACGAAATGAAGTCAACCAATTAGGCCCTTGCCACCACAGAGTATGATCTCTGAGTTGACTTGCGTATAGACCTCGGCTGGCACAATAAGCTGGGTTTTCCTTTGACTTGACGTAACGCCAGCATTCAGGTGGCATTGAAGCTGTTATTTGTTTCACGCGATTAGCTACAAATGGCTTCCATCTCTCTGGATCACCGTGAAGCCAACCCAGCACCGCCGTCGAGTCAACCCAACCATAGATCTTGATTTCGTAGCTAGACAGGTTTGATGTAATTTTTACCATTAACTTGGATAGTAGCAATGCTCCGCTTAACTCTAGGCGAGGCAGAGATACTGTCTTTTTGAGCGGCACGAGTTTTGTTTTGGCAGCTACCAATGTAATTGATGACGAATTCCCCTCGCTGGATTTTACAGTACACGACACAAGCGTATGCCTTAGTGCTTGCATCACAAAACCCATGCAGTTCGATGCTGTCTTTGTCTCTTGTTCCTAGCCATCTGGGCACTTGATAACACTTAATCTGCTCGATATCTGCTCTAATCTCATTCCATTGTAAGTGAATTTTATTAGGTACGTATTCGTCCCATTTAATATCCACTTTTCAGGTCTCTTGGAATAAAATCTTAAGTTTTGTGGTGAGTGGAGCGATCCATCCCATGGGATCATATTGTTTAGATATCTCTGATAGCATTATTCTTTTGGTCGGTCTTGATAACGACGTAGTTAATTTTGAATTGAAAGTAAAATAATCTCCTTGTGGATTCCATCCGAGTCCTAAGGTTTTCGTTGACTCCGCTTGCTTGAAGTCAAAATTTCCTTGATAATTCTTCTCAGCTGTCGCATTTTCTAGTAAATCAGGTAAGTTAGACTTCCATTTTCTTAAGTTAAATCCACCAGAACTTAATAAACTGCTCAGGTCCTTTTTTAACCGCTTTGCTGATTCAATAGAATGAGCTCCGTGAATTAAGTCATCCATGTAAAATGACTCCTCAAGTACCCATGGAGCCGAACTCTCTTGATAGTTTGGCCTCTCATCTCGAGCTAATTGTTTGACACATGGCCAAAAAAGGGGCCGCTTTAGTGCCATATGTAACTGTTGCTAATTGATAAGCTTTTAAATTTTTTGACGGATCATCTCTCCATATTATTTTTTGTAATTTAGAGTCTTCTGGGTTGAGCCATATTTGCCTAAACATTTTTTCTATGTCGGCAGTGAACGCGAACTGAAACTGTCTCCACTTGATAATGAGACTTTGGAGATCTTGTTGTAGGTTAGGCCCCCTGCACATGAGATCATTTAAGCTAAACCTAAATAAAAAGCTAAACATTAAATACTACACGCAATTGTGTAGTCTCAGATTGGGGGCGCTCGACACAATGATGAGGTAAAAAAGCATTCAGGGGTCATATTACCGTCTTTATCTACAGGTATCATGTGTCCGAGCGACAAGTATTCATTAATAAATAATTTATACTGTTGCGCAATATCTGGCTGTTTTTGAAATTTTTGTTCTAATTTAAAAAATTGTCCGATCGCTTTGTTTTTAGAGTGTCCCAAATTTTCTTGGTTTCATCGGCAGCCTGACTTCATACCGGCCATCTTCTCGGCGTTTGGTAGTGGCTTGATAATATTGAAGGCAGCGTTGATCTTCTGATGAGATTTCTGCTGGTTTTGAAATATCTTCAAGCTCCCAAAACTTGTAGATATCTTCATAATTATGTAGCACCACATTACATTGGAAAGTTTTCACGTTGCCACTCAATATCCATCCCAACTGCGTTTGTTGAGCCGTCGGGAGGGACGAGTTTACTCTGCAAATGCCATCCAACAATATAGCAGAGTATACATCAGCACCTAATAGAATGTCCACTGGACGACTGACGTAAAATTCGGGGTCTGCTAACTTGATATGGTCTAAGTACGTCCAATCCGGTTTTGAAAATGTATAACTAGGCAAGTTTTTGATAAGGCTCTTCATGATAAGTGCCTCCGTCTTGAACTTGAAGTCTGTAATAAGTGATGAACATTGTATAGTAATTAACCCTTTACAATTACTTTCTTTATCGCCCACACCTGATATTACACCCTTACAGCTTCTTCTTGGTAATCTTAATAACTGAGCAGCCCGTTCCGTTATTAAAGATGTTTGAGAACCCTGGTCCAAAAGGCAACGCATTTTATGTAGAGTTCCATCTGCTGATTCCACCTTGATAATCGCAGTTGGTAACAATACCTCGATCGGTTCATTCGGAAACGACACGTGCGAACTACTTTTGACGTTTTTCCCGGAGTAAGCATTTGAACTACTGGCGCCGCTCGGGCCGACACCTTCGGCCGCTGTTTCCGGTGTCGCAATACTTGTTTGTTTTATTGTTTCATGTAAAAGGCTATTATGATCCTTATTGCATTCACGACACCGTCTATTTGAAATACACGCCTTTCCATAGTGGTTATATAGACAATTAGGACAAAGATTTAATTTTGCGACCATTTTTCTTCTACTGCTTGGCGACATATTTAAAAATTTTTGACAGAAATAAATCCCGTGGTCATCGCTGTTGCACAGAGAGCATTTGTTTTTAGTCATGATATTTTTGCCGTTTGATTGTTTCGGCGTCATACGTATGCTTGAAGAAAATGAATTTTTGTAGTAATTCGGTTTTTGATTACTGTTGTTAACAATTTTTAAGTTTCCTTGATATTTTTGTGTAGGGCTATCCAAAAAATTCAGAAACTCGTTCAGCATGGGTAACTCTCTTGGGTGCTTAACGGATTCGATATAATCTGTGTACGATTCGGTGTCTAATTTTTGAGACAAAATGTACACAATCAGAGGGTCCCAAGAGCTTACATCGACCCCTAGGTTCTTGATAGCATTCAGACACTCAATTGTAGTATCATGAATGCGCTTGATATGATTCAGGGACTGATGTTGCATAACAGGAATATTTAAAAGTAAACTGATATGGGATAAAAATATAAGCCTCTTGTTATTAAATCTTTGATTTAAAATGTCCCAACACACATCATAGTTATCAGAGCTAATGCTGAGATGCTGGATTAATCTCTCGGCCTCTCCTTTCACCTTGGTCTTGAGATACTGCATCTTCTGCGCGTTGGACATGGATGGATTGTTATGTATTGTTTCAGTGAAAAGGTCTTTAAAAGAAGTCCAGGTGTTATAACTTCCACTGAAAGTCGGAATCTCCATCTGGGGCGTAGACTTTTCCCTGTGAGCCACTGACCACATTTTTCTGTTAATGGCTTTCTTGATTCTATTTTATTCCGATTCGTATCTGATAAAAGTATCTTCATATTCCTTGTTCGACCCTTCCAGTTCGCTATCTAAGTCCCAGTGTAGTGTGTCAATGGCTGCCCACCGGGTTTGAATCGTCCGTAATAAATCATCAAATTCCCACTTTTGTGATACGGAATCAAGGTCAATGTTTACTACAGTACGCTGGAAAGCTTTAAAATTACTAAACTGTTTTTTCAGCATATCGTCGGTCCTGCTCGACGTGCCTGTGGCTTGCCCTGATTGTCGAGAGGATTCGCCTTCTCTCATGACAAAAGTTGGTGGCTTCAGAAGAGGCGTTCTGGGCCTTTCCTCTGTAAGCGGCTGATAGTTCTGTATATGAAGCCTAATAGACCCGTATCTTTCGGCTACTCGTTGAAATTCTTGATTCGTAAAGTAGCTATTAGACTCAATACCGAACTCTGATAATCCTGCATGATTATTTTTGAACTCTAGCCAATACTTATCCAATATGTCTAATCTACGTTGTATATAGTCTGCTGTCTTCCTTTCTGAGCTATCTTTTTTGAAATTGGTAAAGACATGCTCTATCGCCTGAGAGATTTGCTGCTGATTAGCAAGGAAGTCGTCCATTTTCGACATGATAAAGAAGAGAAAAAGGGCTAATCTTACTTGATATCTGCTGAACGGCGAATGTGAGCTGACTCGCTCACCGACTGATGATGACCAGAGACTTCGATCTTCAGACAAGGCGTGCACCTTGATCGCACACCGTCTGATACTTGCTACGCCACAGGTTTCTTGATAGGAGAGTAACAGTCACGCCACTACGCGCCACGTGTTCGAAAGAATCCAATAGGTTGCTGAGCGGAAACGCTGACACGCACACGCCGCAATGTAAGGGAAAACGTGGCGAGGTCCCGCTTTTTCGGAAAGCTCGAAGGACCAATGTTCGGGGTAGTACCGACACTAAGGGGATGATAAACTGATAACGCTTGATAAGTTTGATAAAATATATTATGGACAAGTATACAAATTAAAAGGCTAGAATTACTGATAATCAGTACGCGTAGCGCTCTTGATGGCTATCGGCGAACTGATTTTAAAATACCTGTGCCGCGGAAATATGTAAAAGAGGTCAAGTTGTGCAATGATGAGTTAACAATTGTACGTTGCATTACATGCTCGTACACTGACATTTCCAATTGTATATTTTTAAATTATTTTAATGGTGCAGATAGTTTCAATGGTAGTATGAAATCTACATGAGTATAGAACGCCCTTAGGTTCACGTTTGAAGTGTAATGAACTTATCCTCTCTTTACGTATCCGGAAAGATTGTAAATTAGCTACTATAATGAAAGTTATTTTTAGACATGACGCAAGAGATTGAAGTTTAAACTAAGTTTACAAATACGTACATGGATTAAAAATTGCATATTTTTATACATGTATTGATGAAAAACGATACCGTATTTCATCTGATGGCAAGCTTTAACTAATTCATTCTTGTGGATAGGATTGGATGCCTCGCTACTAATAAAAAAGGCCATACGAAATATTTTATGCCGTTATTTTACGCTGCTGTAAGTGTGATCCATCTCCTGCGTGCTGCAGCTAAAATGACATGGTTAACAGCTCCTCCGCATTTTGATTTTTAATCAAGGATAGATGAAGATATATATATACATATATACTAGCTTGGGGTTATTCGACATCTCGTACGACAAAAACTCGCCCGATCAGGTAAGTCAATGGACTTGGCACCTTTCGAATTTATCTAATATTTCTGTGGTCAACTCGCACGCTCGTATAAAGTACAGCCAGGTAAAAAAAATTTAAATTAAATTTTAAAAACGAAATAAAATAAAACGAAATTGTATAGAATAAAAATTTGAACTAAATTTTAAAGACGATTTCAAATAAAACTTTGCCCTTTTCGACGACCATTTGTCATGTCGTATTAAAAATCCTTAAATTCTGGATCACTTATCGGCAAAAAAAGACTATCCTATCTCATTTGATTAAAATCGCTAAAACCCTGTGGTTGCTGTTAAGTGTGTTATCAGAATCAGTATCCAAGCATATAGAAATATTTTTTTCAAAAAACACATAAAAATAATTGTAATGAACAAAATAATTTGCATATTATATGTGGTTTTATTTCCTCTAACTCACACGAGTAACGGTAATGCAGGGTCTTTGATAATTCACTTAATTCTCGGCTAATGTACAAATAATAAAACCACATAAGTATTTTTTTTTTCATTAAAATAATTTTTTTTAAATGTTTTTTTTTTGAAAAAAAAATATTTCTATATGCTCGGATACTGATTCCGATAACGCAGTTAACGGGAACCACAGGGTTTTTGTTACATGTTTATATATATATATATATATATATATATATATATATATATATATATATATATATATATATATATATATAAGGCCACTGCATAGTAAATGCCATTGTTATATTGCGCAATTGTGCCATATTTTTACTAGAGCTTTTTTATTTGTCATTAGGGAGGTAAAATAATTCTCGAGTTTATAGAGAAATATTTTCATTTATGTAAATTGGACCTTCGATGTTATCTCTATACAGCTGATTATTGTTTATACATCGTTTTCGTGTCCGAAACATTAGTCGCAAGTCGTACGACTTCTCAATCGCACAGCCACCGGGCGCGGCATTCCGTTATTTTTATTCTCTTCCCACCTGCCAAGCTCTCTCTGTTTCATCTTCTATTCCCATCAAATGTGAAATTTTACGCACAATTTTGATTATATTTTGTTTTCTTTTTAATTAACATCAATCAACTCGACATCTGTAAATCTTTGTGAATTTTTCAGTAGCTTCCATCTTAATATCTAACATTTCCTTGTACTTCTCTGCGTAGTATTTAAGCTGTAAGTTAATTTCTTACAATTTTTTGCTCACTTTCTCCACAATAGCCATTCCTTCGTTGATTTGTTTAAGTACGACTTCATTGTCTTTAGTCGTTGGCAAATGTAGCGTTCCGCACCCTGCTTTTACCTCTTCACACGAATCACAAACGCCTTCAGCACTAAAACAACTTATATTTTTTACATACCTCCTCTGAAAGGCATGTTTGCACTTTTTACACTCCACACTGTCACTTTGTATTTAGTAAAAATTGTTAGGTTTTTTTTACATTGCAATTTTGGCATTTTGCTGTTCATTAGCAGAGCCAAACGTAGACTTGTCAATCTTATTACGCAACAGACGTCTGTTCGCTGAGAGCGCGCGCGCAGACTTGATTGATTAATACAATGACGTTACTACTGCACATCCCTTGGTTAATTTCTCCCTGTCACCTCTTATGACACCCGCTAGTAGTTATTAGCAAGAAACGTAAACCTATTACTGTCTATGGCAGTGCTTCCCAAAGTTGACTGGGCTCCGACCCACCTAACATAAACTGCCAAATTCAGGACCCACATCTTACCGTCTTAAAAAGGGGACATAAAATATTAGTAACGTTCAGATTCCCTACTCGCTTACCTGCTTACTGGTGTCTTATTTGTTCGGAAGGTTTTTTTTTAATTTATTTAAAAGTTTTTTTTAAGTTTGAAATCAATTGTTATCATCACAGACAACATACATACATGTACTTTACCTCATAAACCGTTACTTTGGAAATTTCAGCGTCACCAATATGACTTTTTAAATAAGAAAAACAATTTTAAGTTAGAATTTTATATTACTTAAATACCTATAACAACCGTTTTTTCAATGAAAAGATAAGTGTATTAGTTTTCTATATTTTGTCATTACAGCTTTAGCATCAACTTAAATTTTAGTTACATTTAACCGCAGTGAGTTTGCTAACTCCAATTTATTTCGGTATTTAGTTTTAATGCTGATCATTGCTAAAAACCTGACCTTACACAAATGTGAGGTACTGAAAGAGAGGAGGACTTTTACAACTTTATCAAACAGGCAAGGATAGTTCCAATCCACTAAGAGTTAGGATTACGGTATCTGATTACGATTGAACCTAATTTTCTGTGACGTAGCTTCTAATAAATCTATGAGTTCTTCACTTGCTTTAGTTGACATACTACTTGGTAGGTGGTCTTAAAATAAGTTACAAATACAATTCAACGAGTCGCGCTTTTTCATCTCTTCCCAAAATAGGCATCAAATTATTTTTTAATAATGACAAATGAGTGAAAATTGTAGAAAGTACGTTTTTTTGTTCTTGGTTGCTCTTGGATTTAATACCAAATATAAATACCAAAAGTTTCAAATGTTTTAAAGCAATCATACTTGCCATCCTACAGCTTTTCCACAACATAAGCTTTTTCATGAACACTCGAATTCATGTGAATCGTCAATTGCAAAAATGTCTGATTTGTTTGAACCTTGCAAATACAAATTGATGATTTATTATATTAACGCGAACACTACGCATTAAATGAAAGTAATTTTTACAGATTTTATCGCATTTAACACTAATTGAGTTCGTTTAATTTCGAAAAAATATCCGCCAAGTATGTGAGCTTGAGAATGAATTCTTCGTCCAGAAGAAATTCAATATATTCTAGTTTCCTTCTACTAATCGTGTCAGTGCTGTGCCAGCTGGATAACCAACGTACCCACCTCTAATCATAGACCACGCGCACCCGTGTCAGTTTGCAGAAGCGTTGCCAACATATTGGGAATTTCCCAAACTTCGGGGAACCTCAAGTCGATTGGGGATTTTTGGGGATTGGTATTACGCAGGTAAAATGCGGGATTTTGAAAATCGATAGTCCGGGTCAAGTGAGAACCCTATTTCAAGAAATCTAAATAATTATCTCAACATTTTTGTTAGGTTACTTATGGATATCGAATGACTCCCTTTTTTGATTATCTTCATTGTACTAAATTTAATTTTTGGATTTATTTTGGCTACTTTTGTGTACCATTCAATGCTTTTTCATTTCTCTCTTTTTTAATTTTTGGCACAAAACTGCATTCATCTAAATTCAGACATCGTCAAGGGAAGGAATTTAAAACACTCCATGGAGTAAAAAATATGGACAAAGTGTGAAAATAAATTTCGGTATAAAAGAAAAAAAATCTTAAAAAATTTGTTGAAACTTGTTTCATTTATTAAAATAAAGTTGGGAAACTTGTGGGGAATCTATTAATTTTATATCCTTAAATTGGGGAATTTGACTTCGATTTTCGTGGATTTTGACAAATTTGTGTTGGCAACATTGGTCTTCAGTCAGTGTCAATGACCGTCCGGCTGTTAGCCAGATCGTCAGAAATATCATCTTACGTTTCGAGGCCTACTCAATACTCTTTCACGACCCACTGGTGGGTCGCAACCTATAGTTTGTTGAATTCTGGTATATTCTGGTATCTGATATATATTCTCTGAGAGTTTGGTCCATCCCCGGTAGAGCTGACCCATTTTTGCTACAACTGTTATACAACTGCAATGTGGTTATACCACGCTGTAACAAAAACCCTGTGTTTCCCGTTAAGTGCGTTATCAGGATCAGTATTCAAACATATAGAAATATTTTTTTTCTGAAAATCGTCCTTTTTTAAATTTTATTTTAATATTTTTTATTTGCAAATTGTATGGGATTTTATTACCTCAAACTAACACGAGCATCGTTAAAGCGAGGTCTTCGACCACATACAATTTTTGCGTATTTTTAAATTAAAATAATTTTTAATGGTTTTTAAATATTAAAGATATTTTGTACACTTTGCATTAGTATACACGTAGCATTGAGTAAACTTGTTAGCGAGTGACCTTTCATCACTTAAGTTTTACAAAATAAGACGAAATAGTCAATGTTCAAATTGATATGCCACTAAGGTTTAACTCAAGCGATCTTTAATGCTAAGTGTATCGATTATGTTAATATTACGCTTTTAAGTTGCAAATCTCGGCAACGGAACGTGACCATCGAGCTACTTAACTTTTAGATTTACCAAAATATAATTTTCTCGCGTAATAAGGCAAAGTCATAAATGTCAAAGTTTTTAACTTACTTCAAAATGGAAGACGTCCTTAATTCGGTTGTATTTTTGTCTTTTTTTGAGCGTAATTGCGTTATCTTCTTCTAGTTCTTCACTAGCTTGAAAAGTGAAAGTAGTCTGAAAGAAGTCTTAAAGGCAAGAGTGATTAGGCTTTTATTAAGCTAAATCAGTGCGCTTTACCATCTTTAGCTGCATAACTACTTACCATCAGGTCGAATAGTAGTCAAGCACCAGCCAATAATAGTGAAACAAAGTTCTCTGGGCTAAGGCATCTTCTGTTATGGGAAGAATTTGCTTTAACCACCACACTTAGCAGGCGGGTGGGCTATCGCAGATCCAGACGATTTCCACCTTTGATGCTGCTTCTGGTTTTTGGTCTGGGTACCGCCGTGTATCGTCGTGAGATTTTTTGGTATATAACTTAATCGCCTCTTACAAATACGATTTTATAACGCATCATTCATACGTTGAATATTCGGATAGATACGCACTGATTTATCGAACAAATCGTCGTTTGAAACTTTATTTAGGAAAAGGACTTATAATTTATTTGGATTATGTGTCTGACCTCAAAACATCGGACATGCTAGCAGTGCTGTTAACGTGGATTCGAACTTGTCTACAGTTCGGCGCCCATATGAACGAACATATGGGACTTAATAACTTTTAACTAATTAATAACTAACCGGAATTAGTAATAACTAAATTTCAGAGAAACTAAAACAAATTGAGAATTTAAAAAGTCCATCAACACGCATTGGGGCAGTGTGGTAGACTGTCCTTAGCATTTTATTACAAAACGGAAGTGATAAACAAATTTGCAGTTCACCTGATGGTAAGTGGCATTTGCAGTCCATGGACACCTGAAGTCAACTTCAAACAAGAGAGGCTACCGATTTGTTTTCACCTCTGAGAACTAGGAGGGAATGCCTCCTGCAGAAATAGGCAAGAAGGTGGTACTAACCCAGGCAGACTCTTTAAAACTCAACCAGTTTTGAGAACTGCCGGGAACATTCCGTAGTAATCTTCAAATGTGGGTTGAGCAAAAAGAAAAACTGGTGGGTTGACCCCACCAGTTTTTCTTTTTGCTCGAAGTTTGTTGCAGGTGTCTATTATTGACTGCAGTTATCATTTACTGATGTGTCGCTTGCCACTTCAATGCTTGTAACAAAAAGTATGTACACACAAGACGTCGTATGGTGGCGGCGTAGGAAAAACCGCATATCATACCGTGGGTGTCGTGAGTGGTGACATCCTTTGTACGGACGGCAGTTAGATAACTCATCCATGCGCACTGTATACTGCCGTAAGTGATCATCGTTACGCAAGTAACTATGTGGAATAATATAAAATCAACCATTTTACAGTCACGAGATCTGTAAAGCTGTATAAGCCAAAAATATAGCAGCACTAACATCATCAGAAACCAAAGTAACTGAAAGAAACTGAAACCGGACATGGGCAGCGCCATTTAATAACTACAACTTTATATAATCGAAATATGGAGTTGCCAATCCGCCCGTTAAACGTTGTTACTATGATATATATCTAAAGGATGTCGTCTATGTACAGCAGCAATGGACTATTTCAACATAATGAATAAATTAATGAAAGTACATAGGATACGAGTACATAATAATGTACGTTTCACCAAATTGCTGCCAATTAGCCTATTCTCATTTCTGAGAGGCTTTTGTAAATAAATATATTTAAACAAAGGATGTATTGAATAGAACAAAGTTTTTTCTTTTTTTAAATGCAGTTATAGAAGCGAACACAACTGGAACTAACTTAACTTTTGATAATTAACTGCATCGAGTGGAACGCTGCAAAGTATGCTTCGTTTGAAGTATTCTCAATTATTAACTGAAGCAGCGTTTCCTACGACAGAAAAGTATTTCATTGTCTGTAGTACTCTATAATATTTTTCTTTTTTACTAGTTTATTTTTATTTTGTGATGTGGGGAATTCGAATCACAATTAAAACAAGTATTTGTAATAGCCTACAAAGTATACGGCTGAACATGTGCTAATAAGTGGTTCCGCCAAAGTTACCAAGCCTGGTATGTGGGTTGGTAATGAGAGTTTTTTTATTATTTTGTGTTGTTATTACTAAGATGCTGCTACCTATAAATTGTTTTAGCTTCTATTTGTCAACTCCTCTTACGCTAGCCACGGGACTATATGAGGTAGTGGATATTACGGGACAGAACGGAATCCAGTGATTTACTTACAAAACCACTGTTTTGTAAGTAAATCATAAGTATCACACCATTGATGTTGTTATCCATCGTCATTTTTAATGCATTTTATGTCTGGTCTGAACGAGTGCTTTTTGATAGTGGATGCATCTTTTAGTGGCTATTGAGTTTATTACTTAGAGTAAGCTTAATAGCCACTAAAGAGAGACAATCACTATAAATGCAGACGAAAATTAATAATTCGTTAATCGTGCAATCATTTCAAAAAGTCTGAATACTGACTATATGTTAGGACACATTTTCAGGCTAGGAGTCCGTCAAGGTCCAATAACAGTTCTTACTCTTGTGTTATTGTCCTACAGTTGGCAGTATCGGTGATACAGTAAGCCGATTTTAATGGCATTTCCTTACGATACTTATGGCACAAATTGGGCTTATAGATTCTATTACGCCGCGACCATGTGGTACATGGCCTATGATATGGACTTTAATAGGCCGTAAGTGTCTAACAGTCTAAACAGAACGAAATATTGTTTTTTTTTTAAATATAGAATTTATTATTTTCAGTAAAAATAATAGTTGAACTTAAATCAGAGGAATTTTTTCTCATAATAGAGCTCTTTGTTTAACATCGAAAACACTCTTATCACGGCATGTCAGTAAAGAGCTTAATTCGCAGTCTATTTTCAGTCGATACATTTACGTCCAAAGCTTGACATGGTTAAACTTTAATATGTGCTTAATTTTTTTATGAATTACATTAAAAATTCACACATGGTGGCTTAATAAGAAAATTGATTACCACATTTGGTTCTGTAGATGTATTAAAAGATAATTTTCGAGATAAACTTTAGGTTTTTCGAGAAAAACTTAAGCCTAGTGAATAGAGTCATCACTTTTTGTAATCAACTATCGGTCTGGCGATTACAGAAAATTGAATAGCATGTTTACGCAGCATCCAATTGTGTCTAGGTAGATTGAGCATTAGTTTGTCAAACATATTAAAACTAAACATAATATGTTCATTCGTTTATTACGTCATCCAAATCAAACAGCCAAATACTGATATATTTCTAACTCATGGATTGCCACAAAGAGGTTTTTTTTTACTTATTATAAGCCAGTACTTGACCACAATCCCACCTGGTGTTAAGTGGTGATGCAGCCCTAGATGGTAAAACGCACTGTCTTAGCGTAACAAAAGCCTATTCACTCTTACCACGAAGACGCTCAGATTGTATTCGGACGGAAAGACATACTTTTTTTGCTGTACGCATTACGAAAGACGAAGCAAACTGTTTGGTTCTTCTGTATGGAATATCGACAATAACGAAGTAAAGACCCGTCGACCGCCTGAATGTCGGATGGTGGAAAGGAGAGTGAGGAATTAAAGTATGCAATCCCTGCGCCCATTCATCGAAATTCATCCTACAGAATACCGAGGGTGGATATTTGAAATTATTGCCACGCTTGACAGGCGGGCTGTTTTTATTTATTAAAGAACTCTTAAAATAAAGATACTGTTTTTGTTTCAGTTTCCCTTCGTTGTCTGTTACGACACCTACATAATGATAAGGCACTTGGATAGTGGACTCTCTAACGTCACCACTACACGACAACCTTATAATATTGTAACTCTGAATGAAGACGTGTCAGAGCCATTTATAAGTGTAAGAGTAGAGAGTAGTGTAAAAGTAATTATATACGTCATAGAAAAATTAATTATGGCTGCAGCACGAATGAATCGGTTCTACCGTGACGGTAAAACTCTTTCACAGAATACTGGCGTAGATTACAGTATGGTACAGTGCAGAATATGACTGATGTGTTTGCATGTGGGCAAAACGTAGGGCGTGACGATAATAAAATAAACTGACTTCTTCGTTGGTCAGGTTCATGAAATTTCGGGATCGAATCTCAATTAATTCCAAAATCAGTTATTAGCTTTTTTGTCAAGGAATTCAGGCTTCTAGTTTTATCCACAACGAAGTTATATGGGGTGGGTTGAAAAAGGTATATATATATATATATATATATATATATATATATATATATATATGATATTGTCCAGCCATTTACTGGTAATGCAGCATTATAATCTAGTTACTTATATGTGAGGTATATAGGTAACAGCATCCACACCATCAGTCAGACCGCATGTTTCTTTGTAATCCATAGGAATACAAAAATTGTTATTAGCCAACTTTTAAAAAAGAGGAGGTTCTCAATTCAACTTTACGTTCTTGTTAGCACGTGTGTGTTCCGCAATATGTTCGCTAACTTTGTGTTGTAATTGATTGTAATCGTTAGTTTTTATTAAATATTAAAATTTTAGGGGTTTTTCCATAAAATTTGGAAAAAGTTTCCTTAAGAATGTAACCTCTATTTTAAATATTTAGTAACGGAATGTTTTCTCTGGGTTTTAAGTACTTTTTAAGATATATTTACAAACGCCTTTATGGATACTATCCATATTTATGTCCCACTAAATTTCTTCCCGGTTCTCTGAGTTACTACTCATTGCAAGTATGGCCAGCGTATGAACAAGCTATCATGGCGTGTAAAAAAATTCGCGGGAAGATAGACGCTCTAGACCTAAGTGCCGAACTGTGTTGATTTTTGGACCAAATAACCACCGTCATAATCGTAAGCATAATTTGTTTGACTTAGCATGGGCACGCACCGTTGCGCCGACTCGCCCGTTCTCCAAGTCCTCACCGCACTTACTCGTAATGCTCTCCTGTACACAAATCCTGAGTGCAACCTGTTTGCAGTTGAATGGACGGTAATATTGTCTGAATATATTTTAGGAGCGATAAATATTTGTTTTTAATTATGTTTTTTTAATGTTGTTTTTAATTAATGTAATTGGTTCAACCGTTTTTATTGAAGTAAAATAAATATAATAATAATAAGAAGAAGAACCTCGTGAAAGCCGAAACAGATAAGCTATCAAAATATCTGGACCTGGCTCACGAGGTGACCGACATGTGGGGTGGTCTGTCGACCAAAATTATTCCTGTAGTCGTTTCTGCAAACGGGCTAATCCCAGTCAGCCTCTCGGGTCATCTGAGGTGGCTGGAACAACGTGGCGGACCGCTCCAGGCTCTAATGCAGAAGGCGGTGTTCCTCGATACCACCCGCATCGTCCGCCGGTTTCTTCCCCTTTTCCCCCAACCCTCGGCCGTTTGGTCACCCCTGCTGGGGGCCTCCATCTGGTTGGGCTTTTATCTATTTTGTATTTTTGTAATTATTTCGTTTTATGTATATTTATCTTTTCATTTTCATTTATAATTATATATTTATAAAACCCAACCAGATGAGAAAACTATATAGATATCCCCCATAATAATAACAAATAAAAATAAATATAACAATAAAAATATAGTAATGAAATGCAAAAGCTATTTTGTTGAAATAATTTTATTATTTTTCCTTTCTTGAAGTCGGATTATGATTTTAAAAGTGATCCGCCCTGACTTCGCCTGGGTGAGATCCGTTAATGTGGCGTGATTTAGATTAATATAATGAAAGTTAGCCTTTCATTATCTTATCTTATCAATTTTTCGTTTTTTTACTTTTATCTTATTCATGGTACGCAAGTAATCTTCTCAGCTTAATATAAAACAGTTATTTCGATATTACAGACAAACAAATTAATTTTTTATACGTATATAGATTCAGTGTTTAATATTGTTCATATAATTCGAAACACGTAATGCTAAGATGCTGCGATATGACACAGATGCTCGGATCAATTTATGTTTAAAACTAATATTTTGCTCTGAAATACGCGTCTAGAGAAACAATTTAGTTAAACCAGAGTTCCCCAAAGTTTTTTGTGTCGTAGACCCCTTGCCATGTTTTTCCGTATTGGGACCCCCCTACTTACCTGATATTGATTTCCTGTAAATTTCTAACTATAGTGAAGTTTAGTGTTAAAAACTTAAAGTAAAAACACATGTTAATTTATACATTTATTAATTGAATTTAAATTAAAACTACTCAAAATAAAATTTTGTATCTGTTATGTAAAATATACGTAGCATTAAATAAACATAAAATAAACTATAAATAAAATAACATAAGCAATAAGTCAATATTTTTAGTGAGAAGGATGAACCTGATGCTTTAATAATAAATTATCAACATTTGGCGTCAATTTTGAAGGGGTTAATCTTAAATCTCCTCGGCTAATGATGTCCAGTTTGTTTCTTTTTTTCGTTAGGAGATTGGTAACAGCGCTGAACCCCCTTTCCACTAGGTATGACGACGGAAAGGAAATTAAAAATTTCCTCGCTATATTCCATAATACGGGATAAGTAACGGGTATGTTGTTTTGCAGCCAGAATTGCTGATATCCGTTTTTAAATTGAACCTTAAGTTCTTCGTTTGTACTCAGTTCAGTCAGTTCCTCTTGTATTATGACATTCGTTTCTTCTATGTCACCATACGGATTAATTATCCAAGGTGCTATTACCATAGTCAAAATATCCTCAAACCTAGATTCAAAATCTGAATAGAGGGCATTTAAAAGTTTAACGTAAGTTGAACTGTCGTCTTCCTGGCAGCTTGTCTGTGACAAATTGGGGAACTGAGAAAATTCGCCCCGTCCAATATTTTGCTTCATTACTTTAACTCTAGCAGGAAACGCTGATAAGATGGACTTTGTTTTAATAAAATTTAAACTGTCGCCTTGTAATTGCAAACTAACCATATTAAATTTTGTAAACATATCTGTTAAATAGGCGATGTCTGTTTTCCTCTTCATTAAATTTTCTTTTAAAATTTTATCTTTAGTATCCAGAAATTCTAAAATAGTCTCAAAAAGTGCAAAAAATCTTGTCAAACATAAGCCTTTCGACAGCCAGCATACTTCAGTGTGAAGGAGTAATTGATGAAAGTGTTCGTCATTTTCTTCACACAACTGTGCATATAACCGTGTATTTAACGCGTTGCTTCGGATTCGGTTTACTGCATCAATGACTAAATGAAGTGATTCATGCAATATAACACTCAAATTTTTAGCAACTAAATGTTGTCGATGGATGACGTAATGTATTGCTAACACCCCTGAAACATTTTGTTTTAAATAGCTTATAAATCCACGATAACGTCCAACCATGGCAGGTGCTCCATCTGTAGCTACTGATATTATATTTGATAAAGGAATTGCTTTTTCAATGAAGTAATCCTTCAATACATGAAATATTGATTCACCTTTAGTGTCGGTTATCAAAGTTTTTGCGAAGAGCAGTTCTTCGTAGATAACTTGATTCATAATAAAACGAACATATGCCAATAATAATGCTGCGTTATCAGGTAAAGTTGACTCGTCCAGTTGTATAGAGAAATGGGTCGTTTGCAAATAATTATATAAGAAGCTTTTAATATCAGAACTCATTTCATCAATACGTCTTTCAACAGTATTGTTGCTTAAGGGAATTCTTTTAATGATATCAGATGCAGGTTTGTATAAAACAGTTTTTAAAACCTCTTCAACGACTGGCAAAATTAACTTCTCTCCGATAGTATGCGGTTTTCCGGATTTTGCTATAAATAACGAGATATTATAAGACGCCCGCAAACCATCATCATTTCTGTGTGACGTCGGAGCGAACATTGTGTCCAGTGTAGGTCTCTTCTGAAGTTTATCTTTGAACGTTTGAAAGTATTTCAAATCTTTCTCTGTTTTATCAGGGTGGCATCTTCTCAGATGATCTTGCAGTTTAGATGGTTTCATAGCGTCATTGCCCAAAACTTTGTTGCATAAAAGGCACATAGGCAATTGTTTGTCCGGCAGTGATGGAATGAAGCCAAATTTCAAATAATCGACACTGTACTGTCTACATTTCTTTTTAGATTCGGACATGTTATCAGTCATTTGTGGGCCAAAATTAAATAATTTAAATAAGACAGAAAATCCAGCAGCTGTATATTAAAAATATTTTTTGATTTTTCCGAAAACATTCCATAATTCGAACATCTTCTTGCAACAATTAGCTCGAATTACGGAGATTGCACTGCAATTATAATACCGATTGCTATTTGAAAGTTTTAAAAAAGAAATTATCGAGGAATACTCGTGTAATTTTGCATGATTGAATATTAAACTACTAATAACTAAAGTCATGATTGGCGTACTTTTTCTATCTTTGCTAGCTACGAGTACAAAACTAAAATTTAATAAAAAATAATGTACTTACTTTTCTCTACCACTTTCAAACAAAATAACACTGACTCACTATCATTTGTGTGATATCTGTTTATATTTTTTAAAATATTTTCTTAGCACATTCGTATTTATAGAGTGACGAATTGAACAAGTCAGTGCAAGGTAGCGAAGCTCTGAGACTGCGACTCTCAGGTTTTTACAAGTTCAAAATGTAGTAAGGGAAACGCCACGGTAGTAATGAATACGTCAGATTATAATTCTAAAATACAAGAACTTTTGTCGGATGTAAGTACTTATAAAAAAGGTTAAAAACGACCCAACAAATAGCACACTAAAAACAACTAGTGACCTCATAAAGAAACACTCCGAAAAATTAAATCTGGACGTAAAATGGATAATACCTACGTGCGCCAAATCACCAAAATTGTATGGGTTACCAAAAATACACAAGCCCAATGCTCCATTACGTCCCATAGTGAGCCAAATCGATTCACCAACTTACAGATTGGCTCAACACTTAACTACTACTACTACTAAAAATACTATCACCACTCAGGGGACATACAAGAGCGCACATAAAGGATTCCTACCATTTTGTCAGCGAGATTAAAGACCTACATCTAGCAGATAATGAAACTATGGTCAGTTTTGATGTGCAGTCATTGTTTACAGGCTTACCTGTTGAAGACTGCATCTCAATTGTAACTAGAAGGCTGGAAGAAAACAACATGCCCGTAGAATATGCAGTATTACTCAGACACTGCCTTACATCTGGCTACCTATTGTGGAAGGAGGAGTTCTACAAGCAAGTAGATGGTGTGGCGATGGGCTTACCTGTATCTCCCATTGTCGCCGACATATTCATGGAAGACTTTGAGGAGAAAGCCCTGCTTAGTTCTCCCATAAATCCAAGTTTCTACAAGCGGTACGTAGACGACACTTTCACAATTCTACCTTTAGATAAAGTAACTGCATTTTTAGACCATCTTAACTCTATAAATTCTAAAATTCAGTTCACAATGGAGTTAGAGGTAAACAATTCCTTAGCTTTTCTAGATGTGTTAGTAATTCGGAATCCTGATAACACCTTGAGCCATACTGTGTATAGAAAAAAGACCCATACAGATAGATATTTAAACGGTGATTCTCACCACCATCCTTCACAGTTAGCTACCGTGGGTAAATCTTTGTTTCAGAGAGCACGAGGGATCTGTGACAGTAAACACCTGGCTGCAGAGCTCCACCATGTCAAGCAAGTTTTGCATGACAACAAGCTTCGAGTCCCGCGCCTACGTCACAGTGAACGAGTGAAGCCGGCCACAGTCGAGCGTGTACCTGCTGTACTGCCATATGTTAGAGGAGTCACTGACAAGATTGGCTACATCTTGAAGCGCGCTTCCATCAAAACATACTTCAAGCCGCTGAGGAAGATTGGTCAGTTTTTACTATCGGTCAAGTGTAATGTCCCTCTGCTAGATGCAGGAGTGTACAAGCTTGATTGTGAATGTGGTCTCTCCTACATAGGACAAACTAAAAGATCAATAAAAACCCGCGTTAATGAACATATAGCTGATGTGAAGAATCGACGCTCCGGGAAGTCTGCAGTCTGTGAACACGTACAGGATCGCCCCCGTCACAACATCAGATTTGATAGACCGCAGATCCTCGCTAAAGAACACCGATTCCTTCCAAGGATGATTCGCGAGGCTATTGAAATCAAAAAACATCCTAATTTCAATAGAGAAGATGGCTGGGTGCTACCATCTGCTTGGGATCCTATAATAAATAAAATTAAATCCCAACCCAAGCATACAACTGCAAGACTTCAAGATACCATAAGTTCATACTGCATAGATCGGAACAAAAGTTAAATTTTAATCTATGGTAACCATGAGTGCTGTAAAGCGTTCGAAACGTCGGGTATTTAAAAAGTTAAAATATACGCGATAAATTCCGTAAACCTAATTTATAAACATATATAATAAATTTTTTACTTCATAGGTACTTTTATGAATAATGTATATGTTTTGATATTATAAGATAGTATGATGTAAGTAAATAGGTACTATTAGTGTATGTGTTGAGATCCACTGCCGTGGACCCCCATTTTCATTTCATGGACCCCCAATTTTTTTTCGCTGACGTAGACCCCTTGCAGGTAGTCATAGTCCCCTAGGGATCGATATAGACCACTTTGGGAATCACTGAGTTAAACCAAACTAACGGGACTTTCCAAACTTTCGCCACTTACTTAGTTTGTGGGCGAAGTAACTCCAATCAAAAAACTCAATAAAAAAGAAATCAGTACAATGATTTCGGTTTATTTTTTAAGAAAATTATCTGCTAAGAAATACAATTGAAATACTAAATGAAATAAGGAAAAATTATTTTGTACGAAATAATAGATCGAGGAATTCTAGGTTTTAAAACAAATAAAAAATGTTTTGTATTTTAGTAAATTTAGCATTTGTCTGTCATCCGATTACAGTGTAGATGTTTTCAAAGTAAGAGTGAGCTTTTGTTAAGTCAGTATGCTTCGCCATCTTCAGAATAGTAAAACTAAACTAAAAAATGCTAAGATACGCAATATTCTGCTACCTGATATCTAAAAGGTCCTTAAATAACATACTGAATGCAAATAAAATATAATTCGCTTGCTACGTGTATAATAATAACACCATCGTTCTTGTTTCTCGTCACTCGTCGCTCTCTAATGCAAGGTATAATAATTCAGTAAGTATTAGGATAGTGACGGTATTTAAACTTAACAAGATCGAAAGTTCAAATGTCACGTATACTGCAACCCAATTTGCGTGTGGTTATTTTTGGAGCTAGGAATGATTCTAATTATATAATTTTCTCCGACTGACCTCTTCAATCATGGATACTTTGTTTTGTATCCACATGACGCACACTTTACCAGGTCTTCTGCCGGTAAAATATTACCACATACATAGAAGGGTCACGCTGTGGCGTATTATGTGTGCAGCACGAACTGGTTGTAGCGCCCGAGAAGGTTAAACCTTGCTCAGTATATGTAACATAACATAAACACTTTCGCCTGTTATCCAGAGGGATAGGCAGAGACTACAGGTTTCCATTTAGCACGGTCCTGACATACTCCTCTCACTTCCTCCTCATCCATATGCCTACGCATACACGCTCGTTAGTTAAGGGTTCCTAGGTCGTATCGGTCCGGAAAAATCGATGGTGGTAAACTATTCCATAAAGAGGTCGTACGTGGAATAAAACTCCTAGCGAAACGTAACCTTTATGTTGCGACGTTCATGAAATTTGGCGGCTGGGATTAATCCGAACAATTCCTCAGATCACTCCCCGTGAAATATGAAAGAAAGAGATGTAACATCTCTTCGCAGTGCCAGTGAATCGAGCCGATCGGGAAGCACTCGGTCAATGACGATCCGAGCCGCTTTGCGCTGGATGCGGTCAAGTGCCGGCATGAAATACTGTCCTGCTCTGCTGAGCAGGCCAAGCTTTTTAGAGGCCAATTTGGCCTTCTCTTCCAAGTGACCACGAAACTGCACGTCACTCGATATGTCGACGCCGAGAATTCCAATATTGGCTGAGGCAACAAGAGGAGTGCCTTAAAACTGAAGAGATACGACAAAGGGTTCCTTTGTAGCGGTTAACGCGCAAACTTGTGTCTTCGAGGGTTAAACTGGACTAGATTTAGTCGCCCCCAAACCAAGACTTTGTTCAGTAAAGACTCGACTTCAGACATATTTTTTTTTGTTTTTGTCTCGGTACTGAGAATCGACTATTTTTTTCTGTCGGTTAATCTATTTAATATTTGCCAAAGACATTCCGGATTATTTTTATTACTCTTTATTTCTGATTTACCCTTTTATTTATGATTTTTTGAATTTATGACTGCACTAATTCTCACTTTATTGTCGGTTTGTTTCAAGATCATATTTCCACTATCCTTTATTGAATAATTTGTCTCGGTATTCACATGCTTTTAAATTTTTTTTATTCAACCATTCCATATTTATTCGCCTAGCCTTTAATTTAATTTTTGTTTTTTTTTTATTGGCTGTTTTTAAAACACGGTTTAAAGTTTTCTTATATTTACGCGAACACTACACATTGAAATAATACTAATTTTTACGGAATTTATCGCGTATATTTAACTTTTTTACCCGACGTTTCGAGAGCTTTACAGCACCCATGGTCACGGGAAGGACTGAGATGTTCAACGTCCAGCTGTTATAGTTAACCGCGGTTACCATAGATTAAAATTTAACTTTTGTTCCGATCTACACAGTATGAACTTATGGTATCATGGAGTCTTGCAGTTGTATGCTTGGGTTGGGATTTAATTTTATTTATTATAGGATCCCAAGCTGATGGTAGCACCCAGCCATCTTCTCTATTGAAATTAGGATGTTTTTTGATTTCAATAGCCTCGCGAATCATCCTTGAAAGGAATCGGTGTTCTTTAGCGAGGATTTGTGGTCTATCAAATCTGATGTAGTGACGGGGGCGATCCTGTACATGTTCACAGACTGCAGATTTCCCGGAGCGTCGATTCTTCACATCAGCTATATGTTCTTTGACGCGGGTTTTAATTGATCTTTTAGTTTGTCCTATGTAGGAGAGACCACATTCGCAATCAAGCTTGTACACTCCTGCATCTTGCAGAGGGACGTTACACTTGACTGATGGTAAAAACTGACCAATCTTCTTCGGCGGCTTGAAGTATGTTTTAATGGAAGCGCGCTTCAAGATGTAGCCAATCTTGTCAGTGACTCCTCTAACATATGGCAGTACAGCAGGTACACGCTCGACTGTGGTCGGCTTCACTCGTTCTCTGTGACGTAGGCGCGGGACCCGAAGCTTGTTGTCATGCAAAACTTGCTTGACATGTTGGAGCTCGGCAGCCAGGTGTTTATTGTCACAGATCCCTCATACTCTCTGAAACAAAGATTTACCCACGGTAGCTAACTGTGAAGGATGGTGGTGAGAATCACCGTTTAAATATCTATCTGTATGGGTCTTTTTTCTATACATCCTGATAACACCTTGAGTCATACCGTGTATATATAGCTGATGTGAAGAATCGACGCTCCGGGAAGTCTGCAGTCTGTGAACATGTACAGGATCGCCCCCGTCACTACATCAGATTTGATAGACCACAAATCCTCGCTAAAGAACACCGATTCCTTCCAAGGATGATTCGCGAGGCTATTGAAATCAAAAAACATCCTAATTTCAGTAGAGAAGATGGCTGGGTGCTACCATCTGCTTGGGATCCTCTAATAAATAAAATTAAATCCCAACCCAAGCATACAACTGCAAGACTCCATGATACCATAAGTTCATACTGTGTAGATCGGAACAAAAGTTAAATTTTAATCTATGGTAACCGCGGTTAACTATGACAGCTGGACGTTGAACATCTCAGTCCTTCCCGTGACCATGGGTGCTGTAAAGCTCTCGAAACGTCGGGTAAAAAAGTTAAATATACGCGATAAATTACGTAAAAATTAGTATTATTTCAATGGTTTAAAGTTCTTATTTATAAAATTATAAGTTTGTATCCGACGATTGTATTAGTTTTATGCTATTCTGTTTCACTTGACAATTTTTTAGCGCATTGTTATTAACACGCATCCAACAATAAATCCTAAATTTGTAGTTTATATTGAAATATGGTATAGTAATGTTACGAGCTTAGGGTTCGTGACAACAGAAAACTGCCGATTGAATTACCAAAATTGACACTTTAATTACAGAACACCAATTAAAACTTAAATCACACTAATAATTATTCACACTTAACACTTTAGTTCATTTTATTTCCCTCAGAAAGCTTCGCTCGTATCGCCTTTTCAATACTGCCCCGGTAGCGGGCTTCAACGCCTTTATATTCGCCTTTTTCACCGATACATCCAGAATATTTCGGCAAATACCAGCCCCCGATCGACCAGGTGTAGAAAGTTCAAGTGTGGAGCTTTCCAGAAAGCTTAGTTCTTCTATTCGATACTAGATGGCGCTGTTGGTTGAACATTCAGTCATGGGCTTTTGATTCCAGAAAAAGGGTATCCGGTTCTCTATACTTAACATACGAAATAATGCAGCATTAACATGCTATTTTATGCTAGTATTGTGTAAGAGCGTGGTCCTTCCCCGGTCAAACCAACCTATTCATGCTACAACGATAACATAGCTGCAGCATTTGTTACCACGTAAAAAGAGAAAAGTATTTTTTATCTCATAAAAATACAGAACTATACCTAATTGTTATTTTATGAATAACATAGTGTTGGCGATGCGCCTATAAGAATATTTCAATTTATTAAGTTAACCGATTACGAATAGCTTCTAAAAAGCAAATTATCAAGTAACAATATTCCGATAAGAAAATGCTTAGTTGAATCTTAAAGAAATATCGAATTAATGATATGAAGGTCTTGGGTTCGACTCCCAGGCCGGAATGGTTTATCGTTTTCTTAGTAATATCTCTTAATAAATTCATATAGGGAATTTTTAAGATATAAATTATGTTACCGGATTTCTTCCCCGGTTGAAATCATCTTTCCAATGATGTAAATTTAAAGGAATATTAAAATAAAGTAAGAGATCGGATTTATTCCCCGGTCGAGATGATCACTTTGTGAGTAAATAGAATTAATGGAAATTAATAGCATAAGTGTTGTCTTATATGGGTTTGATATGTTTTGTATGAAAACAAATGCCTATTCTCTATGATTGATTTATAAAAACATTCACTTATATTGTATGATAAGAAACATGATAACTGATAAGAATCTGATTAGAGGTAATTTTCAACGTTTGAGAATTGAGTAGAATCATTTATTCACCTAGTATTGTTGATATTAGACTTTCCATTTTTACTGATAGTAGATAGCCGTGCAAAGGTTAGTTGTTCAAATAGTGTGAGTTCACGGACGTACGCTAGCCACGTACTTAGGAGGTCAAATATGTAAAAATTTAAATATTTGTAATTCCAGCAATTTATGTAAAAATGACTTGTGAAACATTTCAGACTGATTGTGCGTGTAAAAAAAGGTGAATTCTGTGTTATCATGTGAAAATTCCTGTGAATAAGTGAAATAATGATAGTTTTGTATAAGAAATTTAAAAGTGTTTTAATAGTGAAATGAATAGGAAAAATGTAAATTATTGTATTAGTTAAGATATGTATAATTTCAAGTGGAAAATATTGTTTTAACTTTCTATGTTAAATATTTAAGAAATTTCAACTTCGAACGTGTGAGTAAAATAGGCATATTTTGTTAAATAAATAAAAGGTTTTTTGTGATATGAAAATGTATAGATATTTTTTTGCGCTATCTATACAAGTAAATTGTGATAATGTATGACTTATGCAAATAAAGTTATTAAGTAAACCGTGAGAGAGTGATAGAACAAATTTATGTAATTGAGTTGCGCAAGCGCGCGAATGGCGCAGCTCACTTTCGCGTATAGCTCTGGGGTAGCTCAGTAAACGGGTTTTTTTTGCAATTCGTTAAACCTCCATTGATAACCTCCTTTCCCGTATTCGGTGAACTACGGGAAAATTCTTATATAACGTAGCACTATTCATGCCAAGAATAGGCTAAAATGACTGCCCCATAGTTATGGGGCATGAGGATATCCGGGTAATGGGGTTTACCCCGAGGCCCGATACCTACATATACCTAGGTACATGAAGACGACGAACAACGTTGCAATTCGTTCGGGAATCCTTCGGGAAAGTTCGGGAATCATTCGGGGAAGTTTCGGGAAAGTTCGGAGAAACTTCGGGAATCAGACCAGCAGTCAATAAGAAGAAAGAAAAAGTGTAGGGAAAAGTAATTACTCTCTCACGGAACGGTTTGAAGATAATTGCTGTTTTATTCCCAAGAAATTCATCCCTCAAAATTATACAGTCCACATCGAAGAATTAAGACGTTGGGACCGGGACGACTTCGGAAGACCCGTAATCCCCGTCTGAACCTATTTCCTGAAAAGGAAGAGGTTATCGCCCTTGTGTGTTACTCCGTTGCGGAGATCACATACGTTGTTCCCGAACCCAACGTAGGCATTATAGGAGGCCGGATCGAGAGAAGCCTCGATTCCTCCCTTCTGTTTCTTAGTTGAACGTTTACACAGCCGTTGGTTCCTTTTCAATTGGTCCTTCGCAGCCGGATCAAGGAACCAGCTGTGGACTGCTGGTTATGGAAAAAAGAAGACCTTCGGAGCCAACCAAAGCAGCAACTGAAGGAAGCCGGAGGTTTGAGCTGAAGCAACAGGACAAAAGGCCAGAAGACCAGGTCGTCAGCGCAGAAGGACTGGACCTGGAACTACCGGAAGAAAGAAAACCGGGATTGCGGCTTGGGGCGTGTGCTCGCATGGGGCACGTATCGCAGCCAGGCGCAGGTGCCTTGTGAAGGCGCTCATCGTGGCCAAGCAGGGCTTGGCATTTTCCTGTCGGGCAAGCGTGTTCGGCATTTTCCTGTCGGACGATCGTGTCTGGCATTTCCTGTCGGACGACCGTGTCCGGCATTTCCTGTCGGGTCATCAGAGGGTGCAAGAAGAAGAAGCATCCACCGCTGCTGCTGCCAGGTGAGAGTGCTCGTGGGCACCTGACTGCATCGCGGCCGGAGGAGGGCGCTTGGACGAGGCGTCACCGGCGACTGGGCGACGAAGCGCAGCATATATCCCGACCACCTAACGGTGCCAAACGGTTGGGCTCTGGCACAACACCTTCGGGTGGAGCAGTTCTCTCGAGCGAGACTGCGCTTGCACTACCGCTCGACTGTTTCGTCATATTCCTTGGCGGAACAGTTCTTAAGCCTTTCCTCCATTCCATTCCTGCACGACTCCATCCCTGGACGGCTCACCTCGGTAGGCCCCGTTCAGAATTGATAGGGCTGATAGGGCTGTTAGGGTGGTAGTAAGGTTGTAGGGTTGGGACATAAAGGGGGGAGGGGTAGTGGGGTTAGGTTGGGGTGTAGAAGGGTTGTAGGTAAGGGGTTGTATGGACCGTAGGGACAGTTAGGGACCGTAGGCCAACAATCACCTTCCTGCAAGATGAAGAAGGCACAAGACCAGACAGGGAGAAGCGAAGGAAGCAAGACATGGACAGGGCTCTCAAGAAAGGCTAAAGCCTAACTCCTTCAAGTGGAGCCACCACCGACACGTCCACATGCACGTGGGACTCAGGGACGTCCATGGCAGCGACAAGCAACAGGACGGATACCAGTGGTACGCAGGCCAGCACCGCACAACAATCCGTTATATCCAGGAGTGAAACGGTGGTCGAAAAAGTAGGTCAAAGGACCGAAGAAGCGGCATCGTCAAGGACAGTAATCGGGCACACTAGTGACAAAGGGTCACAGAGAGGTAGTAGGTCATCGCGATCGGCGAGGCTGAAAGCCGAATTAGAGGCGCGGATTAAATTCGAACGCTCAGAGCTCGAACGAGCACAGGCAGCTGCTGCCTTAGCCAAGTCTCAATGGTAGTTGGCACGACTCAACCGAGAAGAGGAGATCGACTCGAGTGAGGATGATGAGGAGCGGAATACTCAGGTGGAACCTTTCGTAAGGAGTTGGGTTCAACAGACCATAATGTGCGCGCCGGTTAGTGTAACGCAACCCGATATTGACGCAATTTATACGATATTGACGATATTAACGCAAGCGTGTAAAGGATCACACCGCAAAGGGGCGGAGATCGAGCGCAACCAAGGAAATGCACAGAAAACACACGCGAGTGAGGTGTCAGAATTGACCGAAGCGATTGTGAGTGCAATAAAGATAGCGGGTAAAGATAAGTCTTCCCAGTTTCATTTCCTCCAGGAATTACCGGTGTTCGATGGAGACCCGGGTGATTGGATAATTTTCAAAACGGTGTTTGAAGACACGAGAAGCCAATTTTCAGGGGTGCAGAATGTCGCACGCCTTAGGAGGGCATTAAAGGGCACCGCTAAGGAAGCGGTTAAGTCATTGTTGTTTACTTTGTGTCAACCTGAAGAAATAATGAACGCTCTCTAAAGAAAATTCGGTAGGGTTGAGATGCTCATTCTAGCCGAAATCGAGAATGTAAAGCGTATGCCAAGATTGGCAGAAGATTGTCGGAATTTAGGATCTTTTTGCAAGTCGTATTACGAACGTGGTTGCCACAATACAAGCGTTGAATCAACCACAGTATTTATACTCACCGAAGTTAGTAAACCGCATAGTTGAGAAACTTGGAACTATGATTAAATTTAAATGGTTTGAATATCGAGCTCAGCATCCTTTGGAGCCAGTGTTACAGAAATGGCCAAGTTTTTAAATTTATTGAGTGAACAATTTGGAACGTCCTTAAGCAATGAATGTGCCTGAAAAACGGAAGCGTCCTGAATTCAGGAAGCAAACTGTACACACTGCAAAGGGGTGAGAACGCAACCGTGCTAAGAGCGAGCGCTATGAGCGCCGAAGTAATACGAGCGAGCGTCTAGAACGCCGAAATAATAAAGAGCACAACCGACAAGTGGTTATGATAATCCAGGACAAGCCCGTAAGTCGGGTAACACATAAGTGTGTTATATGCAACAAGGAGCACTCTATAGTGAGTTGTTACAAGTTTAAGGACATGAATATTCGCGAGAAATGGGACGCAGTCAAAAAAGCGAAAGTATGTTTCCAATGTTTGTCACCTAACCATAGGAGGTTAGAGTGCAGAGCGAAAAAAATGTGGTGTAAAGGGATGTAGAATGTCACATCGTTGAATGCTACACCGATACCCCAATGAAAATACCTCGCCGCAAGGGGACGGAGGGGGTAAAGAGGCTCAAATTACAACCGTTAGTACAGTGAATGCACTGGCATGTGCATACTTAAAGATTATACCGGTCGAGTTGTATGGACCTAGAGGAAAGGTCAAGACAACAGCTCTTCTGGATGAAGGATCAACCATGACACTCATAGAGGAGTGGATGGCTCAGAAGTTAGCTCCTCGCGGACGTAAAGAAGAATTACGTATTGAAGCCATAGGAGGTAAGCGAATTAACGACGACAGTTCGTATCGCTTAAACGTTAAGATAAAAGGCATTTACTCTAACGACTTAGAGGAGATAAGTGTACAAACAATTAAGTCACTTAACCTTTCTCCGCAGTCAGTAAGCCGAGAATTATTGCAACGGTGTTCTCATTTGACACCGATTAAGGACGAGTTGATGTATGAGAGGTCCAGACCTACCATATTAATTGGCCAGGACAATTGTCATCTCATAGTTACTCGTGAATTAATTTCAGGAGGTAAGAACCTACCTGTAGCATCACTCACCAAACTTGGATGGGTTTTACATGGTCATATATCGGGTGGCAACAAACCAATCAAGATTGTTAACCACATTTCCACCAAGAAGGAGGAAGATATGGATAAGTTAATCAAGGATTATTTTAGTTTGGAATCTCTGGGAGTGTTCGCGAGAAAGCCCGCGAACGACCCAGAAGAACGAGCTTTAAATATTATGAGCAAAACGGTACGTCGTATACCTAATAATAGGTACGAGACTGCTTTGTTATGGCGCACAGACAATGAGTGCATGCCGTCGAATAGAGCGCAGGTTGAAAGTCGCCTGTTTAATATCGAAAAGAAGCTCGACAAAAATAGCGAGTTGAAAAAGGAATATGAGAAGCAAATTGAAAATCTCATCGTTAACGGTTACGCAGAGAAATCGAACCATATTTCCATTTCCCCACGCACGTGGTATCTTCCACACTTCGCAGTGACTTACCCACAAAAAAGGAAAATAAGAATAGTTTTCGACGCCGCCGCTAGGACGGGCGGACGTTGTCTCAATGATGCATTGTTAACCGGACCGGACTTATTGAAGTCGTTGTTTGGAGTTCTGCTACGATTCAGGAAAGGAAGCGTGGCAGTGATGGCAGACATTAAAGAAATGTTCCTGCAAGTGAAAATCCGGGAAGAATACAGGGATAGCCTTCGATTCTTATGGCGGCACAATCGTGACGCGCCACCGGAAGAGTATAGAATGACGTCACTCATATTTGGAGCGGCATCATCACCATGCATCGCTATGTATGTGAAGAATAGGAATGCGCAGGATAACGCACATATCTATCCAGAAGCAGCTTCCGCTACGGAAAGCAATTTTTATATGGATGACTATCTACAGGCATTTCCCAACGTGACGACGGCCGAAAGGATAGTAAAAGATATGTATGAATTACATAAACGTGCTTCTTTCCAACTGAGGGGATGGGCTAGCAACCGACCCGAGGTTTTATGTAAAATGGAAAATAAATATAAGAGCGACAGTGCTTCACTGGAAGATAAGGAGCACACAGAATTCACTTTAGGTTTGATCTGTAATATCAAACGGGATATAATAGCTTTCTCCATAAGTCTTCGTAACATACCGGAAGAGGTGATGGAAGGTTTACGACCGCCTACGAAGAGGGAGATAACTAGTGCTGTGATGTTGGTCTTCGATCCTTTAGGACTCGCATCACCCATAACGATTCAAGGAAAGTCGCAGATTCAGCAAGTAAGGAGGACAGGCATCTCTTGGGATGAAGAAGTTTCACACGAATTACACGTGTTGTTTTGTAAATGGATATCGGAAATTAGATCATTTATAAGTACCTAGACCCGTTGCTGAAGGCGTCGGCAAGGGAGAATTACACACCTTCACGGATGCTAGTGAAAAAGCATACGCTGCCGCGGTGTATTACGTCACCACGGACGAGCTAGAAGAAAGGCGGATTACGCTGATCGCCGCAAAGGCAAGAGTAGCGCCGCTGAAACCAATTTCGATTCCAAGGCTTGAATTGCAAGCAGCTCTAATGGGAAGCAGATTAGCTGCATCAGTTATTGAAGAGAGCAAGTACGAGATATCCGAGAGAGTATTTTGGACAGACTCACGTACAGTGTTAGCGTGGATTAAGTCAGATCCTCGCGCTTTTAAACCATTCGTTGCCCATCGATTAGCTGAGATCGAAGATCACAGTAAACCATGTGAATGGCGATGGGTTCCGACGTCACAGAACGTGGCAGACGACGCCACTAGAAATTTTCCTTCCACCTTCGATGTAAGTCATCGCTGGTTTCAAGGACCTGAATTCCTCAGGAAAAGTCCTGATTTATGGCCCAAATAAGTGGACACCATAAATAGCTTAGAAACAGGTGAAGAAAAATCGCCAAAAGGCGTAAATGCGCTGAGAAAGCAAGAACCGTTAAGTCTACCCGACTACGGACGATTTAGCAGCTTTAAGAAATTCCTTGAGGCAACTACACGCACCTTACAAGCGGTAGAAAAATTCAAGAGTTTAAGAAAGTCGGTTAAAGGACCCGACGACGCAGCCGAAAAGTCGGTTATGTGTTCCAACAAAGTTTTAGCAAAGTCGGTTAAAGGACCCGATGGCGCGTTGGACATAGCGCTCTTGAAAAAGGCTGAATTGTTAATTTGGAAGTTCGTTCAAGACGAGTGTTTTCATTTGGAAATAAAATGCTTGAAAGCAGGCAAAAGCGTTGAAAGAAGTTCACGCTTAAGTAAATTATCTATGGAAATAGGAGAAGATAACTTACTCCGTTTAAATGGGCGTTTACCTTTTTAAGTCTAATTTGACCGAGGAAATTAGAAAACCTGTCGTATTAGACGGTAAACACGAAATCGTTAAAATGATGATTAGAGAAGTTCATCATCATTTTGGACATGCCAATCACCTGACGGTGATGAATGAGGTGAACCAGAAACTTTATGTCTTGAACTTGCGTAATGTAGTACGAAGTGTGTCACATCATTGTCAGTGGTGCAGGACATACAGGTCAAAGCCGCAGAACGTGCCACAAGGAAATATTCCTCTGGAGAGAATAGCTCATCATGAACCATCTTTTACGTGCTCAGTCGTAGATTATTTCGGACTTATGAGTGTGACTATAGGAAGGCGACACGAAAAACGCTGGGGTGTTTTATTTACGTGTCTGACCACCAGAGCAGTACATCTGGAATTAGCAGCCTCATTGACACCAGCGTCAATGATAATGGCGTTGAGGCGATTTATCGCCAGAAGAGGAAAACCAGCCGTTATATACAGCGATAACGGGACAAATTTCAAAGCTGCGAATAAAGAATTATTGAAAGCATGCGAAGAATGCTATGAGGGCATGAAAAATGAGTCATTTAAAAATATATTAAATGGAAATTTATACCTCCGGGAGCACCGCACATGGGTGGCGCCTGGGAGAGGTTAGTAAGATCAATTAAAATTGCGTTGACCGCTACGCTCAAAGAAAGGAGCCCGCGAGAGGCGGTTCTGCATACGTTGCTCTTAGAAGCAGAGCATACTGTAAATTCCAGGCCTCCAGTAACATTCAGTATGGATAGTCCTGAAGAGGGTTTGACACCCAATAATTTTCTTCTGGGACGCTCATGTGGTGATCGACCACCTGGATTATTTTTAGAGCAACATCTGACGGGTCAACTCAATTGGAAATCTGCACAGAGGTTAGCCGACCATTTTTGGACAAGATGGCTAAAAGAATACATGCCTACTTTAATACCTCGAACAGGTAATAACGGAAAGTTTATGGAACCTAAAGAAGGTGATATTGTCTTGATAATAGATCATTCGTTGCCACGAAATACGTGGCCGAAAGGCAAAATTAGTAGGACGCTACCGGGACCAGACGGTCACACTAGAGTGGTTGACGTCATTACTAGCACAGGTATCTTGAGGAGACCTACATCCAGAATAATAGTCCTGGTACCCGCGACGCCTCCCAAATGATGGTGCTGATGCACGGGGGGGAGATTGTTGGCGACGCGCCTATAAGAATATTTCAATTTATTAAGTTAACCGATTACGAATAGCTTCTAAAAAGCAAATTATCAAGTAACAATATTCCGATAAGAAAATGCTTAGTTGAATCTTAAAGAAATATCGAATTAATGATATGAAGGTCTTGGGTTCGACTCCCAGGCCGGAATGGTTTATCGTTTTCTTAGTAATATCTCTTAATAAATTCATATAGGGAATTTTTAAGATATAAATTATGTTACCGGATTTCTTCCCCGGTTGAAATCATCTTTCCAATGATGTAAATTTAAAGGAATATTAAAATAAAGTAAGAGATCGGATTTATTCCCCGGTCGAGATGATCACTTTGTGAGTAAATAGAATTAATGGAAATTAATAGCATAAGTGTTGTCTTATATGGGTTTGATATGTTTTGTATGAAAACAAATGCCTATTTTCTATGATTGATTTATGAAAACATTCACTTATATTGTTTGATAAGAAACATGATAACTGATAAGAATCTGATTAGAGGTAATTTTCAACGTTTGAGAATTGAGTAGAATCATTTATTCACCTAGTATTGTTGATATTAGACTTTCCATTTTTACTGATAGTCGATAGCCGTGCAAAGGTTAGTTGTTCAAATAGTGTGAGTTCACGGACGCACGCTAGCCACGTACTTAGGAGGCCAAATATGTAAAAATTTAAATATTTGTAATTCCAGCAATTTATGTAAAAATGACTTGTGAAACATTTCAGATTGATTGTGCGTGTAAAAAAAGGTGAATTCTGTGTTATTATGTGAAAATTCCTGTGAATAAGTGAAATAATGATAGTTTTGTATAAGAAATTTAAAAGTGTTTTAATAGTGAAATGAATAGGAAAAATGTAAATTATTGTATTAGTTAAGATATGTATAATTTCAAGTGGAAAACATTGTTTTAACTTTCTATGTTAAATATTTAAGAAATTTCAACTCGAACGTGTGAGTAAAATAGGCATATTTTGTTAAATAAATAAAAGGTTTTTTGTGATATGAAAATGTAATGTATATCGTAGTATAGATATTTTTTTGCGCTATCTATATAAGTAAATTGTGATAATGTATGACTTATGCAAATAAAGTTATTAAGTAAACCGTGAGAGAGTGATAGAACAAATTTATGTAATTGAGTTGCGCAAGCGCGCGAATGGCGCAGCTCACTTTCGCGTATAACTCTGGGGTAGCTCAGTAAACGGATTTTCTTGCAATTCGTCATTATGAGTCTCGTCCGGACCGCGCCAACGAGCGGTCACGTCCGCCGGTCGTCGACTCCCGCCCGGGTGGGAGAAGTACAGCGCGTCGCTTCGCAGTGGGTGCGCGCGCTGTGGGGCCAACTCGGCTTGCGTCGAGCCTTAAGGATGTCCCTAACCTGACCCGGGATGAAGATCACCCAACGCTGCGCATCACCTATACGCTGGGAAGCGAACTCCGAAGGCCCGACGCGCCCAAGTGCGCACGCCTGTTGGTGACTTCGGCTGCGCGTCGAGGTATTCTCCGCGGGACCTTACGGTTGCTGACCCTTCGGCAGATTTCCTTCTCAGAGGCGCGAGACACGCCAACTTTTTGCCTAGGAATACCAGGCCTTCAACTAGAGCCAGGAAGGAGCACTGGAGGTCCGGAGTAGCTGGAACGCCCTCCTATCGGCAAGATTGGCCCTGCGTCGACTCCCATCCTCAGGACTCCGCGGGGCTTCGAGACGGCCGACCCTCCGGTAGCACCGACCTGGTGGCGCGCAATACTCCAACCAAGATAGCCAACAATGTCGTACTGGTACGGCTACCAAGACCGGCTCATTGTCATGAGCCGTGAGGATCACCCGGGTAATGGGGGATTCCCCGAGGCCCGAAACCTGCATGGGATGAATAAAAGTAGTCCCATAGCAGACGACAATCAACGTTGCAATTCGTTCGGGAATCCTTCGGGAAAGTTCGGGAATCCTTCGGGAAAGTTCGGGAAAATTCGGAGAAACTTCGGGAATCAGACCAGCAGTCAATAAGAAGAAAGAAAAAGTGTAGGGAAGTGATAGGGAAAAGTAATTACTCTCTCACGGAACGGTTTGAAGATAATTGCTGTTTTATTCCCAAGAAATTCATCCCTCAAAATTATACAGTCCACATCGAAGAATTAAGGCGTTGGGACCGGGACGACTTCGGAAGACCCGTAATCCCTGTCTGAACCTATTTGCTGAAAAGGAAGAGGTTATCGCCCTTGTGTGTTACTCCGTTGCGGAGATCACATACGTTGTTCCCGAACCCAACGTAGGCGTTGTAGGAGGCCGGATCGAGAGAAGCCTCGATTCCTCCCTTCGTTTCTTAGTTGAACGTTTACACAGCCGTTGGTTCCTTTTCACATAGTTTCCAAAATAGCGTAGTACAGTAAAAATAATGTTATATCATCATAACAGGCCATTACTATCAAATATTAACAATTACCTTGTAACAAAACATCCATTAAGCGCTTCTTGTTAAAATTTAAAGTACGTCGAACTGACTCATTTAACTGACGTGCAAATAATCTTCTATTAAGACCGGCGTTGTATCTCTGAACTGTCACGCTGCGAAGAGAATGTTTTGGATGGCGAACAATTTACCTTACATCCTTACAAAGACGTCTCTCTATTTATAGAATTTCTCGTCGACTTGCGTCACAGTATCATAATAACCTGTTTATTTGTTTCTATAAACATATTAAACATATCTATATAAATACAAATTGCCGCATGATTCATTACATGAGAACGGCTGGATCAATTTTGATGAATTTTTTTGCGTGTTCAAGTAGTTTCCTGGATGGTTTATATTCACAATTAGACTCCGTGGATATTGTCTATTGTCAAGATCCAGAACTCACCTATATGCATCTGCGGCGGATCGATAGTTTTCATATTAAATTGTAGTGACAAACTGGTTTTACGACTCCGTGGTGCAGTGGCTTAGCAGTGAGGTGCGGCGCTGAGGTCTACAAATATTTGTTCCGGGTCTAGATGTTTGTCCTTGCGAAATTTAAGTATGTTGACTATCTCCATGATACAGGAATAAATCGTAGTGTATAAAAAGAAAAAAATTGAAAATAAAGTTTTAAGTCCAACTGTTGGTAAGATACTGCAATCAACTTTGGATCGCTGCGTGCGTTGTCTCTCTGAGGACCAAGATTGTATGCCTCACAACCTTTAATTATAAATTATACTGATTCTCTATACCCTTCATCACGCAACACAACAGTGAAGGTACTGCTATTTGGAGGTGAAAACAGTTAAGAGAGTGGTACCTACTCATGCAAAAGAGGAGTCCTACTACCTTAACATATATAAGAATTTTTATAAGATGGAGTGACAACCAAAGGTGAGACATGTGCGAAGTCAATGATTAGAGATGCCACAAGGCCGTGTGATTCTTTCGAAAATGCCGTTGTACAGTGTACGTGTTAATTATATGGATATCGACCTTGTGATGGCGGTATAATAATATCCACTACCACATATCATTCCGTGGGTGTCGTAAGAGGTGATAGAGGGGAACAAATCACAGATGGGCAGCAACTGTGTCCTAATAACGACAAAAATAAAGAGTGTGGTTCGCATCCCGCTTGCAAAGCGTGGTAACTATGGCAAATATTTCCCATATGAGACAATCGATAGAGGAGGAATATGTTGAACAGTAGACTTTAGACATAGGTAGTAACAGTGACGATAATGGTATATTAACACCCTCTAAAATTTCACCAAAATTACAGCATTTTATAAGCCCTTTGCTTTTCTTAAGGACTGCCAAGAACACAGTCCAGGGCTGCCTGCGTTGATCGACTGCGAATTTGCTTTGCCACACCAATAATTAATTTAGATAGTAGGCAATTTATTTGTCTCACATTTTTATTTATGATAAGAGCAAGGGTGGCAAAAATGTACACAGTTCACCTGATGGCCTAAGGACATTTACATTTGATCTTCATTATCAAGATATAGATGCGCAGTTACCCACCCCTAAAGGCAACTCTTTGTCTGTTAGAAAGTATTTGTTTTCGAAAATAAATAACATGGGAAGACTTATAAACTGGACTGTGTAGGCTACTCCTATTCTTACCCACTTCTGAAAATGAGTAGTACTTCATGTCGGTTCTTACTTTGTTATGGAATATAAGATATAAAACAACAACGCTGAGCGATTTTCATACGATCGGACGCAAAGAACCTTGCACCAGCAAATTTTCTTTCACTTATTCATACAAAAGACGCCGATGCTTCTAGTTTGTTTACCACTGTCGTCTCTTACGAAATCCACGGAATGACATGGAGTAATGATTATTCGTATACCGCCAGTACACGGTCTACTTACGTTCAGTATGTGGCATTATTTACATTACATATTTGTGTATCAATAAACAAACACAAAAACAAATAATAAAAGTCAATTGTTCACTAGAAAATGCTAACAATAATGCTATTGTTATTGACAATAACTGAATATTTTTGTGGAAGGAAGCCGTGCTTCAGTTAACAATTGAGTGTACTGTAAGAGGGAACTCCCAGCGTCCCACTTGATGCAGTTTATTATCAATGTTCAAGTAGTTCTCGGGTAGACAGGAAAACATTATAATAGTGTACTCGTATGATTTATTTTTAAGAAAAAGTAATTGCATTTTTTAAAATGTTAGAAATTAATGAGCTAAGATCCGTGAAATAAAATGCAATGATGTAGCTTACATAGCTGTAGTTCTATTTTAATACTAGCGATCCGTCTCGGCTTAGCACGGGTGATTTCTGAATCCGACAACAGCACAACCTACCGGGCACGATTGAGATTTTAAACGAAAAGATAGAGTGTAACCGGTGAACGGAATAGGAGCCTAAAAGTAAAAGTAAAGTAAAGTTACAGCCTATATACGTCCCACGGCTGGGCATAGGCCTCTTCTCATTTCTGAGAGAGTTTTAGGGCAAGGAAATGTCCGGCGCGCTGCCCCAGTGCATGTTGGCGAACTTCACATGTCTTCGATATATTTTTGTTTTTTATTTCTCAGACATGCAGGTTTCCTCAAGATGTTTTCCTTCACCGACGAGCACGCGGTAAATCAGTACTTAAAATTGCAATTAACAATTTCATTGGTGCCGGCGGGGATCTAACCCGGTTTGCTCGCGTATTGTGAAATTTACAGCTAGCGCTAACCATCTGAGCTACCACGGCTCATAATAGGAGCCTATGACATTGATATTCTACATTTTATTTTAGTTTGAAATAAATTTTCGGCACTAAAAAAATAGCAATTAAATTTTTGAATAAAATAAACATATCAAATAAAAACTATCGAAATTAAAATAATACGTTCCAAATTAGAAGTATTTATTGATAGATCAATTTCATAATATGTTAACCCTTCAATCCCCATAAAAAATCCCATACAGTCGCATGCGTCCGGCAGATCCCGAGCGATCGCTAGCGACCGCACCCACCCACAGCACTTTAAACAAACTTATATTTGGAGACTACTTTTCTATGAAGAAGTTTGGCATTTTAAAATCTATACAAAATTCTCTATCCTGTGGTCTAAACAAAAGTCAGGCTTTACTTCATTACAAAAAGATTTTATTGAATTTTGATAACAAAAAAAAATACATACCAAGAGTATGTTTTTTCCAAACGATAAAAAAAATCATTCAGTATAAGTAATGACTGATTCCTATCTATCCTCGATTACGAATCAAAATGCAGATGCGTTGTCAACCGTGAGCACTAAGATGGAATGCCCCATTTCCAGTGGAAGGGGTCTCCGGTTCTCTACACTAACCGTACGAAACACAGCAGCGTTGTATTATATAATAATATTATACTCGCAGATCTCTTTGATAAACGTCGTTCACCATGCAGTCACTCTTAAGTCCCATGTGTGAGGAGATGAGTGATAGTGAGACCATCGTGAAGGAACGTAATGTTAAGATACCTGCTAAAATCATGGCTCAGATTATTGAGAGAATGCAGCGTGTGAAGTCCCCGGGTCACGATGGGCTCTGTATTGAATATTTTAAATACGCAGGGATCCATTTACCACTAGCTTTTGCCAAATTTTTTACCCAGTGTCTAGTTCACTGTCAATTCCTTAAGGGGCTGGTGCGAACAATAGTGGTATCAATTATTGAAAACAAGACAGGTGATGCTTCTGATATTTGCAACTACCGGCCTATGTCAGTTGCTACTACCGTGGTGAAAATACATGACAATTTGTTAAATGGTTGCCTCATAAAATATGTAGATTTGCATGATTCCCAGTTCGGAGTCAAGGTATGATTTTTGACGGAAAGTGCAATTCTTATATTGAAGCATGCTGTCGGTTATTACACGGCTAGGAGAACGCCAGTATACGCGTGTTTCCTCGACTTGTCCAGGGCTTTTGACTAGGTCAATTATGATACACTATAGAGCATGCTGAGGGACGTAAGTGTGCCGGCGGATTATACTTCTCTGATCGAGTACTGGTACAGTAATAAAAAAAACCAGGAGAGATGGGCGGGTACGCTATCAGATGAATATAGATTAAATTTTGGTGTCCGTAAAACCGTTATTATTTAATTTATATATTAATCAGCTTATCGTGGAACTGGTTAGCACACATGTCGGCTGTCATATTGAAAACAGACATGGTGCTGCTCAGTCCATCTATAGACGAGTTAAGGAAATATTGTCTCTTTGCAAGAAATATGCGGAGGACCACGGCTTGAAGTACAACTCGAAAAAGAGTGAAATTCTTGTTTTTACAGCACCGAAACAGCCGTTTCTACGCTACGTGTTCTTCCTGTATACCTCAACGGTATAGCCCTTAATATTGTTAATACTTTTAAGTATCTTGGTCACATTATTAACGATTTACGAGTAAGCGATGATTGTGATACAGAGAGGGAGCGTAGGGCGTTGGCAGTTAGGAGCAAGATTTGCTCGATGCATAGATGACATAAAAGTCACTCTTTTTAGAGAATTTTGCCAATCTTTACTTTACTCGAGTAGCCTGTGGGTAACATACAGGCGACGAGCTTACAGCGCCCTTCGCGTTCAATACAATGTGTGTGGTATAAGACTGTATTATCTTCATCAGTTAATAACTTTACTAAGTAATTTGTCTTAATATTTCAGTGTAACGTTCTATTCAGTTACGTCCATTAAAGTTAACAATAAAAATTAAATAAAAGCCAAAGACTGTCTCGTTGGTCTAGTGGTTGTATTAGTGCGACTGCTGATCATGAGGTCCTGGGTTCGAATCCCGAGTCAGGCCAAAAAATTAATTATTGAGTTTTTCCGTCAAGAAATTCTCAGTGGTTGCCCGGAGTCAGGAAGTTGGTGGTGTCTCATCCCTGTGCCTCGGAAAGCATGTAAAGCCGTTGGTCCTGCGCCTGATCTCTCTCCGGTCGTGTTATGGTATTATGATACAACGTACCGTTATTACCATAGACATCATTGGTAGTACCACACATTTCACCGGTATTATAAAAAATCCTCGACGTACATTGTTTGAAAACCACTATTTTGAGTGAAAAACGTATTAAGAAGAGAGAAAAACTTAATACGGTCTTTACTTCCACCATTCGCTAGAGATATTTGACCATTTAGCATTTTTAGAAAAAATACAACGGAATTCACACTTTAATATTTAAAACCCTATCAGAAATGACAGTAGGCCTATTCCTAGCTGTGGGACGGATAAATGCTGTAACTGTACTATATTTTTAATTTAAAATGTGGCATACATTAAAAAAAAAGGTAAAAAAGGTTTTTATTGTGATATATATTAGCCATAAAAGTAGTTAAGGGTATCCTTTAATTAATAGAACGAGTCCAGTAGCATAAACCCACATTCGCTTCTTTGAGTTATATTAAAACATGTGGGCGCGAAATTAGAACACAGTCAGGAAATTATATCGTATGTGTTAAAACTTCCGCTCAATCGTTAACAAGATACATTTATTTATGAAGTGTAAATTTATTTTTAATTTAAATATTTATTACACCGTGTGTAGATCCAAACTGTTGGTGCTAAATTAGTGTTATTAAATATAAACAGACTTTAAAAGTGAGTTAACTTAACGGCTCCGTGGCGCAGTGGCTTAGCAATGAGTTGCACCGCTAAGTGCCGCGGCTTCGAATCCCGCACGGAACAAGTATTTTTTATGTCCTATACTGGATATTTTGTTCTTGTGAAATTTATGTATATAAACTACTTCCATGATACGGCATAAAATCCTAGTAAGGGGTTAATGTTATTTACAAAAAGAAAAGAAAAAATCATCAAAGGTAAAAAGTTCTCATACCATTAGGTCTCCGATTAAATCCTGATTTTGGAACGGCTTTATTTTATTGTATATCCCTTTATATAAAAATCAATTGCTGTCCATTAGTTTCGCTAAAACACAAACGGCTCGACCGGTTTTGATGAACATTTTTGTGGTCCCTAGATGAAATAGATTTGCACCAGGTAGGTGGTGCTCTTTCCAGAAATCACCCGTGCGAAGCCAGGGCAGATCGCCAGTTTCATAATAATAATTGATCACGTAAGTCTTTGAACTCTCAAGGGTGTGTTCGTTGTGTCCGCGTTCTACATTTACCAATCTCTTTGCTTGGGCGCGAGTAGCGTCGAGACGCGAGCGCGTAATTGCAATTGATGTTGTCACCCTATCGTTTCTAGTTCAGTAACTGGAAAACACCTTCCATAACAACGGTGAAGAGTTTCAGAAAAACAAAACAAAATACCACTATTACTGGTCAAAATCGTGATATCACTGTTTAAACGTAACGTAGACGCAATCAATTCACTGCACGCTCCACTTTCCTCATTATTTGAACCGCATGTTAGTCTGTACTGAATTTGTTAACGAATACAAGTTAATAATGTTCACGTAAAAATTTTATTTACTCTTTAAAATTTGTTTTACATGAACTTTGCCGAACATACATAGTATTTTTTTTAAATGTATAAAACAAATTTTAGTAACATTTAAGCAATAGTACAACAATTTACGCTAGAGAGTCGCACTATCATCCTACCTACGTTTGTTAGTCTCTCTTGATACTGGCTGCCATAATAGAAATTCGTTCTGGAGGACATTAAACCGTTATAATAACGGTTAAATGAACTGATTTATTTAAAAACGGTTTTACACCTGAAACCAAACACAAATAGTAATATGACACCTTTTTAACACGCTTTACTTGTGTATACGCAAATATATATATATATATATATATATATATATATATATATATATATATATATATATATATATATATATATATATATATATATATTGCATTGCTATTGTCTTACTATTGTGTCCGAAAATTGGAGAGTGAAAGTATAAATAGAAGCCAGCCATTTCAATATTCCAGAAACAAACTTCAATTTTATTTATATACATAGTTTCATTCTATTTTTGATGCTAAAGTTGCTGGGCCTAGATGACGAACCCCAGATAATAAACTCACCATCCAAAAGGTAAATCTTCTCACGCTAGAAATGACAGTGGATTCTATTACACAAGACGGCTGTATTTATCCTCCCAACCTCCCGATAAGGCAATCTATGAAGTAGGTCTCTGTTCAGCAGTGGACTTTTGATAGGTTGTAATGAATTATTTTTGATATAGTTATAGACCATCAATAAATAAAACTAGTACCAATAAAATAACGGAAAGTCAATCTGAAGCAAATAGGCTATAAACTGAGTCATAAAATAAGGAAATTGCTTTCTCATTCATCCATTCCATCTTAGCTTTTGCTCAGTTATTGACGAAATTAATAATTAAGGTTATACTTGGAATATAAATAGAAGTTCTGTTATCGTGATTCCAGGTAAATTCGTCACCCAATTTCGTCCCGTGTATGTCATTTGTAGTAGTTATTACAAATTTGAAACCAATTCCAGAAGCAAACTATAAACATTTTTACCCCTGAGGACTACAATGGAGTAGCACAGCACAGCATTTGTAATCTTAAAATATATCGTGATTTCCCTTGTTAAAGTGATAGTTTTATATATATATAGGTATTATGATAGTTCACCTAAGGGTAAGTGTACGCCGTGGCTAAGGCATTTATGCCTCATGTTTTAGCGTATACAGCTATAGGGTTTTGGTCTAGCCTTCGCACTGTAACGGGCCAGTTCGTGATGCATAAAGGGGTAGATAGTTTTCAACTATTTTTCTCGTATGACGTTGTCAAACATGTTTCTTGTGTTAGGTTTATTTTGTTTATTTTTGAAACTTCTTATGATTTCTTGATTATTGTTAGTGTCTTTTGAGCCTGGTAGTGGACCATATTCTACCCATTTTTCTTTGTCACGGCCTGTACCAGTTATTTTTTTTTTTCACTATAAGTTGATGGAGTTTTAATACGCAAGTTAATTAGACAGCCAGAAGTAGTAGATAACTAAATTATAAAGTTACTTTGTATTCATACTCACACACAATACACTCGTATATTGCGAGGTTTGCATGCTATTATTTTACTATTGCTTTAATGTTACTATAATTTGTGTTATACATTTTAAAAAAATTACTATGTATGTTCGGCAAAGTTCATCCAAAAAAATTTTAAAGAGTAAATAAAATTTTAATGTGAACATTATTAACTTGTATTCGTTAATAAATTCAGTGCAGACTACGTTATCTATGATATGATATATGTTAATTTTAAACAGTGATTTAACGATTTTGACCAGTAATAGTGGCATTTTGTATTTGTTTTTTAGGAGATATCTAAAACTCTTCACCGTTGCTATGGAAGGTGTCTTCCAGTTACTAAACTAGAAATGATAGGGTGACAACATAAATGCGATTAACTAACGAGAAGTCTCGACGCAAGCATTGCCTTTGTACAAAATATCTTTTTATTTTTCATTGTAACATTACTTCGTGTGTACATAAATTGTTAAATAAATAAATATATAAATACCCCTCCCACGAAATAAACAAATACACACACACACACACACACACACACACACACACACACACACACACTGTGTGTGTGTGTGTGTGTGTGTGTGTGTGTCTCTGTGTGTGTCTGTGTGTGTGTGTCTGTGTGTATGTGTGTGTGTGTGTCTCTCTCTCTGTGTGTGGGTGTGTGTGTCTCTCTCTCTCACTCTCTGTTTGTGTGTGTGTGTGTGTGTGTGTACTATATACATATATAAAACAAAATGCAAGTAGACACACATATATATACAAGTCATACATTGGATAATTGGGACGACAAAGAAAGATAGTTCTCTTTAACTCGCCTTTTAAACACTGAAACTGTTTGAGCGTCACAAATTGCAGCAGGAAGAGAATTCCATAACCAACTGCATGTACTGTAAAAGAATGATAATAGTACTTAGTTCTGGAGGAAGGGAAATTTAGGAGGGTTTTTGAATGTGATCTGCAAACTGCATCGGGAAAACGAGTAAAGCGAAATCGATCACGTAGATATGGCGGTGATGTTGGATTGTAGAGTATGTTAAAATATATGTATATATATACTGGCCTATATATTAATATATTATATATATTAATTGAGCAAGTGGATGAGTTTGTGTATTTGGGATGTGTATTTAGCAGGGATGGTAGATATGATAGGGATATAGAACGACGAGTAAATGCAGGGAATAGAGTGAATGGGGCACTACACTCTATTATGAAGAACCAGAATGTGTCAAAACAGGCACGTATGGTAATTCATAATGCTGTGTTAGTCCCTACGTTAATGTATGGTAGTGAAAGCTGGGTGTGGCAGAAGAAGCACGAAAGTAGAATAAATGCTGTAGAAATGCGTTCTTTAAGAAATATGCTAGGGTTTAATCTGAATGACAGGGTGAGAAATTGCGTGATAAGAGATAAATGTGGTATGCAAGATGATGTTGTGACCAGGATTAAGAAAGGAATGCTTCGGTGGTTTGGTCACGTAGAAAGAATGAATGATGAAAGAGTGACAAAGCAAATTTATATGGCAGATGTGAACGGCCGAGTCGGGAAGGGACGCCCTAGAAAAAAGTTTGTCGACCAAATTGGCGATATTTTGAAAATGGGCCACGTTAGAAGTACCCTTAACCGACGAGCATGTATGCGTAGATATATGGATGTAAAGGAGGCGAAAGAGGTATGTCAGGATCGTGCCAAATGGAAGTCCGTAATCTCTGCCTACCCCTCTGGGTGACAGGCGTGAGTGTTTATGTTATGTTATGTTATGTTTTTATATATACTGGCCATAAACCCTCCATGAGCACCGCCACCTGCCAGACCGCCGCTCCTGCAGACGTTTTGAAAAAAAATATGTCGAAACTGATATTTGACAGTAAGCCTACTGCATTGCCTCATCGAAATTAGGTCAATAATGTTGTTTAATGTTGAAAACAAAAAATCTACCCCATATAGAATCGAAGTAACACACTGGATAACTTTTGGAGACACAAATTAGAATGAGATTTTTTTCCACTAGCATAGTATTATTGCAATAATTTATACATTATCACACGGCATCTTTATTGCTTTCAAAGTCAACTACAATTTTAAAATCATAATGCTATATTATTTTATTTGTTGCATTTTTTCGTCCCGTAAGTTGATAGGAGACACATACATTTTGTATGCAGCTTTATTTTGTTGATTCAAAAATATTTTTTTAGGCCTCTTGAATATTATGGTTATTTCTACATTATTATAAACATGATTATCAATGTTTTACTAATTAATAATATTATCATACTTTTTGTTAGCGTATGGTATTCACAATCAAACATGGGCTCACTCAAAACTTTAAAAAAGTACATTTTTTACGACCTTACCCATTTATCCTCATGAAGTTTATTGGCACAAAACTCTGACAATCAAGCACGAGCTCACAAAAATAGAAGAATACACGAAAGAAAGTTGGACGTGTTGTGAAAGAAACTAAGGAAGTGATTAGATTAGAATGCAATAGATGCAGAGCTCAGAAGAAGAGGGTGCAAGCGATTTACGAATGCAAGCAATGTTAAAGTTCCTCAAGATTCTGCACAAGTGTCAAATCAGTGTTTCTGTCAAGCACACTCTTAAATCTTAAAGAAATTTCATACTTCCTTGTTTTTGTTCTTTTATTTTTAATTAATTTTAATTTTTTCTTATATTACTAATTACTTTTTTAAATTTAATTTGTCAAGCTATCAGTAGCTAATTTAATTCAAATAAAACAAATACAAATTTAGCCTAATAACCTAAGCATATAGTCATAATACGTCAACACTCGTATCTGAGTATTTGGCTCTAAGTATTACTGTAGGCTAACTACTCAGATCCAAAAATAGTCTTTTTAAATAATAATAATACTAATCAAAACTTGTGTTATTTAATTAGAACGGATCTTAATTGAAACCTAATTAAAATTCAAACAAAAAAATTTCCGGTTTTGAGAGAGATTATTTTTCAACGAATTTGGCAGTGAAAATGTTAATTATTAAAAAACATTATTTTTATTAAAGAACCGGAAATAGTGCTTTAGATAATGATTAAATTTATTCCAATATAACGAAAGCAATGGGTTAAATAAAGTCTTAAACCTGATAATCATCATCGTCATCATGAGTCCGTACACACAGCTGGACATTTCTACAGTTATTAAGACGATTTGCCATTTTTGCTCTGCAGGCGAATTGGCACTTGATTTATACTATAAAAAAATGTATTTAGTGAAACCGACCGATCGCTGGGCAGAGGCATTGTCATGATGAAAGACGATTCTGCCGCGTTTAAATTCATCAGTATGCTACTGTGGAGTAAGACGCAGCATTGTCTGTCAAAGTAGATTGCAGTTCTTCAACACACTTTTTAAAGAAAAAAATTTCAGGCTTCAGTTTTTATAACCGCAAGTTTCTCCATTTTGTATACTATTCGAATTCCTGTCAAATATGAAGTTTGAAAAAAAATTGGGCATAGTTTTCATTTTAGTATTTTCTGGCATTTGCTATTAGCATTTAGATTCGAATAAAATATTATGATTTTCTATAACTCATTGATAATTGTCTTATTCCGAAAACTTATTGATCAACGGTTAATATAATTGGTATGCAAAAATTAAATTGTATTTAATACAATTTTTTGCATATCAATTCGGCAAAACAAGTTTATTCCATATTATTGAACATCTTACGTACCTTTTTATACAAATGCATTTACTATCTATCTATCTAAATAGTAAATTCTTCCTTAGCCTTAAAGCTCATTTTTTACCCAGGAGTCTAATTGAGGATGTAAAATTACATTTCTGAGAAATAACATGCTTTTTTCAAAAAAATAAATAAATATAAAAACTTTTATTAACATAATAAATTAAGCTTCAAGTTGATAAGGTAATAACGTATGATGTTTCATATTCCAGTAAAACGAGACTGCTGTGTGGAATGAGAAACAGCTTGAGCGAATATTGCGGGCCACATGTTGCGGGCATAAATTCAACTTTCGCATTATTTTGCAAGCGCTAATTACGATAATACGGTTGGTAGCTGGAGGGTGGATCTGAGGATACTCTCAAGGCTGCGGCCGAAAGCCGTGGGACCCCATCCCATTCCCTTTTGGGGAGCGGTAGACTCATGACACGATCTGCAGCTAGTAGCCGTGCTGATCATGCAATCGGTAGTGATGCCTTATAAATACAAAACGTCTGCAGGAGCGGCGGTCTGGCAGGTGGCGGTGCTCATGGAGGGTTTATGGCCAGTATATATATACATATATTTTAACATACTCTACAATCCAACATCACCGCCATATCTACGTGATCGATTTCGCTTTACTCGTTTTCCCGATGCAGTTTGCAGATCACATTCAAAAACCCTCCTAAATTTCCCTTCCTCCAGAACTAAGTACTATTCTAATTCTTTTACAGTACATGCAGTTAGGTTATGGAATTCTCTTCCTGCTGCAATTTGTGAGGCTCAAACAGTTTCAGTGTTTAAAAGGCGAGTTAAAGAGAACTATCTTTCTTTGTCGTCCCAATTATCCAATGTATGACTTGTATATATATGTGTGTCTACTTGTATTTTGTTTTATATATGTATATAGTACACACAAAAACACACACACACACAAACAGAAGAGAGAGAGAGACACACACACACCCACACACAGAGAGAGAGACACACACACACACACATACACACAGACACACACACACAGACACACACAGAGACACACACAACAGACACACACACACACAGTGTGTGTGTGTGTGTGTGTGTGTGTGTGTGTGTGTGTGTGTGTGTATTTGTTTATTTAGTGGAAGGGGTATTTATATATTTATTTATTTAACAATTTATGTACACACGAAGTAATGTTACAATGAAAAATAAAAAAGATATTTTGTACAAAGGCAATGCTTGCGTCGAGACTTCTCGTTAGTTAATCGCATTTATGTTGTCACCCTATCATTTCTAGTTTAGTAACTGGAAGACACCTTCCATAGCAACGGTGAAGAGTTTTAAATATCTCCTAAAAAACAAATACGAAATGCCACTATTACTGGTCAAAATCGTTAAATCACTGTGATCATATCATAGATAACATAGTCTGCACTGAATTTGTTAACGAATACAAGTTAATAAGGTTCACATTAAAATTTTATTTACTCTTTGAAATTTTTTTTGGATGAACTTTGCCGAACATACATAGTATTTTTTTAAAAATGTATTAAACAAATTTTAGTAACATTAAAGCAATAGTAAAATAATAGCATGCAAACCTCGCAATATGAGTGTATCTGTGTGTGAGTATGAGTACAAAGTAACTTTATAATTTAGTTATCTACTACTTCTGGCTGTCTAATTAACTTGCGTATTAAAACTCCATCAACTTATAGTGAAAAAAAATAACTGGTACAGGCCGTGACAAAGACAAATGGGTAGAATATGGTCCACTACCAGGCTCAAAGACACTAACAATAATCAAGAAATCATAAGAAGTATCAAAAATAAACAAAATAAACCTAACATAAAACAAGAAACATGTTTGACAACGTAATACGAGAAAAATAGTTGAAAACTATCTACCCCTTTATGCATCACGAACCGGCCCGTCACAGTGCGAATGCTAGACCAAAACCCTACAGTTACGCTAAAACATGAGGCATAAATGCCTTAGCCACGGCGTACACTTACCTTTAGGTGAACTATCATAATACCTATATATATATATAAAAAAAAAATATAAAAAAAACTATCACTTTAACAAGGGAAATCACGATATATTTTAAGATTACAAATGCTGTGCTGTGCTACTCCATTGTAGTCCCCAGGGGTAAAAATGTTTATAGTTTGCTTCTGGAATTGGTTTCAAATTTGTAATAACTACTACAAATGACATACACGGGACGAAATTGGGTGACGAATTTACCTGGAATCACGATAACAGAACTTCTATTTATATTCCAAGTATAACCTTAATTATTAATTTCGTCAATAACTGAGCAAAAGCTAAGATGGAATGGATGAATGAGAAAGCAATTTCCTTATTTTATGACTCAGTTTATAGCCTATTTCCTTCAGATTGACTTTCCGTTAACGTTATTTTATTGGTACTAGTTTTACTTATTGATGGTCTATAACTATATCAAAAATGATTCATTCATTACAACCTATCAAAAGTCCACTGCTGGACAGAGGCCTACTTCATAGATTGCCTTATCGGGAGGTTGGGAGGATAAATACAGCCGTCTTGTGTAATAGAATCCACTGTCATTTCTAAAGTGTCGTAAGAGGCGACAGATTTAACTATAATGAGATGGAAGGTGAAGATGTTTTCGATAATAAACTAATATAATAAAAAACTGGGGTTGACAAACTGTCATATAGGCCCAGCAACTTTAGCATCAAAAATAGAATGAAACTATGTATATAAATAAAATTGAAGTTTGTTTCTGGAATATTGAAATGGCTGGCTTCTATTCACTCTCCTTTCGGACACAATAGTAAGACAATAGCAATGCAATATATATATATATATATATATGTACAGCAGGACAGACCTATGTATAATAAGTCTCGCTGTGCGGGCTAATCTTCGGAAATGCTCTGAAACGATTGCAATGAAACTCTTCGAACAGATATAGAGCAATGCCAAAAGATATCTGGGCTATATTTTATCCGAAATTTTTTATTTTTTTTTATTTTTATCAAATTTTTGATTTCCAAAAAAATTAAAAAAGAGAAAAAATTTATCGGATAAAATATAGCTCTCATATATTGCGTATACACAAGTAAAGCGTGTTAAAAAGGTGTCATATTACTATTTGTGTTTGGTTTCAGGTGTAAAACCATTTTTAAATAAATCAGTTCATTTAACCGTTATTATAACGGTTTAATGTCCTCCAGAACGAATTTCTATTATGGCAGCCAGTATCAAGAGAGACTAACAAACGCAGGTAGGATGATAGTGCGACTCTCTAGCGTAAATTGTTGTACTATTGCTTAAATGTTACTAAAATTTGTTTTATAAATTTAAAAAAATCACTATGTATGTTCGGTAAAGTTCATGTAAACAAAATTTTAATGAGTAAATAAAATTTCAATGTGAACATTATTCACTTGTATTCGTTAATAAATTCAGTGCAGACTAACATGCGATTCAAATAATGAGGAAAGTGGAGCGTGCAGTGAATTGATTGCGTCTACGTTAAGCGTGATCTATGTTAATTTTAAACAGAGTGATATCACGATTTTGACCAGTAATAGTGGTATTTTGTTTTGTTTTTCTGAAACTCTTCACCGTTGTTATGGAAGGTGTTTTCCAGTTATTGAACTAGAAATGATAGGGTGACAACATCAATTGCGATTACGCGCTCGCGTCTCGACGCTACTCGCGCCCAAGCAAAGAGATTGCCCAAGTAAATGTAGAACGCGGACATAAAAAACACACCCTTGAGAGTTCAAAGACTTACGTGATCAATTATTATTATGAAACTGGCGATCTGCCCTGGCTTCGCACGGGTGATTTCTGGAAACAGCACCACCTACCTGGTGCAAATCTATTTCATTTAGGGACCACAAAAATGTTCATCAAAACCGGTCGAGTCGTTTGTGTTTTAGCGAAACTAATGGACAGCAATTGATTTTTATATAAAGGGATATACAATAAAATAAAGCCGTTCCAAAATCAGGATTTAATCGGAGACCTAATGGTATGAGAACTTTTTACCTTTGATGATTTTTTCTTTTCTTTTTGTAAATAACATTAACCCCTTACTAGGATTTTATGCCGTATCATGGAAGTAGTTTACGTACATAAATTTCACAAGAACAAAATATCCAGTATAGGACATACAAAATACTTGTTCCGTGCGGGATTCGAAGCCGCGGCACTTAGCGGTGCAACTCATTGCTAAGCCACTGCGCCACGGAGCCGTTAAGTTAACTCACTTTTAAATTCTGTTTATATTTAATAACACTAATTTAGCACCAACAGTTTGGATCTACACACGGTGTAATAAATATTTAAATTAAAAATAAATTTACACTTCATAAATAAATGTATCTTGTTAACGATTGAGCGGAAGTTTTAACACATACGATCTAATTTCCTGACTGTGTTCTAATTTCGCGCCCACATGTTTTAATATAACTCAAAGAAGCGAATATGGGTTTATGCTACTGGACTCGTTCTATTAATTAAAGGATACCCTTAAGTACTTTTATGGTTAATATATATCACAATAAAAACCTTTTTACCTTTTTTTTAATGTATGCCACATTTTAAATTAAAAATATAGTACAGTTACAACATTTATCCGTCCCACAGCTAGGAATAGGCCTACTGTCGTTTCTGATAGGGTTTTAAATATTAAAGTGTGAATTCCGTTGTATTTTTCTAAAAATGCTAAATGGTCAAATATCTCTAGCGAATGGTGGAAGTAAAGACCGTATTAAGTTTTTCTCTCTTCTTAATACGTTTTTCACTCAAAATAGTGGGTTTCAAACAATGTACGTCGAGGATTTTTTATAATACCGGTGAAATGTGTGGTACTACCAATGATGTCTATGGTAATAACGGTACGTTGTATCATAATACCATAACACGACCGGAGAGAGATCAGGCGCAGGACCAACGGCTTTACATGCTTTCCGATGCACAGGGGTGAGACACCACCAACTTCCTGACTCCGGGCAACCACTGAGAATTTCTTGACGGAAAAACTCAATAATTAATTTTTTGGCCTGACTCGGGATTCGAACCCAGGACCTCATGATCAACAGTCGCACTAATACAACCACTAGACCAACGAGACAGTCTTTGGCCTTTATTTAATTTTTATTGTTAACTTTAATGGACGTAACTGAATAGAACGTTACACTGAAATATTAAGACAAATTACTTAGTAAAGATATTAACTGATGAAGATAATACAGTCTTATATAAATGTTACGGGCTTAGGGTTGGTTACAGTAAAAACTGCCGTTTGAATTAACAAAGTTGACACTTTAATTACTGAACATCAATAAAAACTTAAATCACACTAATAAAAATATTTTATATATATTTTAACTTAAATCACACTAATAAAAAATAAATAATTATTCACACTGAACAATTTAGTTCACTTTATTTCACTCCGAAAGCTTCGCTCGTATTGCCAATTCAATACTGCCCGGCCGCAGACCTAATGGCTTTAAATAGGCCTTTTTCACCGAAACATCCAGAATATTCCAGCAAATATCGGCCTCCGACCTACCAGGTGCAGAAAGTTCGAGTGTGGAGCCTTCTAGAAAGCTTAGTTCTTCCATTCGATACTAGATGGCGAAGAGTTCTAGAAAGATCTTGACGCTCCTATTTCTGCTGCTTGATACCAGATGGCGCTAATAATAAGCCGCCACATACCAGCCGCTAATTATAACACGCACACGCGCAACATAAATAAATATAAAACTTATGTGCGCTCGTTTTTTCCCTGGGCGTCAACATGTCGAGTGGACGTGATGGAGCCCCACCTATTGTGCTGAAGACGTGTGCTCTAAAGTTGGCACCATTTTTTACGCGTCTTTTCCGGTACTCCTACTTTCAAGGCGTAGTCTAGAGAGAAATTGCATGCAGCGCCGAGGGGTTCGAATCCTCGGCGACCGAGTTCTTTCTGATTGGGTTGACTCACTGGCACTGCGAAGAGATGTTGCATCTCTTTCCGTTTTTTATCGCATCTACCACGGGAAGTGCTCTGAGGATTTGTTCGGATTAATTCTATGTTATTTAAATACATACCTTAGATCATTTTAATAATACTTTTATCGTATATAATTATTTTGTAACGCGGTCGTCCGTATGTTACTATCCGTTTGAGTGAACTGAAAATCAGCACCGTTGTTTCGGCGATAGCATAAGCTGAGTGATGTCTGATGAAGATGATGAAGACCTAATTTGAAAGAAGTATAATTGAAAATTATACAAATGTGTACGGAACGTATTGCTGTTGCTTTTCGTTGTTTTAACTGCAACATGAGTATTTAAAGTAATTTTTTGCATACGTTGAAATTTATGAAAATGAAATCTCACCGCAGAAGCTTCGGCTAGACCAGAGTTCCCCAAACTTTTTTGTGTCGTAGACCACTTGCCATGTTTTTCCGTGTTGGGTAGACTAGACCCCTACTTACCTGATATTGATTTCCTGTAAATTTCTAACTGTAGTGAAGTTTAGTGTAAAAAACTTAAAGTAAAAACACATGTGAATTTATACATTTATTAATTGAATTTAAATTAAAACTACTCAAAATAAAATTTTGTATCTGTTATGTAAAATATACGGAGCATTAAATAAAAATAAAATAAACTATAAATAAAATAACATAAGAAATAAGTCTATATTTTTAGTGAGAAGGATGAACCTGATGCTTTAATAATAAATTATCAACATTTGGCGTCAATTTTGTAAGGGTTAATCTTAAATCTCCTCGGTTAATAATGTCCAGTCTGTTTCTTTTTTTCGTTAGAAGATTGGTAACAGCGCTGAACTCCCTATCCACTAGGTATGACGACGGAAAGGAAATTAAAAATTTCCTCGCTATATTCCATAATACGGGATAAGTAACGGGTATGTTGTTTTGCAGCCAGAATTTCTGATATCCGTTTTTAAACTGAACCTTAAGTTCTTCGTTTGTACTTAGTTCAGTTACTTCCTCTTGGATTATGACATTCGTTTCTTCTATGTCACCATATGGATTAATTATCCACGGTGCTATTACCATAGTCAAAATATCCTCAAACCTAGATTCAAAATCTGAATAGAGGGCATTTAAATGTTGAACGTAAACGTTGAAACGTCGTCTTCCTGGCTGCTTGTCTGTGACAAATTGGGGAACTGAGAAAATTCACCCCAAAATATTGGACAATATTTTGCTTCATTAGTTTAACTCTGGCAGGAAACGCTGATAAGATGGACTTTGTTTTAATAAAATTTAAACTGTCGCCTTGTAATTGCAAATTAACCATATTAAATTTTGTAAACAAATCTGTTAAATAGGCGATGTCTATTTTCCTCTTCATTAAATTTTCTTTTAAAATTTTATCTTTAGTATCCAGAAATTCTAAAATATCTCAAAAAGTGCAAAAAATCTTGTCAAACATAAGCCTTTCGACAGCCAGCGTACTTCAGTGTGAAGGAGTAATTGATGAAAGTGTTCGTCATTTTCTTCACACAACTGCACAAATAACCGCGTATTCAACGCGTTGCTTCGGATTCGGTTTACTGCATCAATGACTAAATGAAGTGATTCATGCAATCTAACACTTAAATTTTTAGCAACTAAATGTTGTCGATGGATGACGCAATGTATTGCTAACACCCTTGACACATTTTGTTTTAAATAGCTTATAAATACACGATAACGTCCAACCATGGCAGGTGCTCCATCTGTAGCTACTGATATTATATTTGATAAAGGAATTGCTTTTTAAATGAAATAATCCTTCAAAATATGAAATATTGATTCACCTTTAGTGTCGGTTATCAAAGTTCTTACGAAGAGCAGTTCTTCGTAGATTTCTTGATTCATAATAAAACAAAGCCAATAATAATGCTGCATTAACAGGTAAAGTTGACTCGTCCAGTTGTATAGAGAAATGGGTCGTTTGCAAATAATTACATAAGAAGCTTTCAAATTAGAACTCATTTCATCAATACGTCTTTCAACAGTATTGTTGCTTAAGGGAATTCTTTTAATGATATCAGATGCAGGTTTGTGTAAAACAGTTTTTAAAACCTCTTCAACGGCTGGCAAAATTAACTTCTCTCCGATAGTGTGCGGTTTTCCGAATTTTGCTATAAGTAACGAGATATTATAAGACGCCCGTAAACCATCATCATTTCTTTGTGACGTCGAAGCGAACATTCTGTCCAGTGTAGGTCTCTTCTGAAGTTTATCTTTGAGTGTTTGAAAGTATTACAAATCTTTCTCTTTTTTATCAGGGTGGCATCTTCTCAGATGATCTTGCAGTTTAGATGGTTTCATAACGTCATTGCCCAAATCTTTCTTGCATAAAAGGCACATAGGCAATTGTTTGTCCGGCAATGATGGAATGAAGCCAAATTTCAAATAATCGACACTGTACTGTCTACATTTCTTTTTAGATTCGGACATGGCATCAGTCATCTGTGGGCAAAATTAAATTATTTAAATAAGACAGAAAATCCAGCAGCTTTTATATTAAAAATATTTTTTGATTTTTCCGAAAACATTCCATAATTCGAACATCTTGCAACGATTAGCTCGAATTACGGAGATTGCACTGTAATTATAATACCGATTGCTAAAACTTTCAAAAAGAAACTATTGAGGAGTACTCGTGTAATTTTGCATGATTGAATATTAAACTACTAATAACTAAAGTCATGATTGGCGTAATTTATCTATCTTTGCTAACTACGAGTACAAAACTAAAATTTAATAAAAAATAATGAACTTTATTTTCTCCAGCACTCTCAAAATAACACTGACTCACTATAATTTGTGTGACTTTCCTTTTCAAGATTCAGGAAACGAACAAACGTATTTGCCCCACATTCGTATTTATAGAGTGACGAATTGAACAGGTCAAGGCAAGGTAGCGAAGCTCTGAGACTGCGACTCTCAGGTTTTTACAAGTTCAAAATGTATTGCGACCACAAAGCGAATACCAACGTCTTACAACTTACACAATTTTATAAACATATATAACAAATTTTTTACTTCACAGGTACTTTTATAAATAATGTATATTTTGATATTATAAGATAGTATGATGTAAGTAAATAGGTGTAGGTAAATAGGTCAGTGTATGTGCTGAGATCCACTATCGTGGATCCCCATTTTCATTTTATGGACCCCCAAATTTTTTTTCGCTGACGTAGACCTACCTACTTCTACTGTCAAGTAGCTGTGTTCCGGTATGAAGGATACAAGTGTACCAGTTTAATGATTGAGAGGTATTCGACCTTAGTCTTCAGAGGGGACGACGCAGTGTGTAGTCTGGTTTGCTTTAGATTGGCTACAGGTCCATGGACTGCAGTAGGCACTTACCATCAGGTAATAATCGTGTCAGCTCATTTGTTGTTTCAGTTTAATAAAAATAGTGGAGCTTAACAAGAGTTTGTTTACTTTTGACTTAAAGACACGTTGTAATCAGGTGGAAAGAGAGATATAAAAGATTTATTATGTTTTATAATAAAATTAATTTTTTCTTATAGAAACGTATTTTTTACTTATAACAGTAATACAAATTACATTTTAATCTTGTTAGATTTAAAAATATTTTTTTCATAGAATATAATATTTCTTACGAAGTTAACGTTTATACTTGTGTAAATAAGGCCCAACATCAATGCGTTACTTTATAAAAGGAAGGCGGCACGGTACTCCTTTGATATATAGCCGTACTTTACTTTTTTAGAGAAAGTACTTCGTCTTATGTGCAGCCAGCAATTTATTATACTCGATTTCGGCAGTTCGTTATAAATTAAAAAAATACCTTATGTTTTTGTTGTCTCAGTGACAAAAACGACATTTTGTTTATTGAAAGTTATAGCATTAACTGTAAAAAACATTAATCATTCAAACAAGTTTTGGATGTGTTTATAGTCCAATCATTTTATAAAAGGGTCAAGTTTTCTAGTGTGCATCTTCGCGTATTACCTTTCTAGAAGCTTTTCCTTAACAATAAATTATATATTATACCGATACCCTTACAGCTTGCTAAAGTACACTACTGAACATATGTAGGTCTCTCAGGCAAGCGGGTTGGAAACCGCAGTTTTATTTAATTATTTAACAATTTATGTACACACGAAGTAATGTTCATACGTGGTAGAGCCATGCTGCAGTTATATTAGTAGTATAGTTGTAGCACGAATGGGTCGGCTCGACCGGGGAAGGACCACGCTCTCACAGAATACCAGCGTGAAATAGTAGCTTAATGCTGCTGTATTTCGTATGGTGAGTGTAGAGAACCGGAGACCTTTTTTACTGGAAACGAGGCATTCCATCTCAGTCCTCACGGGTGACAACGCATCTGCATTTTGATTTTCAATGGAGAATAGATGTAGATGTCTATGGGCCGCGGCAACCACTTACCATCAGGTGGACTGTGTGCTCGTTTGTCACCCTATTCTACATATAAAAAAAATGAAAAATAAAAAGATATTTTGTACAAAGGCACCGCTTATTTCATATTGAAATTTCTTCCAGGAATTTAATTTAATTTTAATTTAATTTTTATTTTTGGTCGTTATTAGGAAGACGCTGCTGCACATCCACTGATTTGTTTTCTCCTATCGTCTCTTACGACCCCCACGGGATCATGTAGGGAAGTGAATATTCTTATGAGGCCACTACACGATAAATCTATCTACTAAAAATCGATTTCCCTTACTTATTAATATCTTTGTATTTCTGTATCTTAGTACGGATTTTAAAGCCCATCGCGCGCACGAAGGATCGCATTCCCTTTTCGCATTATCATTTGTTACAGTTAAAGTTTATAAGAAGAAAGAGTGTATGCTTGCTTATACACTCTAAGCATTGTCATAAATAGTACATAGTAGAGTTACGCTGCAACTATATAATAGTCGAATGGGTCGCCTCGACCACGCTTTCACACTCTGTTGTGTTTCTTATGGTGAGTGTATAGAACTATTTACCATAAATGAGGCATTGCATCTTAGTCTTCAAGGGTGACTATGCATATGTAATTTGATCCCTAACTGAGGATAGATGTAGATGCTTATGGGTCACAGAATCACCATCGGATGGAATGCGTGCTCCTTTGTCAACATTATTTAAAAATAAATCTGAGACTTACAATCTGTGCTCGTACAGAACATAATTTTTATACAGTAAAATAACGGATGCATGTGGCTTAAGACTCTGTTTTGTGGCACTCTTATCGCGCCTTAACAGTTTGACTCCCGAAGCGGTGTGATGAAAAATATGAACATGATGATATCGATCCCATATTGCTTATTATAATGTTTATTATTATTATACATTTACAGTTATTAATTGTGCCGTACATTGACAAATTATCTAACCCGTGTCGTCTCGTTGATATCGTAAGTGGCGACAGAGGTGACCAAAATGGAAGATATACAGCAGCGTCTTCCTTTATATACAGTATTGATGATGATGATAAACCACTGTAAATTATCACCTTAAATACCAAACTGAACATGTATTACTACTTAACATATTATGCAATGTTATATTGAGAAGTAATTACATGTTCGATTCGCTTGGGGCAATATTAAGCTATTTGTACGATGCTATGCAATTTTCGAATTTGCCAATAAGCCACTGTCAATAAAAAGTAACACATTGTTTGCATTTACGTTGAATTAATTATCGGATCTGTGGCGTTTACTTAAGTATTGAAGAAAAATAAAGTTATATAAAGGGAACATTTACAATCATTTTTTTTATAAAAGAAAGCGATAAGCGAGCTTACAGTCTCCTGATGGCATGTGGATACTGCAGTCCATGGATACCTGCCACCAACTCCAAACAAAGAAGACTACACATGAGTTGGCGGCAGAAATAGGCAAGAGGGTGGTAGGGAGATTACCCGGACGGACTCCTAGGCAGAAAAGGGAGTCCTACCTCATTAATCCCTTATTATGTGATCATGACCTGTTTCCTTTGTTTTCCAATGTACCAATATTCGTTAAAAAACTGGAAGAACGATGACGAAAATATTTTTAAAAGTAGAGTGAAGTCTCTGTCTTAAAATATTAGCATAGTATAGTATATGTAATAGTCCTTGAGGGCAACCTGTCTTTAGCAGTGTACTTGTGATGGGCTGTAACAATGGTGATGATGACGTTGATGTTGATTATGACAGTAATGCAGAAGTATAATTACGGGCAGTGAGGCATTCCATCTTAGTCCTCAAAAATGTACATTCTTACTTAAGTTTTTTGCTTGATAAATTGGTAGCGCGCGGTATTCATAAAAGGTACAAATTTCAAGTTAAAAAGGGTACTTAATCATTTATATATGTCCTGTATCTGGGCACAGGCACATCCAGGGAAGGCAATTTAATAAATTCCTTTAATGTGTTGTTCTTTTATTTATTAATAGTTCTACTTGAAGAAGTAGCACCATTGTAAAAGTATTACTATATTTTCTTATGATTAAAAAAAAAAGGGAAAAAAAAAAAAAAAAAAAAGTATGTATGTGGGTAAACTATTAAATAAATAACTTACCTATAATGAAAAGTACAAACTGAATTCGAGCGGTATCAACAATAATGTTGTCTAAATAGTTACATTAAAATCATCTTTTGTTTTCGTTAATTTTATGAGGGACTAACTATGAGGGTTTTGATCTCGGCTGGTAAATAAATTAACATAACATCTCAAAACTATCAAATTAAACCTCTATCTACGGCATGGTACACATTACTTATGAGAATCAAAGCCTGTTTGTGATGGCATCTACATTTGAAACACGCTAGTTGCATACATGCGTCACCACAGCCATATGCTAAGTTACCAAGGCATCGCCATTACATGCCGATCACAGATACCACTTTGTTGATCGTTTCCTCTAAACATTGGGTGTCGTTAACGCACATCACGTCACGTCGTTAAGCAATGTACTCAAAGCTATAAGCCAGAGTTCAAAGTTCAGGTTACGGATAACCATCGCAAAGCCAATTGTTTTTTTTTCACAACTCTCTTCCGAGTTTGCTAGGGATATTGGGAGAAATTTCCATAAACATCCCGCTTGGTAGGCGGATTGGCGGTTGCCAGCATTTTATGACGCTGGTCTGGATACTTTACATCTGGCGTAAGCTTTGGCTATGTGTTAATTGGCTTAATATTTAAAGGGCGTAAGTGAATCGTTAAATATATACTGATATATATTGTAAGACATAAAAAAATCCTGACACTTTTCATATTTTTTGTAAGTGGAAGCTGCAGCTATATTACGGTTGTAGGATAATTGGTTGGAGCGGGGAAGGAGCACGATTTCACGGAATACAGCTTAATGCTGCCGTGTTTTGTATGGCAAGTGTAGAGAACCGGAGAATTTTACTGGAAACGAGGCATTCTATCTTAGTCGTTAGTGGTGATAGCTCATCTACATTGTTCTTCTCTAGCAAAGATAGATGTGGACGGTATACACTTACCGTTACGTAGACTGTGTGCTCGCTTTACTTCTTATTCTATAAAAATATCATCTCTTACGATACCCACAAACGAAATGGGATGTGTCTGCGCCTAACGCTTTTATTGAGCAATACATCGGACTCACTATTAGACATAATTAATTTTTAAGGCATTACGTCGTGTCATTTTTTCTTCCCCCATCTCAACACAAATCGTTCATTCGTCTTACAAGCAACATCGCTCTCACCTATTTTTAGAACTAAATTGTGAACCTGCAAATATATTAAATATTTAATCAGATTTAGTGTTTGCATTCATGTCCAATACGAGACATAAAAAATTGGCGACCGTGTGTCAGGATTGGTTTATTGGCAATCGATTCTCTTTGCCTACCCCGCAAAGGAAAAAGTAGAGCTATATTAAGAATAACGCTGTCGTTTATTTTCAAATTTTCAATGTTTATTTCTTACAGTGAAAATAACTGAATTGACCAGAAACTTGTTCGCCTTCATTATGGTCTCAGGCTATCCAAGGGAACTTCTGTCGGCCATCTCTCCCATCTATGCACAGGGAGAACGACTCACTGGGCCATGCCGCAAAGGACAAAACCGATCCGCTGGGCTCTCTCTTTGCATCCAATCCGACTCTTGATGACGGGGGAAACACACCGCCGACCATCCTGCAATGTGAATGCTTCATGCAGGTTGTGCTGTTTACCCAACGCTCGGTGTGCAGAATACTCCTCTTCTTGGACGTCAACAAGTCGTGTGGGCCTGATGGCGTCCCCCCTATTGTGCTGAAAACGTGTGCTTCGGAGTTGGCAACGATTTGAACGCGTTTTTTGCTGTACTCCTACTCCCTAAACGTAGTTTCAAAATCATGGTAGACGGCTTTTGTCCACTCAATTACTAAAAAAGTCGACCACTCAGATCCGTCAAATTACAGGCCTATCGCCATCATCTCCTTGTGCTCCAAAATAATGGAATCCATTATAAACTGCCAGCGTATGCGTTACCTGGAGAATTTCCAGCTGATTAGTGACCGCCAATACGAGTTTCGTCGGAGTCGATCAGCTGGTGATCTTTTAGTCTATCTGACTCATCGATGGGCAGAGGCAGTAGAGTGCAAGGGACAGGCATTGGCCGTTAGTTTAGACTTTGCAAAGGCCTTCGATCGGGTGTGGCCCAGAACGCTTATTTCGAAGCTGCCCTTACTATGGGTCTCCTGAGACATTGTGCAATTGAATCGCCAGCTTCCCTGCAGATCGGAGCATCAAGGATGAATCCGTTGTAGACGGTGCACGCTCCGTTTACAAGCCTATTAATTCTAGCGTTCCACAAGACTGTGTGCTATCACCAACTCTGTTTCTTTTGCATATCAATTATATGTTGCAAACCGGTAACATTAATTGCTATGCGAATGACAGCGCTGGTGATGCTCTCTACACCGGCCGTGCCAATATTTCTTGGCCAAACGTCCCCGAGTACGAGGACAAACTTGTGTCTGTAGTCGAGTCTTTGCTGAACAAAGTCTCGGATTGGGGGCGACTACATCTAGTCCAGTTTAACCCTCAAAAGAAGTTTGCGCGTTTACCGCTCAAAGAACCCCTTTGTCGTACCTCCTCAATTTAAAGGCACTCCTCTTGTTGCATCAGCCTTATTCAGTATTCGTGTCACTTGGAAGAGAAGGCCAAATTGGCTCCTAAAAATCTTGGTGTGCTCTTAAGGCCCGATTTTCAATCAAGCCGATCGGAAACGACCGAGTGGTTTCTGATCGGCTTGATTCACTAGCGCTACGAGGAGATGTTGCATATCTTTGCATTTTCTTTCGCACCTACTTCGGAGAGTGCTCTGAGGAAATGTTCGGATTAATCCTAGCCGCCAAATTTCATGAAGGCACTACGCCCAAACCTCACGATAACATTCACACCATCTGGGTGCTTGGCGGTCCATCACTTAACGTTTCACTGGGAGTTTTCTTCCGCGTACGACCTCTCTGTGAAATAAGTTATCACTGGTAATTTTTCCGGACCGATACAACCTAGGGACCTTCAAGAAAAGAGCTTACTCCTTTCTAAAAGGCCGGCAACGCACCTGCAATTCCCCTGGTGGTTGCAGTTGTTCATTAGCGGCGGTAGTCACTTAACATCACGTGAACCGTATGCTCGTTTGCCCCATAAAAAAAATATTACAGAGTTATAATGCAGCTGGTTTTAGTTCATTTTACATAGAATCGTAACCAAATTTTTACCAATCTTACTCGTTAACTTGTTATGTCTATTCAACTGTGATAGTTTTCCTTTTAATTTCGTTATATTTACTACTATCGTGCATACTTTTCACATTTCCAAATACAGCGGTTTAGTCGGTAGGGGGTGAGGTCACATGACTCTAATTAAAATACCAATTAAATACTAAATGTATTCTTTATTATGATAATTATCCAAAGACACTGCAACACGATGGATTAAATAAAATCACATGGTTTTTTTTACAGTTTTGTGGGTGTAATTAATATCTATAACTATGCCAAATTACAGATTTGTAGTATTTAGAGTCTGAGTAAAACCGAGGACGGACGGACGAACGTACGGACTTAACGGATGGACAGACATGACGAAAATAAAGGAACCCTTAGTTCCTTGTTGTTAAACCACGGAACCCTAAAAATAGAAAGAATAAAATTATTTTCTGAATTTGGGTATTTAATTCTTCGCTACATTAATAAGTTGAAATTATTTGATTCTTTTAAGTTTTTTTGGAAGTCATTTTTATTGCAGTAATTTTTATTTTTAAACTGACTTTTAGTTATATTGACATTTTATAATGTATATTTTTAAATTACTTTTGTTGACCAAATTCAAAATACAAGATGTTTTCTATATTCGACGCGTGTTTTTGTGCATGTTTATTGATTTTTTGGAAATGGCTGAACCGATTTAATAGATTCTATTGTTTTGTTAAATTAGTTATACTTCATGGGAGAAAGAGACATGAATATTTTAATGACCTATTTGAACGATATTCTATTTGTTACCCTGAAATTGTGATATTCCTTGTTTTTAAAACCGATTTTCAGAAATTATAAAATAAAATAATATAATTCCCACAAAATAGCTTCCGAAATCATTTTTTTAAACATCAAGGGCTAAACGAGCACGCGGCTCAACTTATAGTGAGTGTCGACCGTCACCCACGATCAATTGCAACACAAGTAGAATTGCAGGTGCGAGGCCAGCCTTTTGGAAAGGAGTAAACTCGTTTCTTGAAAATCCCTATGTCGCTTTGGTCCGGAAATATCGTCAGTGATAAACGATTCCACAAAGTGTTCGTACAACTAAGAAAACGAGGATTTACTGGTTAATGCCCCATATATTTTATCTTAGAACCGACATCAAAAGTCTTCTTTTATATGGAAATTATTTTCTTGTTTTTACTTTTCATTTAAGTTTAATTATAAGTATACTACAATATACCGAGAGTTATACGATTAAGGATACGCATTGATTTATCGAACGAATTGTCGTTTGAAACTTTATTTAACGAAAAGGTCCCATAATATATTTCGATTACGTGTCTAACCTAACAACATCGGATATACTGTTGCGCGCCTAAGTTGACGTCAGGTACCTGGCACTAGCGCCATCTAGTGTCGGGACCAGAGGGAGGAGTGCTTCCTAGAAAATGTCAATCTTGACTTTCGACCAACAGCGCCATCTTGTATCGAATTGAAGAACTAACTTTCTAGAAGCCCCACACTCGAACTTACTGCTTCTGATCGGTCGGTGCCCGTATCTACGGGAATATTCTGGATGTTTCGGTGTAAACGTGTATTTAAACCCGCTGCACGGCACGATCGGGGCAGTATTGAATTTGGCGAGACAAGCGAAGCTTCGGAGCGAAATAAAGTGAAGTCAGTGTGATTAATTATTGGTGTCTTTTAAGTTTTAATTAGTGTAAAGTAAATTAAAGTGTTAATTTTGGTAATTCTATCGGCAATTTTTATTGTCACGAACCTTAAGCTCGTAACAATTGGTGTCAGAAGTGGGATAAAATCATGCCGAATTTACCTAAGGACGAGATGGAGGGTGTCCGTAATCGAAGTCAACGCTAGCAGGAGACGGACCAGAGACGATTTGATGGTGCAACGCCGCAGACGTCAGAGGGCCAAATGTCAGTCACGGAGGCTGGTTCATCAACAGCTCCTACACCTGCAGCACCTGAATTGGGTGCTCTGATGGTGATGCTGCAGGAACAGGCCTGCCGACAGGAGGAACAGGCCCGCCGACAGGAGGAACAGGCCCGGCGACAGGAGGAACAGGTCCGTCGTTTGAAAAAGCAGCTGCGGGATGGACAAGAGGAACAGGCCCGTTGGTTGAAAGAGCAGCAGGAGAAACAGGCCCACCGATAGGAAGAGCAGATGCTCCTCGTGAAGGACAATCACGCTAACTTTGGGAAAGAGATAAGGGAGGTGAAGGATAGGGTTGCTCAACATGACAACCGCCTGTCGGAAGCTGAAACCCAAATCAAGGAAGCTGAAACCCAAATCGATCAAGTGAACAATCGGGTTGATTACGTGATGGCTGATGTGAAGAAAACGCTAGAGGACCTCAAACTGGGGTGTGGAACTACAGCTCCCGTAGTAGCTACTATACCCTCGCTACGTGGGTTCAAAGTGCCACCGTTCGACGGGACTTCTTCCTGGTCAGCCTACAAAATCCAGTTCGAGGCTGTTATGAAGGCAAACGGTGGAATAAAAGTCAGGCCATGACTGCTCTCACACTAGGCCTGCGCAACCAGGTCTTAACAGTTTTGGAAGCTCTCGGTGAGGAAGTGACTTATGAGCAACTCCTTGAGGCATTGGAAGCGAGATATGGTGACGCTCACCTGAAACATGTCTTTCGTAGGCAGCTTAAAGATCGCGTGCAGCGTATCAACGAAAACCTACAGCAGTGAGCTCTATAGGTGGAGAATCTGGTGCGAAAAGCATACCGGTCTGTACCTGCGCTCATTAAAGGGAACCTGGTGCAGACATTCATCGACGGCATCCGCGACATTAAAGTCAGAGCTGCTGTGAGGCTTGGGCACCACGAGATGCTTAAGGACGCCTTGGCCCATGCACTGGAAGTAGAAGCCGTGCGGCAGGATCATCGTTCCCATCGCGTCAGGGAGGTTGCAGCAGCTACAGTTCGCGAACGTAATAAAGGATACAGCCCTAGGTGCTATGGCTATGGGGAAAGGGGCCATCTTCGGTCCAGCTGCCCTAAGCGAACTGTAGAAAAGGAAGTTGATCGATCTCGAGAGGGTGGTGCAGCTAACGGCACCACCTGGCGGGGGCAAGATTATCGCTCCCCTTACGTTAGGGAGGTTGCAGCAGTTACGGTTCGCGACCACAATAAAAATTACAGCCCAAGGTGCTACGGCTGTGGGGAAAGTTGCCATCTTCGATCCAACTGCCCTAAGCGATCTGTAAAAAGGGAAGGTGATCGATCTCGAGGGGGTAGTGCGGCTTACAGCACCGCCCAGCAGCAGCAGTTATACGACTTTACTATCGGACACTGCAGCGGGAAATGGCGAGGCAACACAGGTGCATTGTCAAGAAGACCTCATCCTGATGATTGCGAGAACAGTACTAGGCAAGACGGTAAGGTAGTGGTATCCGTGAGGATGCTCAGGACAGACCACCTCAGCAACGAGTGGAAGGACAGCTTACAACGTGCACAGCAGAAAGATCCGGACATCAAGCCGATTCTGAAATGGATGAAGGCCAGTACTTCCAAGCCCAAGTGGAGCGACGTCTCAGCGATGAGTTCGACCTGGTTCGAATGGACGACTGATTCAGGATGGAGTCGTGTGCCGTAAATAAAATAAAAAAACGAACTCTACTGAAGATCCGAGAACAGTTTTACTAGGTCCATTTTCATGACGATGTCGAGGATTGGTGTCGCATATGTAAAAGCTGTGCGGCTGTGAAGGGACCTCAGACTCGTAGTAGAGGAGCACCGAAATTGTACAATGTTGGTGCTCCATGGGAGAGGACAGCCCTTGACATTGCGAAACCGTTCCAGAAAGTCGCAAGAGGGACTCCTAAGATCATCCATGTGGATCACCTGGCGCGCTATTATGGGGATGATAATGCTCGGGACGAGCATGTCTTAGGAGGGGGCAGTGTTGCGTGCCTAAGTTGACGTCAGGTACCCGGCACTAGCGCCATCTAGTGTCGGACCAGAGCGAGGAGGGCTTTCTAGAAAATGTCAATCTTGACTTTCGACCAACAGCGCCATCTAGTATCGAATTGAAGAACTAACTTTCTAGAAGCCCCACACCTGAACTTTCTGCGTCTGGTCGGTCAGCGCCCGTATCTACGGGAATATTCTGGATGTTTCGGTGTAAACGTGTATTTAAACCCGCTGCATGCCACGATCGGTGCAGTATTGAATTTGGCAACAAGCGAAGCTTAATTATTAGTGTCTTTTAAGTTTTAATTAGTGTAAAATAAATTAAATTATTAATTTTGGTAATTATATCGGCAATTTTTATTGTCAGGAACCTCATGCTCGTAACAATACTATAACTTTAAACTAGTTAATAACTGACAAGAAACCTGAATTTCAGAGAAACTAAAACAAATTGAAGCTAGCAACGATGGACTGTTATTTGTGCTTTATTGTTAAACGCAAGTGATAAAGGAATTTGCAGTACACCTGACGATAAGCAACCCTTTTTTTTATAGAAGAGGGGGCAAACGAGCATGCGGCTCACCTGATGTTAAGTGACTACCGCCGCCCATGATCAACCGCAGCACCAGGGGAATTGCAGGTGCATTACCTCTGCAGTCTATGGACACCCGAAGCCTACTTCAAACAGGGCAGGCTACAGACGTGTTGTCACCTTGAGGACTAAGAGGGAATGCCTCGCAGTCTGCAGTTGCACCGCCATTTGCCAGCAGAAATGAGCAAAAGGTGGAACTTACTTAGGCGACTGTTTAGAACTTTGCCAGTATTGAGAAGTGCCGGAAATATTCCATCGCAGCGGCGTAGGTTACATAATAATGTATGTTTTACCACTTTACTATATATTAACCTATTCTCATATCGGAGCGGTTTTTGTAAAAAATAACTTAAATGGATATATTTACACAAAAGATGTATTAAATAGAACAAACTTTTTTTTACAAAATGTGGAGGTGAACAAAACAAGTACTAACTTATCTCTTGATGTTAACTGCATCAAGTTGAATGCTGCAGAGTATGCTTCGTTTTAAGTATTCTCAATTATTAACTGAAGCAGCGTTTGATGCCACAGAAAACTAACATTTTTTTCTATAGTAAATTCTTTTTATTTTATTTTTTAACCGAATAAGCGTTGGCTGTGGCGCTTATGTGCTAGGAATTTGAAGAACGAATGAAACAAGTATTTGCGTCACTTCATTATAGCATGTTTAAAAAAAATTTAAGCCACGGCTGAACATCGGAGCCGTGGCTTTTTCGTCTAATACAGCCTATAATGTGGATCTTATTCGGCTGTACCGGTAACAGTCTATAAAAATCTACGGCTGAGTATAGGCCTCTCTCCTAGATTGCCTTGTACGGAGGATTCTTACGTAGCTTAGGGGCTTGCCATGCGGGTTGGTAAAAGCAGTTCTTTCATAATATCGGGTTGTTAAGAATCTGGTGCTCATCATTTTCTATTTCGGTTCCTCTGTCGCCTTTTGCCAACTCACAGGACGATATGGGGTAATGAATATTCTCACACCGCCACTTAACAGTAGAAAATATTGTTTTTTTTTTAAATATAGAATTTAATATTTGCAATAAAAATAATAGTTAAATTTAAATCCGCTGTAAATTATTCTTATAAAAGAGCTCTTTTTTACAACAATGCTTGACATCGATAACACTTTCATCGCGGACGTTAAATTCATAGTCTATTTTTAGTCTACACATTAACATCCAAGGCTTGACATGGTTAAATTTAATTTGTGCCAAATTTTTTTATGAATTAAATAAAAAATTCGCACATGGTGACATGTGAAGAAAATTGTTTAACCTATATCGTCCCATAGGTGTAGTTAGTAAAAGGTAACTTTAGAGAAAAACTTTACAAGTTTTGGAGAAAATTTTAGCCACGTTAATAGTGTCATCACGTATTGTAATCACTAATCTACTTCCAAGTCTGGCGGTTTCGTCAAAATAAATAGTAGATATACGCAGATTCCACTTGTGTCTAGTATGTGTTAGTAAATCATACATACTATTAAAATAAAACATTAAGTAAAATGTTATACAAACATGCGCTTACATTATTCATTCATTCGTTTATTACATCATCCAAATCGGTAGCCAACTACTGAACATAGTTCTACTTTATAGATTGCCAAAAAGTGTTTTTTTTTTCACTTATTGCAAGCCAGTACTCTCTACTCTCAGTAGATCTCACTAGGTGGTTATATAATTCTATATGGTAAATCACGCTGTCTTAGCGTAGCAAAAGCCTATTCTTTCTTGATATGAAGACGCTCAGGTTGTATGTGGACGGAAAAACAGACAGCGGCAAATTATTCCACTCCTTTGCTGTACGCGTTGGTTCTAATGTGTGAAATATCGACAATAAAGAGGTGAAGACCCGTCGACCGTCGATGTCCGATGGTGGAAAGGAGAGGGAGGAATTAAAGTACGTAATTCCCGCGCACAATCACCGAAATGCATCCTATAGAATATTGAGGGTGGTTATTTGAAATTGTTGCCATCCTTGGCAGACTTGTTTTTTCATTATTAATTAAATTTTACCTCTTAACATAAAGATACTGCAGCTCACCTTCTGTTTCAGTATCCCTGCGCCTGTTATGACACCTACAAAATGACATGGCCCATGGATAATGGACTCTCAAACGTCACCACTATACGCAAAGCTTAACAGTCCAATAGGCATATGGGACGGTACGCATGGAGAGAATCGGTGGAGCTGTTTTCCTTCTTCAAGAGGACCAACCTTGCTTCTTTCCAAACAATGGGGAACTTGGTACTCTCTAGGCAACCGATAAACAGCTATCAAACAGAATGAGCAATGGAGCCCAACCCGGAATTCCGTCAGGCACCGGTGTGGTGTTCCGGACTCGCAAGCGGCTTAAAGTTTGGTCCAGCTCCTCCATGGTCACCCCTATCTTATCTTACCACTCCCACGACTATGGGAGGTGACCTGAAGGACTTGACCGGTCCCCTGGAAAAAATGTTCTGATCATTCTTCCCATCAGGTCTTGATGAAGAATCTCCATCAAGGGCCGGAGCAGCGGCCAGGGCCGGAGTTTTCCAAGCACCATACTGTACGGTCGCCTCCGGGGATCTTCGTTGAGTCTATCTAGGAGCTCTTTCCAGGATCGAGACGTGGCGTTAGATGCGGAAATTTTTAAACGCCTTTTTAGTCGCTCGGTATGCCCCATAGATTCTGGCTATCTCCTCTGGTGACGTCTTCTCTTTCAGGCTCTAGTGTACTGGCGCCGACTCCGCAAGCAGATCACGCTAAGTGTGCGATTTCGACCGACGACTGGTTCTGGGCATCGATACGTCGCGTATTTGCACCATCGTATCCCGAAACCAGTTCGTTTCCCCTTTCGGATCGAGCTGAACCTCTTCGGCATTTCGGCGTAGAGTGCCTTGAGGTCGTATGGTGGAAAGGAGAGGGAGGAATTAAAGTATGCAATCCCTGCACCCACTCATCAAAATTCATCCTACAGAGTACCGAATATCTACCATTTGAAGTAGTTGCCACGCTGTGCATATGGGCTGTTTTTATTTATTAAATTTGAACTCTTTACTAAAAGATGCTGCAGCCGACCTTCTGTTTTAGTTTCCCCGCGTCGTCTGTTGCGCCAACTCGCCCGTTCACAACTACATTGCGGTTGCATGGACAGTAATATTGTTTGAAAGCCTGAATTTTTGTGAAGAATGATAATTATGTTGTTTTTAATGAATGTAATTGATTTAACAGTTTTTACTAAAGTAAAAATAAATAAATAAATAAGATAAATAAGTAAATATAAATATAATAATAAAAATATAATAATGAACTTTAGAAGCTACTTTATATACTTTTTTATATTTTTTGTTCTTTGAAATCAGATTATGTTCTTTAATAGCGACCCGCCTTCGCTTCACCTAAGTAGGATATGTTAATGTGATAAATGGATGAAAGGCTAAACTTATCAATTTTTCATTTAAAAAAATGTGTCTTGTGGTAAAATACGGCGCAGATAATTTTTTATATCGTCCTCTACCCGTTCGAAGATTCATTACAAACGATTCATTCATTTCGAATTAACAAAACATTGGTTATTCTTGGTACGCAAATAATTTTCTCAGCTCAATTTAAAGCAGTGATTTCTATATACAGACAGACGCATAATTTTATTTATACGTATATCGATCGTTGAATGTTTAACATTGTTCATATAATTCGAAACACGTCATGCTAAGATGCTGCAATTTACACAAATGCTCGGATCAATTTATGTTTAAAACTAATATTTTGCTATGAAATACGCGTCTAGAGAATTCAATTTAGTTATACGAAACTTACAGGAAATTTCAAACTTTCGCCACTTAGTTTGTGGACGTAGTGGCAAAGTCACTTTGTACGGATTTCAGTTTATTTTTGAAGAAAATCTGTTAAGAAATACAATTGAAAGACGTAGTGAAATATGGAAACATTTCTTGTACGAAATAATAGTTCGAGGAATTCTAGGTATAAAAACAAATAAAAAATCTTTTTGCATTTAAGTAAACTTAGCATTTGTCTGTCATCCAAATATAGTGTAGGTGTTTTCAAGGTAAGAGTGATTAGGCATTTGTTAAGTCAGTGTGCTTCACCATCTTCAGCTGCGTCACAACTTACCATCAGGTGGAATTGTTTGATTTATTTGTTTGAAATTGTTTGAATTTTTTTTTAATTTATTTTATACATTATATTTATTAACTTCACATTACATTACGGTACAATCATAAGTTTGAGAAACTTGTAAATTTACCGGTGTCACCTATAGTAACAAATATGAGGGTGTAATAAAAAAATTACACTTATTATTTCTTAAGTGCGTGACCTCCTATTGCATGATGCACCGCGCATGGATCGTATATACAGGACCCTTGTTTTAAATCGTTATCGTAATATTTATTAGTAATACATATTACGTTTAATTTAAGTTATTAATAATGCATTCCATTAAGTAGTTTTTTTTAAATTTTAATTTAATATTTTTTTAGTCAGTTCTGATTTTACAGATACTAATGCTGGTTAATTAGCTCACAACAACAATTCCAAGCCGCAAGCCGCAAGGTGTTCACGTCATCACCTCCCTTATCTCTTTCTCGAAGGTAGCGTGAAGGTCCTTCATGAAGAGCATCTGCTCTTCCTTATCGCATCTGAGCTGCTCTTCCAACTGACAGGCCTGTCCCTCCTGTCGACAGACCTGTTCCTCTTATCGGCGGGCCTACTGCTGCAGCATAATCATCAGAGCACTTAAGTTAGGTGCTGCAGGTGGAGGAGCTGTTCACGGGACGGCCACTGTGGCTGCCAGCTGGCCTTCCGACGTCAGCGGCGTTGCACCACCAAATCGTCTCTGGTCCGTCACCTCCTGGCGTTGACTTTGGGTAAGGATATTCTCCGTGTTGTCCTTAGGTAAAATCGGCATGATTTTATCCCACTTCTGACACCAATTGTTACGAGTTTGGGGTTTGTGACAATAAAAACTGCCGTTTGAATTACCAAAATTGACACTTTATTTACCGAACACCAATTACAACTTATAACACACTAATAATAAATCACTTTAGTTCGCAGTTATATCGCTTAGAAGTATTCGCTTGAATCGCTAATTTGACTCGAGTCGCGGTAAATACCCGTCTCATATAGGCCTCTTCTACTGAAACATCTAGAATGTTCAAGTATATACCGGTCCCGACTGACTAGGCATAGAAAGTTCTAGTATGGAATTTTCTAGAAAGCTCTCCTATTTCTGCTACTCTTTCTTATACTAGACGGCACGAGTTACCACTTGCAACTTACTAGGCATTAATTAAGGCGCACACCAATACGAAACACAGCATTGATATGCGTTTTTATGTTAGTATTGTGTGAGGGCGTGGTCCTTTCCCGGTCAAGCCGACCCATTCATGCTACAACCATAATGTAGCTGCAGCCTAAAAAGAGAAATGCATTTTTACTACGTAAAAATACGGAACTATAAATGGTATTTTATGAATAATATGGTTTCTAAATTAGCATAGTACAGTAAAAATAATATTATTTTAATTCTACTAAAATTTTGCGTTTTATAATCATCATTATCATCATAACAGGTCATTACTAGTTCATTGCCGAACATAGGCCTCCCTCAAGGAATGCCATGAAAATATTCGGTACAGATAAAAATATAAAGTGCAAAACGGAAACAATTTCCTTGTCACAAACAATACATTAATCGTTTTTTGTGAAAATTAAAAGTACGTAGTAAACGACTCGTTTAACTGACGAGCAAATAATCGTCTATTAGAACCGGCATTGTGTCTCTGAACTGTCACGCTGCGATGATAATTATTTGGATGGCGAACAATTTACCTTACAAAGACGTCTGTCTATTTATAGAACTTCTCGTCGATTTGCGTCGCAGTATCTTACATTAAGCAGTTTATTTGTTTTTATAAACATATTAAGCATAATATCTATATAAATGAAAATAGCATGTATGAAGGTTCCTCCCTTGATAACGACGGGACCGATTTTTTTTTTGTTTGAGTTTTGTTCGAGTGGGTTAATTTGACTTCGTAGATGACGCTGTTGTTGCAATCCAGAACTCACCCGTACGAAGCTGCGGCGGATTGATATTTTTCGTATTAAATTAGAGTGAGAAACTGATTTTCACGACTCCGTGGCGCAGTGGCTTAGCAATGAGCTGCGGCGCTGAGGTCTAAAAATATTTGTTCCGAATCTAGATATTTGCCCTAATGAAATTTAAGTATGTAAACTGACTTCACGATACAGGAAAAATCCTATTGTGTAAAAAGAAAAAAAAATCAAATAAAAATTTTTGTCCACCTGTTGGTAAGATACTGCAATCAACTTTGGATCGCTGCATGCCTTGTCTCTCTGATGACTACGATGGTATGCCTCACAGTCTTTAATTATAAATTATACTGACTCTCATTACCCTTCAGCATTCAATACAACAGTGAAGGTACTGTTATTTGGATATGAAAATACGTATGAGAGTGGTACCTACTCAGGCAAAAGAGGAGTCCTACTACCTTAACATATAAGAATTTTATAAGATGGTGTGACAACCAATAAGGCCAACTCCTATCTAAAGTTCGTGAAAACTGTACAGAAAAGTGGTCCGAATACTTTGATGAAAGGTCACTGTCAAAAGGTATTTATTACAAGACGATACAACCGCAGCTTTCCCGCTTCCTTTGGTTCGAAGGATGCAATATGGGAAGGCAAGAAATTATTACAGCAATGAGGCTTCGTTCCGGACATCTACCATTAAACAAATTTGCGTTTGTAATGAGAAAAGTGAATTCACCAAATTGTGATAAATGTGGAGTTGTGGAAGATGTTATTCATATTATGATGGAATGTGAACGGAACGAAGCTTATAGAAAGCAATTAGGTTTTGACAAAAATAGTGTTGGACTATATAATAGTATCCTTGCTTATCCATTGTCGGATAAAGCTAGGACACTTTATAAACTTGTATTATTAGGTATTAAGAACAGGTAATCTTTTGTTTACGTGAATTTATCATTGTCTGATTATGTGTTTGATTGTGTACCTATGAGGATGGCTTGATCTAGTAGATCTAACCCTCTATAATAAATAAAGATTAAAAAAAAAACAAGGCCATGTGATTCTTTCGGAGATGCTGTTGTTCAGTAGTGGACTTGTCAATTATATTTATATCGACTGTGTAATGATGGTGTAAGAATATCCACTTCCCCATATCATTCCGTGGGTGTCGTAAGAGGCGACTGAGTAAAACAAATTTGGAGATGGGCAGCAACTGTTTTCTAATAGCGACGAAAAATAAAAATTGCGGTTCACAACCCGCTTTCCAAGCAACTATGGCAAATATCCTCCATAGGAGACAATCTGCGTGGGAGGGATATGTTCAGCAGTGGACTTTAATAGGCATGAGGGAGTAATAAGTTCAACAGTGGAATTTAATAGGTTGTAACGGTAACGGTAATGATATTTTGACAACCCCGAAAATTTACAGCACTTGCTGCATTTTATAAGTCCACTGCTTAACATAGATTATTCTTAAGGACTGCCAAAACACGGTCCAGAGCCACCTGCGTTGATCGACTGCTTAAGCCCTTTATCACACAAATATTTAATTTAGTTTGTAGGCAATTTTTTTGTCTCACATTTTTATTTATAATAGGAGCAAGGGTGACAAAAATGTACAAAGTTCTGTTGGCCTATAGATATATGTATTTGATCCCTTTGAGTATTAAACCAAAGGAGACGACATCACAAGGCATACCCCTCTGTAAAAGGTTCGAGAGTTCGACACATACCCGTTATATAAAACTAGTGCTCCGCGTCGTGCGTCATTTCGAAGTGATGAGTGAGAGTAATTCCGAATTGCAGTGTATTTAAAGGAAAAAAAAAACAATCAAAAACGTCGAATATGCAAAAGGATATTGTGAATTTTCATCTGTGAGTATTTTTAAAATAATATTAAATAATTTTATCATTAAAACTCGTACTTTGTGAATATTTTCGTCCAATACCAAGTGTGGCCATCATAGTTCATAAAGTGAAAAATAATCTATTTTTAAATAAATATAATTTACTACACAAGTTAAATATATTAACGAAAATATATTTCCTAATAACTAAATCAGTTTGTGGTGAATAATAATCACTACATATATATGTGTAGTATATTTTGTTAAATGATTTATATATTCAGCACAATTTCAACACGATACTGAATATTATATAATTTAATATAATCGATAACTAGTATTTATCAAAATATTATACAAAATAAAGGCCATATAAGTCAAATCGAAACTCTTCGCAGCAAAATTGTGCAATTTTTATAAAAATAAACTGGTATCACTGCAACCGAAAGTATTGCACTATAGTGTGAACGCCACAACTTTAGCTCTCGATAAGTTAATTAACCATGCGGGTTTGTGTGCCGAGCGGTTTGTGGTTTTTATTTAGCTTTTACAATAAAGTATTACAAAAAGTAGTAAATTTTTCTATTATTGGTTTGTTTTTACAGATTTCCAAAAGATCCTTGTAGGCGGCAAACTTGGATTGTAGCTTGTAGAAAACATGAATCTTAGATATCTAAAACGGACTAGCACCATTTGCTCCGAACATTTTGAAAAATCATATTTCATACGTCAACCTTAAAATAAAATAAGGTGAGCTGACACTGCAGTACCAACCATTAACTTGTGGGAGGTAATGTTTGGCTGTAATTATATTTAGATTAAATATTTTTATTATTACCTTTGAAACCAATATTAATATACTTGAAAATATTTTACGTAGACGTAAGTAAATTAGTACATTATTTATTTTAGGGTGATCGTGGTGATTGCACAATATCGTCTACATCGAAAAAAGAAAGCTGGATGTTCTGGAAAAATTCCATTAGTTTTCTCGAGAAAGTCACAATTCGAAAAAAAACTCCCACTCCGAGACTCCCACTGCGAGTACGAACCAACACTTAGGCCAAGGAAAATTAAACTGAAAAAATGCATTGACATAAAAAACAATAGCATAAACAGGCTTCACAAGTTTGCAAGAAATACTTTGCCCTAACACTTAACTACTACTCACCAAAAGCCTATCGTTATGTACGTTAAACTTTTGGAACATGTTTTTTTAAAGCATATTAACAATGCTATAAACATTACTAATATTCCCCTTAACCACTCGTGGTAAGCTTAAATTGCTTGCATTACGAGTGGTTCACGCCAGTAGTCGAATGGCGGATTCGAACCCACGACCTTTTTGAGTTCACGGTCCGCGCCCTGCCATTAGGCTACTGTCGCTTATGATGTTGTTGATGGTGTTTTCTGCACCACGGACATTAACTAAGTGGTACACTACCATCGATCGCCGACCAAGGTTTACTCAAGAAGCGAAGACGGCATTAAAATTGAGAGCGGAGAGTAACCCTGATGAAAAATTTATTATACCTTGGTCACGGATGAAATGAAAATTAAGCAATTGATGGAATACCATGCTCGCGGCCAAATGCATTATGTATATAACCAAAATGTCTTTTAGAACTTGCATAGTACTCCGTCAATTGTTTTATTTTCATTTCATCTATCACTAATATACAATACAATTTCTTGTCAGGGTTACTATTTAATCTAAGTTTTAAAACAGTTAACGCTTTTTTTGTGTAGCCAAGTCGGCCATCAATTGTACATTAGTTAAGCAAAACATCTTTCTGGGGAATACTTAGCCCTAGGTAGATGTCACATTTTATTTTTAAGCAGATGTCTGTTTAAAGTTCACTTTGTTCAACTGTTATATAGTGTAATTTTTTTTTTATTTTCCTAATTTATTAAATATTTTCCAGATAGTTCATTTAATAAGTCTTCAAAATCAACAACTTTTTTAAATAGCGGTTTTGTGATTGAAGCCTTATAATAAAAACAAAAACTTGGTTAACACCATCTAAAACAATAAACTGATAGGACTTTTCTTTTCATAAATCTGATTTTTAAAATAAGTTAACTAAACCTCCTATTTCGATTTGTTAAATATTTTAAATTTTATACTGGATAATGTAAAATAAACCTGTAGCAAAATAATAAACTTTCTTTCAATAATTTGTGAGTTTTTTCTTCGAAGATCATTTTTAAATACTTTAAAAAAATAATTTCAAATAACACCTTGGTATTATTTATCTATGTATTACTTATAATCAAATAAAAACTTATGCGGACTATGGTGATTTGTTAATCGATAAATATATCGACATAGTTCAAGCCTAACGTCGCTTACGCATTCAAACAGCGCCATCAGTGTATCGACACGTGTACAATTTGATGGTAAACGCGATGAACACAAACACAAATGCTGTAGTGTGCGTTTGTAGTGACACGATTTAATTTTACATTTGTAGTTAAGTATACAGTTGTGTGTTTTTCTTGCGCCCTCCTGATGTTGACAGAATTTTTGTTTAGGAATTAACGCGCATGGCTTCTCCAGTTGGTTGAATACTCAAAGTTTGATCCTCATAATCAAAATATAGATGCGCAGTCACCCACAACTAAAGGCTAACTCTTTGTCTATAAGAGGGTCTTTCTTTTTGAAAATAATCGAGTTGGGACGACTTATATATTTGGGATGAGTATGCTACTCTGTTTTATACCACAGAGTAATACTTCATGTTGGCTCTTACTTTGTTATGGATTTTAAGATATAAAGAAACTACGCCGACCGATTTTCGTACGATCAGACGCAAAGAACCATGCTACAGCAATTTTCCTTCACTTTTTCATACAAAATATGATGTGCCCCTAGTTTTTTTCCCACTGTCGTCTCTTACGAAATCCAAGGAATGACATGGAGTAATGAATATTCTTACGACGCCACTACACGGTCGTCTTATGTTCAGTATGTGGGATTATTTATGTTACATATTTATATATGAACAATTTAAAATAAAAATAAATAATAAAAGTCAATTGTTCACTAGAAAATGCTAAAAATAATGCCATTGTTATTGACAATAACTGAATGTTTTTGTTGATGGAAACAGTGCTTCAGTTAACAATTGAGTGTACTGTAAGAGGGAACTCCCAGCGACCCACTTGATGCAGTTTATTTATCCCAAGTGGAGTTGCTTCTGGTTCTGTTCAAGTAGTTCTCGGGTAAACAGGAAAAAACTTATAATTGTGTACGATTTATTTTTAAGAAAAAAATGTGCATTTATCTCAAAAAATGAATGGGATATACGAGTACAACTATGTTCACCAAATATTAACAGTGTTTAGAGTGTTAACTTCTTGAAAATGTTAGAAATGAAAATTTTAATGAGCTTAAGATCCACGAAATAAAAAAAAATATTTTAATACTAGCGACCCGGCTTCGCACGGGTGATTTCTGAATCCCGAAAACAGCGCCACCTATCGGGTCCAATTAAGTTTTTGAACCGTTTAGGGATCCCCTCAATTACACACAAAAAATCATCAAAATTTGTTCGAGCCGTTTTTGAGTTTTATTGGGACTAGCGGACAGCAATTGATTGTTATATTGGGTGTGTTTTTAGCTACATGAGAAGTTTCGATGGTTGTAGTCTATGGTTTGACAGTTAAGAATGTCAAACTATGTTGACATTTCTGTTTAGTAAGATTTAACTCTCAAGTATATAGTCAGTAATCTATGGATTTGACAATTAATCGTGAATCGTTTAACGCCAGAACAACGCTTCCGAATAGTGGAAATTTACTTTGAAAAAAAAAAGTCTGTTCCCGAAGTTCATAGAGCATTTCGTCTATTTTACAGTCAAAATAATCGACCTAGTGCAATAGCTATTCGTGTATTTACTGCATTGAAGTAATATGTACTTACATACTAGAACAAATATTTCAAACAAAAAATGTGCGCTACTCTGTTCGCGCCGTTGGTTTTTATCATAGACTAAACTTAGGTAGAATGATCAGAAGGTAATAATAGATTGTTTTGTTAAATAGATAAATTATATCGAGTACAATATTTAAATTTTTTCATTTAAATTGTATGTTATATTTGCTTATTAAAAATAGCATTACATAATATTGTATCACAATTACATTTTAATGATATTTTTATCTTATTATTTTAAAAAGTTAACTATGTCAAATATAAATAAACGTACTAAATGTATGTTTCATCATCATCATCATCATCATCATTACAGCCCTTCACAAGTCCACTGCTGAACATAGGCTTCCCCCAAGTAACGCCACCTGCATCCATCGACTTCCTGGATGTCTTATCAGGTCGTCACTCCATCTAGTGGGGGGTCGCCCTACACTACGACTACCGGTACGAGGTTGCCAATCGACAACCTTTCTTCCCCATCGGTTATCGGTTCTTCGAGCTACATGGCCGGCCCATTGGCACTTCAGCTTACTAATTCGTTGGGCTACTATGTCGGCCACTCTGGTTTTACTGCGGATATCCTCATTTCTGAGTCTATCACGCAGAGAAACTCCGAGCATAGCCCTCTCCATAGCTCGCTGGGCGACCTTGAGCGTCCTCATACGGCCAGCAGTGAAGGACCACGTTTCAGATCCGTAAGTCATCACTGGCAGCACGCACTGGTTATACACTTTAGTTTTCAGAGATTGAGGTATACCTGACGAGAAGATGTGTCGTAATTTCCCGAACGCTGTCCAGCCGAGTTGAATCCGTCGATTGACCTCTCGATCGAAGTTGCTTACTGACTTACCTAGTCAGACTATTTGTCCCAGGTAAACGTACTCGTCAACAACTTCGAGCATAGTGCTCGCAACAACTACCGGCATAGGTGTGACATGGACATTAAACATGATCTTTGTTTTGTCCACGTTCATCTTAAGACCTATCCGTTGGGAGACACCATTGAGGTCATTGAGCATAGTGCTAAGGTCCTCCAGCGATTCTGCCATAAGGACTATATCGTCGGCAAATCGAAGGTGAGTGATGTACTCGCCATTGATGTTAATACCGTATCCTTTCCAGTCCAGTAGCTTGAAAACGTCTTCCAACGCAGCTGTGAAGAGTTTCGAGGATGTAACATCACCCTTTCTTAAACCTCTCTGCAGTTGGATAGGTTTCGAACTCTGGTTCTGTACTCGGATAGCCATCGTAGCGCTACTGTACAAACACTTCAGCACTTCAATATACCGACAGTCAATTTAGCACCGCGGAAGGGACTGTAGCACCGCCCAAATTTCGACGGAATCAAAGGCTTTCTCATAGTCCACATAATCGCCAGGCAAAGTGGCGGATTGTACTCTTCGGTCTTCTGTACAATCTGCCGCAGGGTATGTATGTGGTCTATGGTACTGAAGATTTTTCGGAAACCGGCTTGTTTGGGAGGCTGGAAGTCGTCGAGTCTGCGTGCGAGACGATTCGTAATGACTCTCGAAAACAGCACGTAGACGCGGCTCAGAAGGGAAATCGGTCTGTAGTTCTTCAAGAGAACGTTGTCGCCTTTCTTAAAGAACAAGACCACCGCGCTTCTGCTCCACGCCTCCGGAGTAGTGCCACCATGGAGGACGGAATTGAAGAGCTTCTGAAGGACTTCAAGTACCGGTGTTCCACCCGCTTTCAGAAGCTTCTCTGTAATTCCATCCTCACCAGGGGCCTTGCCGTTTTTAAGGTAGTGGAGAGCCATTCTAATCTCGCTCAGACTGATGTCCGGGATATCATCGGAACAGTGTCGGATAAGACTTACTCTTGGATCGTTACTCACACTTGCGTGTGGCTCCTACGATGATGTGTACAGCTGCCCATAGAACCTCTCAATCTCACTCAGAATCTGAGGTGTCGCGAAAACGATGTTGCCACACTCAGTCTTCAGCTTTGAAAGTTGGCTCTTTCTGGCAGACAGAGACTTTGGAGCCCTGGTTCCGCTCGATCGCTTCTTTAATACGAGCAGTATTAAAGTTGCGTAAGTCTCGCCGCATGCATTTGGAGATCTGTCTGTTCAGTTGCCTGTATGCTGTCAAATTTGCCGTGTAGTGGCGGTTGAGAATATCCACTATCTCATATCTTCCCGTGGGTGTCGTAAGAAGCGACAGAGGGAAACAGGCAGGAGATGGGCAGCAGCATCTTCCTGATAACAACTGTGATATAATAAAAAAACTGCGGTTTGCCAACCCGCTCGCCAAGCGTGGCAACTATGGCAAATATCCCCCCATGAATAAAATGTATGTTAAACAAAACTTATTAATATAATATTTAAATTACAAATATATTTATTTAAATTAGAATAACAGTCGTTCATAAATGCTGGGCACGCGAGAGTTAAAAATGGACGAATTTATTTCTCGTTTACTTTGATGTGGAAACCTACAAATAAAATTCATGTAAATATAAAGGACAAATTTAAATATAAAAATTGCCTAATTATGATAACTTATAAATGTTTCCACAAAAAAAATTGTGCATAATAATATATTCGTCCTATACTTAAGTACCCACAGAAATGTCGCATCTGAACAAATTAATTTCATAATCTATATTTCACGACACGAGATGGCGTCTCAGGAACAATTTGTTTTATTATTAATTTATAATACTTTTTTATTGATTAAGTATCTTATTTACCTATAAAAAGTTATTCCTAGATATTTGCTAACGTTACTTTAGTTATTTGTGCAATATCTAGAAACATATCAAGGCATATTTTATCGATTTTTTTTAAAGTTAATTAATCAACACGTGTCAACTTATTAGCGCCTAGCGAGTAACTGAGCAAAATGCGGCGCTAACGCTTCAATTGAATGGTACAGCGTAACTAAATGAATTGTCGCCTCTACTACGTAGCACATATTTAGCTCAATGATTTATTGATTGTTTTCAAACTAATTTTACTCTTCTTGATTCAAAGCCATCAACAAGACAAAGAAATGTGCGTACGGAAGAGAATATTGCTGCTGTAGCTCGAAGTATTGATGAAGACAGGATGTCGATTCGTCGCCATTCTCAACATGTTGGCCTTTGTCCTTCGTGTAAGTACATGAAAAATTTTACGTAAGGATCTTGGCTTACGTGCCTATAAAATACAGCTAAGTATAGACAAACCAGTAACTCTAGAAGCATTGGAAACCAATATTCAAGCCACTATTGATGCCATACGGCCAGATTTATTGGAAAAAGTAGTGAAAAATTGGACTGATCGAATCGATTGTGTAACTCGTAACCACGGTAGAATCATAAATATTTAAAAAATAAATGCCATGGAATTATAATAGTAAAAAGTTAATTCCAACAATATTTCTGTTTTGTATTATTATTGAAAGTTCTCAAGCTCTAGAAAACCATACTTTCAATAAGAAGAGAACAAAATAATGGATTTCCATAAAGTAACGACTGATTCTATTAACTAGTGTAAACTTGTTTATGTGTATTATTTTTTAATAATTATAGGCCAGCGCTTGAGTAAATTCCATCTGGTGGTAAGTGATGGTGGATCACACTGTCTCGGCGTAATATTCACTATTCACTCTTATCTAGAAAACATCCAGATTGTAATCGGACGGATAGACATATGTCGACAAATTATTTGACTCCTTAACTGTACTCATACGAAAGACTAAGTAACCAGTTTTGTTCTGATTCGTTGTCCAATTGGTTGTCTAATGGTAGAAATGGGAGGGACGAATTGAGGCATGTTATAATTACTGTGCATGCTCTCCAAATGCATTCTATAAAATACTGAGAGACTGGCTGCTAATATTGGTAATCGATTGAGCATGTTATGAACCAGGAAGAGGAATGTTGGTTTTAAGTAAACAAAAATAAAATGACCCTATAATATAATGACTTTAATAATATATTTTCAGACCGATTACATCTGAAAGAAGATTTTACAACTCAGTATAGCCACAATATATCATAAGCTGTCACTTGAATTATTGTGTAGTTTTTTTATTTCATATACTAATTTCCTTATATTAAATTAATTTTTTAAGTTATTATATTCATAAATGACTTCTCCAAAGAACGCCACAGGACACGGTCCTAAGCAACCACTTTGCGCAAGCCGCCTTAAACCGGTGTGAGAATCCTACTCGAGAACTTTTCTTATCCATGGGTTGTTGGATCTTTGAACTTTATGACCAACCCAATGCTACTTTAGCTTGCTCATCTATTGGGCTGTTTGAATAATGATCGCATTACAAGTATTTTTATTCTTTCTAAAAGTGCCTTCCTGGTTCTACCAAGTATAAAAAATGAGTGAAACATTTGAATAATTGTTCGCACAAATTCAGACACAGTTTAAATATTATATTAAGAATTTGTAATTATTTCATAAATTTATGTAATGAAATAAAGTTATTTTTGTTAACAGAATGATAGAATAATTTCATTAACCACAATTTTACGATATCGGCAACGAAAGTACACATATGTTATATTCTGATTGAAATATCCAGAATTAATAAATATCATTTTATAAATACATGATACATTTTACTACGCATTAAATATTATTTTGTTTACATTTTAATTAGCTTCGTGGTATTATCGTTTTCAAAGAGCTACATAATTATAGTGAGTGTCAAAAGAGAGCCGTAAGGGCGATTTTTAACTTAGATTGCAAAGAGAAAAATTTAAAGAAATAAACATATTATATAACTTTGGCATAGAATATATTTATGAAAATGTAATATATGTACATAAGAACACAAATAGCTTTCATAAGAATAAAGATGTTCATACTTTAACGCTAGAAACAAACATACGCTTGTAATACCAGTTACTGTTTTACTCCACAGAATTAGTAATTAATTTATTAGACCATGTATACACTTTTACAACATAATCTCAGAAAATGTACAAAATTTGTCATTTAACAAGTTTAAATGTTTTATTAAAGGAGAATTGTACAAAAAGGGTTATAATAATATCCAACAATACATAAATTATAATAACCCTTGAGAATGAGGTGATCGCAACCATTGCTGCTTCTATAGAAATTCATTTAAAATTGTACAAACAAAAGTATTGTAAATTGAAATGTGTTAAAAAAGCCTCGCTGGGTTTCTTGCTAGTTCTTACCAGGACAGAGATTTTTTTCCGAACCAGTGTAGTGGTAAATAAAACAACGACTTTCAATAAGTATTATGTAATAATCTATATTGAATAAAAATCATTTATTTCATTTCATTTCGTTCATTCCATTTCAATATTGAATTCACAATTAAATATATAAATAACTAATTAACTATTAGCTTTTTTTAAATTAATACTATTCATCAGTTTACATAAAAGCTTACTTGTAAAGTGAGATTTTATGTAAATAAAAAACAAAAAATCAAAATTTATCATATACAAATGCTATTTGTCGCTATAGCATTTGTAGAGATAAAGGTTGCACCGTTTCCCCGACCGTAGAGCGCCTACGCGCGGAGAAACTCCAAATGATTTATACATTCAAAACTGGTCTTCGCTGCCGCCCAAAAGGAAACGAGACCTATTATTTTCACCAAAAGCTTAAATAAAGCACTTTAGTGAGGAAACACCACCATTATTCTTAGCCTATTCCTATGAAGAGTAAAGCTGTGGTGTGATGTCTGATTTAAGAGTTCAATGTGTAGCAATTATATTGATGGAAACGGCGCAATGTAATGTTTACACTTGTCAGGGTCACGTTGGAGCGTGTTATGTTTGTGGTATGAATACTCGTAGTTTTATGACGAAGTTCCGCTCGCAAAGAAAACCCGTGGAGCGAAAACTGAGGATCATTTTTAATGATAACGAGGCATTTTCTCTTAGTCTTCATGGATGACAAAACAAATGCATATTATTCTTAATCCAAGATAAATTTAAATGACTATGGAATAGAGCATCCACTTACCATCAGGTGTACTTCGATAATTATTAAGATGAGTAAGAGAGCATCCACTTACCATCAGGTGTACTTCGTTAAAAAAATTAGGTTTATTAAGATGAGTAAGCAGGTCAGATTGAAACTTGGAGAAGAAGTTGTTAAATTTCCCTTTCAACAAATTTTGCATAAAAGTAAAAAAAAGTAAAGTATTTTACAGCCCTACGTTTTACTGGGGTGTGGTGATGGGCCAATACAAGCAACCGTCTCGTTACAATATCATTTTATTACTCCTTACTAAATCTAGGAGTATTTATTACAGTACTCGCAGGAAAGAGGCACATACCACGGTTTTAGGACAAGGATGTGACATGTGACACTGCGTCAATACTTGTTGGCGGACTCTACATACAAAAACGAAATTCTTTTAAAAACATTTCAGACATGCATCTTTCCACACGATACTTACTTCAAAATCATCATTACATCCATTCACAAGTCCACTGCTGATCATAGGCCTCCCCCAAATAATGCCACAAAGCACGGTCCTGAGCCAACTGCATCCATCGACTTAATACTTATCGACTTACTTATCTTACTTCACTGCCGCAAAATAAATCAGCGCCTAAAATTGCAATTAAACATTTAGTTTGTGCCGACAAGGATTGAACCTGCGTTACTGGTGTACTTTGAATATTACAGTGAGTAAATAACCCTTGAGCCGATAATTACTTTTACACGTCATGTGAAACTTTTCAAAGTTTTGACGTTTGACGTGTCGTGACGAGTTGAAATTTGTTACTCAATCACACATAAACAGATAAACGAATTTAAGAGAAGTTTGGCACACAGATAGACATTATTCCAGATTAATACATGAATAGAATAGAATATTTTTTATTCAATATAAATTACAGTTAATTCTTAATGAAAGTTTTTGATTTTACTACTGTTTCGAAAAAATCTGTCCTGGGAAGACTCAGCAAGAAACTCAGCGGAAACTTTCTTCCAAAGTAAAATTATACAATTAAGATCAAAGGTTGTATAAAGAACTAAAATGTAATTTAAGAAACAGCTTTGAAACGACCTCCTCATTCCCATGGGTTAATAACAATGAATTAATTTACATGATACTAACCCACTTTATACCGTTTTTATTTTATAAACTAATTAAACTTTGTAATCGAGAGACCTTAAAATTGGGAAATACACGGGAAGGTTTTTCCTAAGGGTTTCATTTAAATCAGCCGCTGAAAAACGAACATGAAGTAATTTTTGTTTTCACGCAGGGAGAGCCACGGGTAGAAGCTAGTAAAGCAATAATCTAGGGATTCTGTACTGCAGTCACTCATATTAAACAAGGTTAGAACGTCGGAAAGTAGCACTTAAGTAGTAATCAACAGGTTTATTGGAAGGAGGTAAACTTTATCTAGCTTTATTACTCTTAAAGTTGTATAGAACTAGAAGTTCAATTAAAATTATTTTTTATTTCGAGATTTTGTTACATTGCCAATTTGTTTTAATTTTCCATTTAGATTTTTTCTTACAAAGAAATATTAGAAATATGTAATATATCTATATTATATAAATAAAATTTAAAATATAAGATATATCTATATATTTATGTTATATGTTTATAATTTTTATTCTTTATCAGCCCGAAACAGCCAAATTTTGACATGGCTTTCGAAAACTGAAGAGGGGATTTGCTATCATCGCCACGCATTGCTGAATGGTGTTCTCAGTACCAGATATCTCAGATAATTGACAATGCTGTTCGTCACTGTTTTAGATATTTCTCATTAAGTATATAAGGGATTGTTAACCAACGGTAGCACTTGAAAGCCACGAGATCCTTCTTGAATTCCCATAGTCGCTTCTTACTAAACCCATGAGATGATAGGTTTTATCACGCCGCCTTCACTCATACTGCTTCTAAAAGGAGTCTTATAACCTAGAAAACCTCTTTTATTTGGTCAAAATTTTGTTTTTAAGAAATACTTAACAGAGTTTATAAATCAGTTATGCTTTATAAGGTTTTATTGCTGTCTAATATCAGCCGATTTCTTTCACGTAATATAAATAAAGAGAGAGACCGACAAAAATTCCAAATGCATTAACGGGATTACGAGTAATTTATAATACAACGACGAAACGAAGCTAGCGTTGACACTGACCGAGGGTAGTAGGACTGATAATTTCAGTTTTTAGTTTTAGTTTTTTATATAGTTATTTAATATTAACATATTTTTTAATTAACATATTTGATTGTTATGAATATCGAATAATGTAAACATCATTATGCTAAAAAGAGATAACATATCATTAACATCATTCAGGGTAGATGGCAGTATAACTATTCCGTTTAACGCCTGACGTAAAATACTTAGACCAACGACACCGAGGAGCGTTGAAGAGACGTCTGGTACTAAGATTGGCACTGTGCAAGCAAAGCGTAGCAATTAAGGTAAATTTCGATTGAAACTACTTTTACGGATTTTATCGCTTTTAATTTTAAATGTTTTTAATTCCCGACGGCGACACACCCGAAGCGTCGGGAATTAAAAACATTTCAAATTACGCGATAAAATTCGTAAAAGTAGTTTTAATCGATGTTTTAATAGTGTTCGCGTAAATATAAGAAATCATTAAGGTAAATCTATTATATTTTACGGTAATATTTTAAAGAGCATGGTCCTGCCCCGATCGAGTCGACTCATTCATGCTACATCCATAATATAACTGCACCATGGCTTTACCACGTATAAAAACATTAAATATCGAACTTAGTTGTTTAAAAAAAGCTAAAATCCGTAAAGGTAGTTTTATTAAATGTATTTAAATAAGTAGAATTTTTCATATTACAATGAAGGAACCTGTAAAGATAAACCTTTGGTCTTATCAAAGGAGAAGTTTCACAAGGGAATTTTTTCTCCTATTATTTTAAAGTAGGTCAGTTAACTAGTGCTTGCAACAATTAAAACAATTGGTTTGCTAAAAGAATAATTAGAAATAGTGGTAATAAAATAAAGTAGATAACTATCGAAATATGAAATTTCTATGGCTGAATTCAAGTTAAGGCAAAGATTTTTAAGTGCTTATTTATCACAGACTCGGCTGTGAATGAAAATGCACACACAAACCTGCATATCTTATAATCTATAAAATATCTTCTTTCGTGTCTGTCTACTGTCGTAAGAGGTACTTTGCCTATTTCTAGTTCCAAATAGCATTGAATGCAATGCTGAGGAACAGCTTGAAGGGTTCGGAGAGCCAGTATAATTATAAGTATCCCATCTTAGTACTAACAGGTGACATCGCATCTGTACCCTTCTTTGTTTGAAATTGACTACAGTTGTCCAAGGAATGCAGGAGACCACCGTGAAATCGCAGCATAATACTTTTGGGTTGTCAACCGAAGTTTTTATTTTTTAGGTTAGTCGTTATCAGGAAGACGCTGTTGCTCATCTCCTGATTTGTTTCCCTCTGTCGCCTCTTACGACCCCCACGGGCTCATATAGGGAAGTGGATATTCTTATTCCGCCACTACACGGTTAATCTATCTATTAAAAATCGGTTCAAAGATAAAATATTTACATGTTTAATAAATAGAGCCCATCTTAGTACTCAAGGATGACAACGTATCTGCATTTAGATTCTTAATCGAGGTTAAATGTAAGCACGATAACAGTCGCCATTGACGGTTACGTTCGCACCGACATCATTTTTAAAGAAATATGGACCGATGATTCCATCGGCCCATAAACCATAACAAACCGTTGTTTTTTCTGGATGAAGTGGCAGTTCTTGAATGTCCTCAGGTTGCTCTTCGTCCCAAATGCGGCAATTTTGTTTGTTTACATACCCATTGAGCCATAAATGGGCCTCATCGCGAAACAAAATTTGCCTCGAAAACGTCGGAACTTCTTGGAACTTTTCAAGAGCCCATAGAGCGAAGCGATGTCGCTTGGGAAGGTCGAGCGGCTTCAGTTGTTGCACAAGCTGTATTTTGTACGCTTTCAATTTAAGATCTCGACGTAAAATGTGCCAAGTCATTCCATACGTCAGTCCGAGTTGCTGCGAACGGCGCCGAAGCGACTATCCACGGTCTTCGTGTACACTGTCAGCTACGGCCGCTACATTTTCTTCACAGCGTGCTGGACGTGGTCTATTCAGCCGAATATTATCAAATAATGAATGCTGGGTCTCAAAATGCGTGATGGTGTTGCGAATAGTACACTCAGTAGGCCGATTATGTTGACCATATGTTGAGCGAAGTACACGAAACACATTCCTCACAGAACGTGAATTTTCGTAATAAAGTTAAACGATTTGTAACGTTGTTCAGGCGTAAGTCTTTCCATTATAAAATGCCAAACATACTAAAAAAATAATATGACAGCATGACACGACCTACACGTGATATATCAAAAAAAGGCTATTGAAAAAAGTATCTCTACCTGAATCACCCATTAGATGTCTATGAGCCACAGCATCCACTTACCATCAGGTGGACTGTCTGCTCTTTTGTCACCCTTTTCCTATAAAAATATTACAAAACACACTCTACCATGAATACTGTACACGGTAGATTCATACTGCAGCAATATTATGGTTGTAGCACAAATGGTTCGGCTCGACCGAGTAAGACGTCTACGTCTAAGGGCTACAGCATCCATTTACAATCAGGTATGCTGTACATTCGCTTGTCACCCTTTTTCAATAAAAAAAAAACAGACTAATTAAACAAAGTTATAGTATGTGTAATATGTTAGTATGCCATACAACATAGCAAAGAAAGACATCATAGAAAAGCTAGCTGAAAAAGATCGACGACTTTAAACATATACAGTATGTTCTCAGAAATGTCAGACAAACTGGCAAAGAGGTCGTCTATTCATCGTCTATTCATTTTATACCAAAGAAGTAGTGTGATTCTTTGTAAATTTCGCTTTGAGTATTTTTAAAGCTCTCCCTTGTTTTAAATAATGTTTTCAGAAAAAGTTATATAAATTTTCTATATAAATTACATATGAAATTAAGCATTGCATAGAAAATATAATTTTTAATTAGTTTGAAATTTATATTAAAACTTTACCAAATAAGAAAGATTTCAATTGATATATAATATTATGTCGTAGACCATGTGATTAATAGCGCAATATTCATAATATCCGACAGTTGGAAAAATGTTTAGTTTGTGATAATCTTTATAACAACTTAAAAATAAAAACGCGGGTGTGAAACTGCCTGCCAAGCGTAATAATTATGGCAAAATTTCCTTTATGAGGTCTACGTGGCTTATATTCATTAACATACTTTTATAGGCTGCAATGGATGGATGCAACAATATTCATAATGAACAGGCGCTATGATAAATATTGAAGCTTAAATAATTATTAATCACGAGGCCCGATTTGACCCGTCATTATTCATTTTGCTCGGGCATTATTCTCAATGCCATAATTAATTACTAGGTCCAAACCAAACACACTTTTTAAGTCGAATTAAATCTATATAGGTAAATAAAATTTAAGTATCTGTCTGTAATAATGAAATAACTCCATTCTATTGGGTATTTGTTAAATTTTTTAATGCCTGAAATGATTGTAATGAAACTTCATAAACAGGTAAAAGCATACAGGGATGAACTGGGCTATGTTTTATCTGAAAAAATTGAAGATTTTTTTTGAGAAATCGATTTTTTTAAATAAATTGTCTTTGAAGATTGTCGTATTTTAATAACGCCACATAAATAGATTACACCCAGGTTAAACCGGAGCGGGTCACTAGTAGCCAATATAATACTTACTGATCTTTGCTTTCGTTTCGTTTGTGGAACGTCTACACGGTAGTGTTAATACGGATCAGCAAGCGTTTTGAACGATCCCCTCTCTTGAGCTGCAGGTAATGACTTAAGGCATAACTTGTATGAAAATATTTCTTACTATAGAGTAATTAGACTTAGAGTGATAGTGTCGTTCAAAATTCCGTTCAAAGTTGAAGCAGCAACACAATGAATGTGTGCATAAGCGGCCTGTAATTAAGTTTGCCCGCACGCACACAAGCAAATGAGTAATGTATGCGAGCAAATGACGATTTCCCAAAAAAAAAAAATGGGTAAAGCGTAATAGTAGACATAGTCATAAAATTTATATTTAGGTTGCGTTTAGAGTTATTTATTAATAATTTAAAAGGAGGGAAATATAAAATTACTTATATTTGTTAACTAATATTTTATTAAAATTATTTATATACGTAATATTTTGTGCTATAAAAATTATGTCATTATATTATTCTGTTATAAGAGATATATTTATATAAGTATATAGTATTATATATTTATATAAATATATGATATACTTTTTTGAATAGGAGTTTTGTATTAAAACAAAATAAGATTCGGAAGGAAAAAACTATTCAAATAAAATACGAAACTAAAAATATTTATTAAATAACTATATATATACCCAAGTACTTAAACTAAACGTCTCTTACTTAATAACCCTGCATCCGCAAATGTTTTATAAAAACTGCCGCTTTGATGACGCTATCCGGGAAATATTATCTTTCTTGGATTCATATAAGAAACGAACTCTTATATAACGTTCTACAATAAGCCGCACCAGATTGTGTCGTGCTCTTCTACAATAGGAAATAGAGAACGACCAATGAGTTTGGCCATAATTTCGAGAGATAGCTCTTTTTCTGAATTGTTTTTCTGTGCATTATGCTTAATATAACTTCGCAGATTATTTTCAGCAATACTACAAATGGAGTAAACTTCATTAGAAACGTAAATTAGTTAGTTTTCGTTAGTTTTCTTTGCGATTAAGTCTAATTTTTTTAATTCATTGAGCAGCACAGACCACCTAGCCTGCGAGACATGTAACCAAAGGCGAAAAATTTCTGTACTTCATCTGCTCAACCAGAGCCTATATAGTAGAACACGAACGGCGAACGCTACCCTGTTTAGTAATGACGAGATAACAGACCTGTGCACTGCGTCCTTAGCGCTACAATTTTTAAAATTAAAACAGTAAATCATGCCTACTTGCGCAGTAAAGTGGTGTGGTATTAATAGCAGGAAACGTAATTTCAAGAAGGATAAAGTTACGTTTCACCGGTAAATGCAACATTTAATAATCTTAAAATACTAAAACAGTTTACATGTATTAAACGGTGTATTTTACGCATCATTAATTTGTTTATAATTGCGTTTCGTTTTCATAGTCTCCCATATTTACGCGTACGATTTATGGATATGACACATCTATAAGTTACAACTCACGCGCGACAACCTTGACAGCCTAATTTAATTATAAAATCGTAATGGTTTCATGTCTCATAGGCTGGGTGGTCTGTGCTGAGCAGCAACGGTTGGACCACGCGAAAATCTTAAAACGTATACGTTTAAATTGGTAATAGCATTTACGTTATTATCAACTTCACTTCATTACAACAAAATAAATATTTTTGTGTTATTTTAGCTAAACGTTAATTTTTTTTTGTTAAGTAATTACTGCCGCCCATGATCAACCGCAACACCAGGGGAATTACAGGTGCGTTGCCGGCCCTTTAGAAAGGAGTAAGCTCTTTTCTTGAAGGTCCCCAGGTCGTATCGGTCCGGAAAAAATCGCCGGTGGTAAACTATTCCACAGAGAGATCGTACGCGGAAGGAAACTCCTTTTGAACCGTACTGTAGTGGACCGCCAAGCATCCAGATGGTGTGGATGGTATCGGGACGTTTGCCGCGTAGTGCGTTCACGAAATTTGGCGGCTGGAATTTATCAGAACAATTCCTCAGAGCACTCTCCATGGTATATGCGAAAGAAAATGCAAAGAGATGCAACATCTCTTCGCAGTGCCAGTGAATCGAGCGGATCGGAAAGCACTCGGTCGTCGATGATTCGAGCCGCTCTGCGCTGGATGCGGTCAAGTGGAAGGAGCTGGTACTGTGGAGCCCCAGCCCAGAGATGGGAACAGTATTCCATGTGCGGCCGAACCTGGGCCTTGTAAAGTTGCAGGCGGTGTGCCGGCATGAAATACTGTCCCGCTCTGCTGAGCACGCCAAGCTTTTTAGAGGCCAATTTGACTTTCTCTTCCAAGTGATCACGAAACTGCACGTCACTCGAAATGTCAACGCCGAGGATTCCGATACTGGCTGAGGCAACAAGGGGAGTGCCTTGAAACTGAGGAGATACGACAAAGGGGTTATTTTTAGCAGTTAACGCGCAAACTTGTGTCTTCTGGGGGTTAAACTGGACTAGATTTAGTCGCCCCCAATCCGAGACTCTGTTCAGCAAGGACTCGACTTCAGACACAAGTTTGTCCCGGCACTCGGAGACGTTTTCCGAGAAATATTGGCTCGGCCGGTGTAAAGAGCATCACCAGTGCTGTCATCTGCATAGCAATGAATGTTACGGGTTTGCAACATATCATTGATATGCAGAAGAAACAGCGTTGGCGATAGCACGCAGCCTAGTGGAACACCAGCATTAATAGGCTAGCAATCGGAGCTTGCACCGTCTACAACGACCTTGATGCTCCGATCTACATGAAAGCTGGTGATCCAATCGCACAATTTCTCGGGAAGCCCATAGGACACGCCCAAGCTTCAAAAGAAGCGCTTTGTGCCAAACCCGATCGAAGGCCTTCGCAATGTCCAAACTTACGGCCAATGCCTCCCCCTTGGACTCTACTGCCTCCGCCGATCTGTAAGTTAGGTAGACCAGAAGTGTGCCGGACGGGCGAAACTCTCCGGAGTAAATGTTGTCGAAGATACTTCGCGAGTCGCTCACGTCCTACACCTATAGGTTCCGGTGGGTACTCTCACCGCCGTCTTTGTTGGTGCCGCTGAAATATTGTGGACTGTGGTTAAAATCAAAATGCACGATTTATAAATACAAATAGCAAGGTAATGGCCAGCGGTTCAACTTATTGATTAATCGCGAAATTTTATAACTATTATTTATTGATCACTGTTGTTAAACTACGGTTGTTCACTATTGGTTGGTCACTGTATATTTCAAAAGATTTCTTTAAATTGTACGGTGGTATCAAATATCTATTGGTAGTAGCTGGTTTTCTAACACTATTGACTAGCAGCTATTATCAACTAAACTAGCTGATTTTATCACTTGTGTAACTGCGGATATCAGTTACCACTTTCACTATATGTAACTGCGAATATCAGTTACGACCTTTTTCGGCTAGCTAACATTTTCACTATATGTAACTGCGAATATCAGTTACGACCTTTTTAGGCTAGCTAACACTTTCACTATATGTAACTGCGAATGTCAGTTACGACCTTTTTCGGCTAGCTAACACTTTCACTATGTGTAACTGCGAATGTCAGTTACGACCTTTTTCAGCTAGCTAACACTTTCACTATTCACTATATACTGCTACTAGTCACTTCAGCTACCACCGGATACCACTCACTTCAATTCACTTGTCACTGGTAGTTCTTCACACTACTACGGGTACTGGGTCCCGAGCCCCTAAGGTAGACTTTAGCAATACTTTACAGTGAGCCGCTTGCCATTTTCCGTTTTGCCTCTTTATTGCATAAACATTTCACTATACAAATGGCATAAATTGCAATATTCTCTATACAAAACTAATTGCTACATTAACATGCTATACATCATTAAATCGGTAGTCTGGTACTTTATTAGTATATCATAAAGGTTACTAAAAACATTAACATTGTAAAAAGTTATTAAACGAAATGTCCCAAATTTTCATAATATTTGGGTACATTAATTCTTTAATTTTTATATAACTATCAAATGCGTTTAATTATACAAAATATTCCTACACTTCTGTAATCAATAAGCCATATGCTAATTAAATGTCATATTTATAACTCTTTTAGAACATAAAATTATTTTCATTATTTTTAGTATGAACTATTACGCAGTTAATTAAAAAACTTCTAGAGAGTTCTACGATAAGACGCGCTGTGATTGGTCGATTTTTTGGTATATAATAAAAGTTGTTTATATTACTTGTTATCAAAACGACATTCTATACAAACATACTAAGAGTTATATATATGCTAAACAACTATATTAATACACGTTTTCACCGTTTCGTCAGTAATTTCATTATTAATACAAAAAACAATATTCTTTATTACTTTGTTTCTTAAGGTTGTTAGGCCGTCGCGAACAAGAAGATCACCAGCTGACCGAACACGGCGAAAACCGTATTGGCTGTCACTAATCAGCTGGTGATCCTCAAGGTACAGCATGAGCTCGCAGTTTACAATGGACTCCATTGTTTTGGAGAACAAGGAGGAGGAGGAGGGTCTGAGGGATTGCCTTTTTTAGGGATCGGGTGGACGAAAGCCGTCTTCCATGATTTTGGGACTACGCCTAGGGAGTAGGAGTACCGGAAAAGACGCGTTAAAACCGGTGCCAACTCTGGAGCACACGTCCTCAGCACAGTTGGGGGGATTCCGTCGGGCCCACTCGACTTGTGGATGTCCAGGGAGAGGAGTGCTTTTCGAACCGAGCGCTGTGTGAACTGCACTTCCGGCATGGAACACTCACACCGCGGGATGGTCGGCGGCGTACTCCCCCGTCATCAAGAGTCGAGTTGGACGCAAGGAAAGAGCCTAGAAGATCGGCTTTCTCCTTTGCGGTATGGGCCAGTGAGTCGTCCTCCCTGTGCAGAGATGGAAGAGATGGCAGACAGAAATTCCCCTTGGACAGCCTTGGCGAGAGACCAGAATGCACGGGTTCCAGAAGGAAGGCGAACTAGTTTCTCGCCAATTCTGCCTATGTGCTCTGACTTTGCCTTAGCAATGACTCTTTTGAAGGACCTAGAGGCGGAATTATACTTCTTTTTTCATAGTGTTGGTGTTTACATCCCGGGACACTGATGCGTCAGCCCAGGCTCGGTAGCACTCCTGCTTATAGCATGATGCTATTTTACAGGAGCGAACAAACCGGCCGTGTAGTGGCGGTTGAGAATATCCACTACCCCATATCTTCCCGTGGGTGTCGTAAGAGGCGACAGAGGGAGACAGGCAGGAGATGGGCAGCAGCATCTTCCTGATAACAACTGTGATATAATAAAAAACTGCGGTTGCCAACCCGTTCGCCAAGCGTGGCAACTATGGCAAATATTCCCCCATGAATAACGACGCAAAAAAACGGCACCCAGTCCCCCGGCGGCCCCGCTATTCCCGGCTACGGTGGCGACCATGGTAACGGCGGGGCAGGGGGTGCTAAGAATCTCCGGTGGAGGTTTGGTTGCCACCTACGACGACTCGACCTGGCAACATATAACGCACGCACGCTGATAACTGACGAGAAGATACTGGAGCTGGTAGAAGAGGTAGACAAGTTGCGCTGGCACATTATTTGATTATCCGAGGTCCAAAAAGAGGAGGGGGGGACACGGCAATCCTCGAGTCCGGCAACTTGTTCTACCACCGGGAGGGCGACCATCTGTCCCAAGGAGGTGTCGGATTTATCGTCCACAAGTCTCTCGTCAACAACGTTGTAAAGATTGGGAGTGTGTCGACGAGGGTCACGTACCTGATACTCAGAATCACCAAACGGTATTCGCTGAAGGTCATACAGGTTTACGCACCAACCTCGGCACATCCCGATGAGGAGGTGGAGGAAATGTATGAGAATATTTCCAGAGCCATGCATTCCTCCAAAACCCACTACACGGTGTTGATGGGAGACTTCAACGCAAAACTAGGCACAAGAGAAAGCGGTGAGCTGAAGGTAGGGAAATTTGGAGTGGGGCAACGGAACCGAAGGGGCCAGCAGCTGGCAGACTTTATGGAGAAAGAGGGACTCTTTATAATGAACTCTTTCTTTCAGAAGCGGCCCCACAGGAAGTGGACCTGATCGAGCCCCGACGGTTTGACAAAAAATGAGATTGACTTCATTATGACGACCAGACGCCAACCGTTCAGTGATGACGCAATGATCACAAGGGTGAAAACTGGCAGCGATCACAGAATGGTTAGAGGCACACTGAACCTAAACGTTAAGTTAGAGAGGTCTCGTCTAAAGAAGTCAACGGTCCGTCCCCCTCGTGCTCTAATCCAGAATCCCGAAACCTTTCAGCTCGAGTTACAAAACCGCTTTCAGTGCCTAGAGGATTGCAATGCAGTGGACGATATGAATGACAAGCTCGTGGAAACTGTCCATGCGGTCGGAGCTAAGTTCTGCAAGACCCGCCGCAGAGGAACACAAAAACTCTCCGATCACACTCTTAATCTCATGGCTGTTAGACGGGAGATGAGGCTGCAATCGTCAACAGATTTGACAGCATACAGGCAACTGAACAGACAGATCTCCAAATGCATGCGGCGAGACTTACGCAACTTTAATACTGCTCGTATTAAAGAAGCGATCGAGCGGAACCAGGGCTCCAAAGTCTTTTCCAGAGATCTGTCTGCCAGAAAGAGCCAACTGTCAAAGCTGAAGACAGAGTGTGGCAACATCGTTTCCGGGACACCTGAGATTCTGAGTGAGATTGAGAGGTTCTATGGGCAGCTGTACACATCATCGTTGGAGCCACACGCAAGTGTGAGTAACGATTCAAGAGCAAGTCTTATCCGACACTATTCCGATGATATCCCGGACGTCAGTCTGAGCGAGATTAGAATGGCTCTCCACCACCTTAAAAACGGCAAGGCCCCGGGCGAGGATAGAATTACAGCGGAGCTTCTGAAAGCGGGTGGAACACCGGTACTTGAAGTCCTTCAGAAGCTCTTCAATTCCGTCCTCCATGGTGGCACTACTCCGGAGGCGTGGAGCAGAAGCGCAGTGTTCTTGTTCTTTAAGAAAGGCGACAACACTCTCTTGAAGAACTAGAGACCGATTTCCCTTCTGAGCCGCGTCTACGTGCTGTTTTCGAGAGTCATTACGAATCGTCTCGCACGCAGACTCGACGACTTTCAGCCTCCCGAACAAGCCGGTTTCCGAAAAGGCTTCAGCACCACATACATACCCTGCGGCATATTGTACAGAAGACCGAGGAGTACAATCTGCTACTTGCCTTGCCTGGCATATGTGGACTATGAGAAAGCCTTTGATTCCGTCGAAATTTGGGCGGTGCTACAGTCCTTTCAGCGGTGCCAAGTTGACTGTTGGTATATCGAAGTGCTGAAGTGTTTGTACAGTAGGGCTACGATGGCTATCCGAGTACAGAACCAGAGTTCGAAACCTATCCAACTGCAGAGAGGTGTAAGACAGGGTGACGTTATATCCCCGAAACTCTTCACCGCTGCGTTGGAAGACGTTTTCAAGCTACTGGACTGGAAAGGATACGGTATTAACATCAATCGCGAGTACATCACTCACCTTCGATTTGCCCACGATATAGTCCTAATGGCAGAATCGCGGGAGGACCTTAGCACTATGCTCAATAACCTCAATGGTGTCTCCCAACGGATAGGTCTTAAGATGAACATGGACAAAACAAAGATCATGTTTAATGTCCATGTCACACCTATGCAAGTAGTTGTTGGGAGTACTATGCTCGAAGTTGTTGACGAGTACGTTTACCTGGGACAAATAGTCCGACTAGGTAAGTCAAACTTCGACCGAGAGGTCAATCGACGGATTCAACTCGGCTGGGCAGCGTTCGGGAAATTACGACACATCTTCTCGTCAGGTATACCTCAATCTCTGAAAACTAAAGTGTACAACCAGTGCGTGTTACCAGTGATGACTTACGGATCTGAGACGTGGTCCTTCACTGCTGGCCGTATGAGGACGCTCAAGGTCACTCAGCGAGCAATGGAGAGGGCTATGCTCGGAGTTTCTCTGCGTGATAGACTCAGAAATGTGGATATCCGCAGTAAAACCAGAGTGGCCGACATAGCCCAACGGATTAGTAAGCTGAAGTGGCAATGGGCCGGCCATACAGCTCGAAGAACCAATAACCGATGGCGAAGAAAGGTTCTCGAGTGGCAGCCTCGTACCGGTAGGCGTAGTGTAGGGCGACCCCCCACTAGATGGAGTGACGACCTGGTAAGACATGCAGGAAGTCGATGGATGCAGGTGGTTCAGGACTGTGCTTTACTTGGGGGAGGCCTATGTTCAGCAGTGGACTTGTGAAGGGCTGTAATGATGACCAAACCATGGCTGAGATTTGCCTCCAATTGTCACCATAGAGAAAGGAGTAAAAAGTTCCATACCCTGAAGTACCACATCAGCGACAGAATCCGCAACAACGTTGGGATCGTCCGGCGAGAAGCAAACATGCCCCCAAAGGTAGGATGCGAAGAAATACCGCATCCCATCCCAATCGGCTGACCTATAGTGCCAATCACGGCGGCAGCCTGCAGAATGCAACTGCGATTTCAGTGTGAGTGGCACCACACTCCGGACAAGACAATGGTCCGAGGAGCCTAAAGGGGCTTCGACGGAAAACTGATATCCGTCCGGGTGAGAGGTCAGCAGAAGGTCCAACAGGGAAGGTACATGATCCTCCACATCTGGAATCCGCGTAGGCGAAGTAACCAGTTGTGTCAGACCATATGCCAAGGCAAAAGGCATGAACAGATCTCCCCTCATGATCGGTTAAACGTGAACCAAGCCATTCGGCGTGATGGGCGTTAAAGTCGCCGAGGATCACGATCTCTGCGGAGGGGATCTGCTGTAGCAACGAATTTGTAGCCATTTGGACGTGGTCGAAGAGTCGGTCTGTTTCGGCATTACCGCTATGGGACCTATAGAGGCACCCGTAGACGCGCGGATGGTCGTCGCTGTCTACGCGTAGCCAAAGGATGGACAGGTCCGAACCTTCAAGTCTGCCGAGGCGTCGAGAACAGATGTCCTCTCTGACGTAAACGCAAACTCCAGCCCGAGGCACAAAGGAGTGTTCCAGTTTGTACCCCGGGTAGGGAGAGATACGAGACATCAGCCGGAGAGGACACCTGCGTCTCGGTCAGAAAGAGCAAAGCCGGCCTCGCCGTCTCGAGATGGTAGTGGACGGCGTTTAAGTTAGAGTTAAGTCCCCTGATATTGCAGAAATTCACGGACAGCGTGGCAGGGGTCGCCTTGGTCTTGTTGCTCCGTTTGCCCCGAGCAGTTGTAGTCTTAAGTAGAATCCCCCCCCCCCAGAATACGCGGAGCAGCCTGAGCACCCACGCTCAGAAGTGGAGAAACATGGTCGTGGATGCTCAGCGAGGGATTCTCCATGGGTGCTTATACCCTTCTGAGGTAGTCTATCATTATTTAATTCCGCTACCATGTTGATGGCGGGGGGGCGGGATTTGGGCCTCCGTCCACCTGCACTCACCAGACGAAACGCGGAAGCAGAGCTTCCACTTCACGCCGGTATTCTGTGAGTCGTGGTACCACCCCGGTTTGAGCCGGCCCATACGTGCAACAGCAAAGCTGCCGCGTGGCTCTACCACTTTAAATATTATTATATACTTATATAAATGTGGGGTGCTATAAAATCATATTGTCTAATATAATAATAGTATTTGGCAATTTAAAATACCTACTCATGCGTGAATATTGTAGGTACTTTTATTTTTCTAATAAAAACACAACAATAATAGTCCTATATTGGCAGTATGTAATTGTAATAATAAGAAAATATGGGGTAAAATATTTTACTATGCCTAGCAACATTTTCACTATATTGGCGTCTGTCAAATTTAAGATTTATTATTTTGTTTTGATGAACGTTTTTTACTAAAATATAAGATGCTAGGCAGTAATTATCCGTGAAATGAGATTATTAGATTTTTTTCATGATTATGTGATGAGTAGAGGCACCGTTTTAAAGCACAGTAAGTTGTTTTTTTGCAAAATGGCGCGAGATCTTTACACGACTACGTGGACTCGAGTACTGAGTACTGACACGCTGAAGTCGTACGTAGCTTAACTTGTAAAAGGCTAACTTGAAACGGCTTCACTTTGCGTACGCCTGCTGCGGTTCTAAGCCTAATAATTCTATGTTTCTTACATTCAAATCGGCTTATAAAGGAGGAGGATTAAAAACGACTATTATTTACTACTTACTTATATAATTCAATATCTCCGAGTTTATAGATATTTTGTAATTTAAGCCGACTTAAAAACGGAAAAAAATATTATTTCAAAGAAAAACAAATGCAATTATTTTGCTGGAATAGGCAGATGTTCCTTTATTTCATTCATTTCATTAATGTCGCCCGTTTCGTTTATTTTTTTATAAAATATTTTTTTGTTATTTTGTTTATATCGTTCAATTTGTTTATTTAATTTAATTCAATAATTCCCTCATTTCGACTGTAGCATTAATACGTATCTTATGCGATATCTTTAATACTTTTGAATTTAATTTAATATATTCTTCATCTTCTCATAGAATACCAGCGTGAAATATCAGCCTAATGTGTTTCGTGTGATGTTTTATTTTGTGAGTGTAAAGAACCGAAGACCGTTTTTACTGAAAACGGGGCATTTCATATTAATTCTCAGGGAGTGACAACTCATCTGCATCTTGATTATTTATAGAGATAGACGTAGATGTCTCTAGGCCAAAGCATGCGCTTACCATCAGGTGGACTCTGCGATTGTTTGTCACCCTTATTCTATAAAGAAAACCTTAATCAGCCTTTCTCTGTAGACTGATGAAGGTTTGTTTTTTAAACTTCTGGATTTTTGGAGGGTTTTGCCTCAATCGCCATGCTTGGCAGGTGAATCAGCTATCTTAGTACCAGAGTTCTGCTGCTCGTCACGGGTCTGAGTATTTTACGTCTAACGTAAACGGGATGGTAATACCGCTATCTTTCGGAAACCATAAGAACTTTTGGCATATTGTCCCATAGCCACTTATCTACCTACGATATTCTACGATACCCAAGGGACAAAATAGAGTAATGGATTTCCTTACGCAGCGACCAAATTGCAGTGATTTTAATCAAATATTAAAGCTTAATAAATATTTAAGCTTTTAATGGAATTATATTGTTTTCATTCATTCATCCAGACTATCAAAGTCCTTGCTGAACATTTTCTCTTTTTCTCTTTAAAAAGAACGTTATTCCACACTTAAATTTTCTTCCGTATTGTGGAGGCAGAACATACATACATAAATTTCACAAGGACGAACTGATCTGAACCCCGAACGATTATCACCTGGATGGGATTCCTTAATGTGGCGTTATTTAGATTTAAAATAGTCAAAAATCATTTATTTTAACAATTTTATGTTCTTTAATGTACCAGTTTTTTTTGGATAAAATATAGCCCAGATCACTATAAACCATTTATTTTACCAATTTTATGTTCTTTAACGTCTCAGTTTTTCAGATAAAATATAGCCCAGATCACTATCTATTAATGAAGTTTCATTACAATCGGTTAGGCTTTTCCAGAGAATAACCCGAACAGAGAAAATTTTAATTGTCATTCATCTCTTCTCATCAAAGGCATGCAAATAGCCCTCTTTACAGCTCCAATATAAGGCAGTTGTTTATGTTACAAACATTTTATTTATATTTATAGACATGGATTCGGTCTTACCACATATACTCATTCTTGTTTAACTTATATTTACAACAAATACAACAACTTTCGACTTACGTTATCACCAAAGTACATAATAACAATATATAATGCTTTTTAATTAAAATATCAACCTTTTGAACTATAGACACTAAATTTTCATTTCGCTTATAGCTTACACCACAAAAGCTCTTGACTTCGGCCAGACGGCCTGAAATAAACGGAACATGAATGAAATGCAATCTCACGATCCGTTACCGCTGTCAAAGTAGGCACATAAAAATACAATCTGTGTAAAAAATAATGTAGAACAGATTGAAATCAAGCACCGTTTGTTTGAGTTACGTGGTTTCAAAAGTCTTGATGTATTTTTATGTGAAAAAATTTAATTTTAAGCTAAAGTTAATTTTAGGGAAATATCAACAAGTAGCTGAGATTGTCAACAGTACGCGAGCAAACCGGGTTCAATCCCCGCCGTAAACAATGAAATTGTTTCCCTTTTTATAGAAGACGAGCACACAGTCATCTAATGGTAAGTAGGTGTTGTGGCCCATAGACATTTACATTTATACTAGATTAGGTATCAGAATGCAGATGCTTTGTCAGCCCTGAGGATTGAGATAGAATGCCTCGTTACCAGTAAAACCGGTCTCCGGTTCACTACACTTACAATACGAAACACAGCCGCATTAAGGTGCTATTTTACTCTAATATTCTGTTTGAGCGTAGGCCTTCCTCGGTCGAGCCGACCCATTCATGCTGCATGTAATATAACTGCTGCGTGACTTCATGTGCACCACATATGATTCCTCAAACTTACTTAATCAATACATGTGATAAATCTGTAGAAAATTCGTGTCTGTAATTCTAATATATTCTTGAAAAAAAAAGTCTAAGGAACTAGACAAAGGGTACTGAAGACAATGGTTTTTAGGATTTTCGTCAGTCTGTATGGGTAATTAACGATTCACGCAAAAACTACTGGACCGATTTCCATGAAATTTTGTATGAAATCTCAAAGAAGAAGGTAAAGTATTTTCCTTTCTTAAGATATAAATTTTATGTTTTTTTATTATAGGCATGATGAAAGATTTTTTTTAAATTAGTATTAGATTTTTAAGAAAAGATTAAAATTATTTCTAATCTTTGTGTAATATTTTGAAACTACAACAACAACATTTCAATCTATCATCAAATGGAATAAGTAGCATATTTTGTATTCAGTTAAAGGCTTCCATTAATCACGTGAGAGGGGAGGGTATCGGACTATTACGTAATTTTTTCTGCAAGAAATGGTGAAAAATTTCGAGGAAATTGGGTAAATAAAATAAAATATGGCTTAACCCTACACAATAATATTTATCGCACTTATGCGAACTCCAAAAAAAAAATATAAAAATAATATAGCAAAATATGTTTTTTTTTTTTAAATAAATTTATCACAATCAAGAACAAATTTTGGAAAATCTCACGTGGGATTTGAGAAGGGGAGTGAGGGAGTCAAGCTACACGATATCTCACCAGTGGGGGACGAGGGTGGAAAAATCATTAAAATCGCCTCACTTGGTTAATGGACGCCCTTACTAATAAATAATATAAATAACTTATCATCATTAAAATCGCCTCTCGTCATTAATGGACGCTCTTACTAATAAATAATATAAATAACTTATATATATTATTTAACGATAATCTTTTAGTTTTGTCGTTATATCATTATATATATACATATCCTAACGAATATCTTTTAGTTTTGTCGTTATTTCATTTTAAAAGTGTTAAATGTAACTGGATAGAAGTAAGAGTAGTAAGTAAATATACTTTGAGGAAACCTGCAGATCTGAGAAGTTTCTTAGTTTAATTAACCCCACTTTTGGGTCAGCGCAGCGAATTCTTTTTCACATCGTTGTATGTCTAACTAGGTAGATGTGATCGTGTCGTAATCGTGCAAAGCTTTGTTTATGTTTTTTTTAAATATAATTTAAACAAATATAAGAGCCGTGTACCTCACCTTGAGATTACATCATAACACGAGAGCTAAACGTGTACGATTCCCACAAGGAAAATGAATCTGTTATAAATATATTTACGTGATGACTTATATACCACCTGTCCGGTGAAGTGGTGAAAAATACTTTCGTAGGGAAACCATATATATCTATGTTTAAAAGTAGTTAAAAAGTTGTGGAAATGTAAAAACCGTTAATACGCGCATTGCTGCATACTTTTTTCTGCCCACAACACACTAAATAGTTGTGAGTTAATGTATGTAAGCTGCAACTTTACTTTTTTTGATCTTTATTGAGACTTAGAATTTAGTTTATCATTTCGGACTGCTTTCATGTTTTCAGACATAATAAGATTTTAGTGATAGTCCTGGTTTCATAGCTCACATTAGTATAATATGTAAATTAACAGGCTCTTGCGGAAAAAGACTTTAATTATCAAAGAAAGCAAATTTTGCTTAAACAAAGGTTTATTTTATTTTACTTGTCAAAGTCGATAATCGAACTGATCCAAGCGTAAATTTCACAGTACGTAAGCATTATTATAATAACGTCCTCCAGACCGAATTTCGGTCACGGTGGCCAACCTCAACGGAGGCTAGCCATCGGCGCAGGACAGGATTATATTGCCTCAGTGTATGCGCAAACACATGTGCCCTCTCTATTCCTTCACTCTCGTAATCCGATGGGACGGTAAACCGACACGAGGCACGGGGGTGAGACACCGCCAACTTTCTGATCCCGGGCAGCTACTGAGAATTTCTTGACAGAAAAACTCAATAATTGATTTTTGGCCCGACCCGGGATTCGAACTTAGGACCTCATGATCAGCAGTCGCACTACTACAACCACTAGACCAACGAGGCAGTCAAGCCTTTCTTTCATATTTTCACAATATTTACTATTTTGTTTTCATTCTACCGTAAATGTTAAGGGTAGCAAAGATGAGTAGAACTCATAATCATCACCATTATTATAGCCTATCAAAAGTCTACTAAACTGAACATGGGACTCCCCCATAAATTATCATTATAATAGATATTTGTCAATCATGCATGATTCGTTCGTTTGAGCTGGTACACTTAAAAGTTGACGGTTCATTTGTTTTTGAATGTACCAGTACAACCAATCACAAACAATTAACGGTACCTTTTTAATTAACCCGCGATTTGTTTGAAATGTGAATGAGCTGCAAACCGACCGAATCCCGAAAGATCTGAATAAACAGGCGAATCGAATTGACAATGCGGACTTCAGAGTATCAGGAGTATTTATTAAGGGTTTTTTATTATAAGATTACTACCTAAATTAAAAATTATTTTTTATTTCATTATATTTATTTGTAACATCTATGAGTTATAAATATCATTTCGTAGAGTTTACTAAAAATACCACTTCATAAGATTTCATGATAAATGATTTATTCAACCTTATAGAAGTATAAGATAGGTAAAAGTTTAATTTTGTAACAAATGAATGTTACAATCCCTATTTTTAGATATGTAAAGTAAGATGAAATTGTGTATTGTTAGGAATGAAATTTAAGAATAAACAAATTTATTAAATATATGATAACTTGAGATTTTTGTATTTATGCCATCTAGCGTCAATTATACTTACCACCTTGAAAGTTACTAAGTTTTAGTTCGATAAAATGACTTTATTACCTATATTAAGTAATAGATGGCGCTATTACAAATCTCAAATTGAAAATTTTCGGTTCTCAATTATAGACCTCACAGACTCACTACATATATATATATATATATATATATATATATATATATATATATATATATATATATATATATATATATATATATATCATAAATTATCAAATTGCCTGGATATTTTCTGTAATTAACAGACTGGTTTATTATTTTGACCTGTTGTCAGGAAGGTCATTTTGCCCATCTCCTGGTAGTTTTCCTCTGTTGCCTCTTACGACACTAATGGGACGATATAAGATGGTGGATTCTCTTTTGCCGGAACAACAAGGCCAACTTTTTTCTATTCTCGTTCATCTCATCTCATCATGGATGCTGTAAAGTTATTAGAGTGATTAATGTCCTGCCATCATAGTTAACGATGGCTACCCTCAACTTTTTATATTAATGTTTGGTCCGATCTTCGCAGAACGAGCTTACATTGCAACCATGGTAACGAGGGGGACTGTGGTGTTTAATGTCCTGACATGTGTCATAGTTAACGAAGGCTACCAACTTTTAATTATTTTTTTAAACAGATTTACGCAGAACGAGCTTACAGTATGTTGAAGCATTGCTGAAGTATGCTTGGGTTTGAATTTTATTTTATTAATTATGGGATCCCAAGAAGATGGTTGCAAACAGCCGTCTGCTCAATTGAAATTGGAATGTTTTTTTTTGTTTTTATTGGCCTAGCGAATTATTATTCGTAGATAGTAAACTATGTTAAAATTAAACGCAATAAAATCCGTAAAATTCGTTTTATTTCATATGTGATATTCCCGTAGATATAAGAAATCATTATAGAACTTCATTTATGACAATTAACCAGTCTACTTACCTACTTAAAAAAATACCAGCATCTATTTTATGGTGACAGTAAATATTAAATGAGACCAATAATATGAATTAAATAGTTGAAGAAAAAGTTAATAAAATATCATGAAATTTATAATTATTTTGTTATAACTAAATAAACATTGTTTATGAATAAATGTAAAGAGTAAACTATAAATAACGCAATTTTGGTTTCAAGACAGTTTCGCTTTCTTATGGATACATTGTACGACACGCGCGATATAATAAAAAGTACATGTTTCTAGACATATTATGTATAGTAATGCAATTCTGAATCATATATTATTATTATTTATTCACGTGTTCCCGTAGCATGTTATACATATATACCAAATATTAATCATCTACGTCCAGTCTTTGAGGATTCAAAAAGAATTGATAAACAGAAATAGCGGCACATACCCCGAGGAGGCTCTAAAAGTGATCGAATTTTGCTAAATTAGGCACGGAACAGCATTTATTTGTGTTTTTAAATTGAAGCCCACGTGAGCGAAGCTGCGGGTAAAAACCTAGCAGATAAATAAATGAGTGAAAAAGTTTGCAAAGAGCATTAAACGTCTATTTTGAAGAAAACAGTAAAACAAATTATAGTTTAGGTTGATTATATTTCGGTGATTCTTTTAGTTAAGTGTTCAGTTCTTCTACTGTGTGCACGTTCGTTACCTCTAGATCTTTACAAAAACCTATAATAAATTTAAATAATTTCCACATAATGCACCATTGTCACGTGCTATACACTATGCTAATATTTCACAGGATATTGACACATTTAACGCTTAGCCAGACTGCAAACGCGGGCGCGGGCCGCGGCGCGGTAGCTGGAATAGGCGCAAGCGGCGCAACCGCGTTGTCGGCAGTCGAATGCGGCTTCGTTCCGAGTGTTGTCAAAACCAGTGTTTGTCAAAATATAATATGGATATACAAGAATATCAATGGATACGTTTGACTATGTATATACATTAGAAAATATAGTAAATTGTCTTATAAAATAAACTCTTCTACATTTATTTTCGAAGACGCCATTACAACGCGCGCGGTTAGTTCGAAGTGGTTTCAGATCCCCGCTTCCCATGCCTTTTGCCGCTTGCCGTTCGGTTGCCCAATGTAAACACTCAAATGAAGACTTTATGTTTGAGTACGTCGCACGAGCCCTGTGCCCACTTTTTCAGTCTGATCAAGTTGTGTCAAGTTCTTTCATGCAGTAAGATGAAATGCATATTTGCATAGAGTTCTTTGAAAATTGTATTTTTTTAATTAGTATTTTATTTTACAATAATGTTGAGTTTTTTGGCAGTGGAAGGAAAAGGGAAAATCTCCCGCCGGGCAATGTGTTCTGCTCGGGGAGCGGCCAACGCTCAGTGCGAAAGCTTTTTTTGCGCCCGAAGCAAATAAGGGCAACCTTCCGGTAACGGAGGAGGGAGGTGGAGAATGCTCATAGCATACCACGCAGTCGGCTGCGTGGTTATGTGGAGACTTTTACCCGGTAAACTCCACCTTTTGGGATTGGCTTACCGATCTGACGAGAGATCTTAAAGCTGTAAACGGACGCGACCCCCCTTGGCAGAAAGGAGGGCTCAGCGTGCGATATTCATCAGTTTGGCGGTGAAAATAAAAGACGAGATCTCCCGCCGGGCAAGGTGTTCTGCCATGGGAGCAGCCAACTCTCTGTGTGAAAGTTCGGAGCTATTCTTTATAAACTGTTTTTGATTCGAAACTTTGATAGCGCGATATAAGATTCGATGTGTTTCGCTTGTGGCACGACGACAGCCGTCACAGTTTCATTAGTCCAGTCCCGCACTGATGATTAGTCTCTATCGAGACAAGCCGTCGTGACTGAAGTTCGGCCTGAAGAACATTATACCTACCTTATACTTCAGGTGTAACAAGACATTTTGTTGCCATATCTATTTCACTTATCATCACCTGTAATCAACTGAAAATTTTAAATTGTTATGGAAATATGAAAATGCACTGCATATTCAGTGTCTGGTAATACGATTGATAATCTATCCGCCAAGCGCGTCGTCATAATCACAAGCTGGCTAGAAGTATATCTGGATATGTACCATCTCCCTACCTGTTTCTGCCACCAAGTAGTAGTAGTGGGTACATTGCTGTCTTCTAGTCTGGAGGGTATAGAAAGCCCGTATACAGGTTGTTAGACATAGCATTTTATTCCCCTATGGTGATAACGCATCTGTAGCCTTATATGTTTAAAATTGTTGACGAAATTAGGCTGCAGTGGCAAGGTACCTTCAAGTAGACTGTGTGTGTAAGTCTGTGTGTTCATTTTTCAATTTGATATAAATAGTTGTCGCCACAATTCACTGATTAGGAAGAATTGTAATATTTGTCACGTTAAAACCCCTTAAATAAAAATTTATTTTTAATTAAAAGTGTTTGTCTCTGCAAATAATGTATTTGCATTTTATCCTCAAGTTAAATCTCAAGCAGCAGATGCAGTTATTGGATTAGAGCGAGCGTCAATTAAGCCACTCGTTGCTTTAAAACCTCATTCGAGTCGCGCCCCGAGTCTTTACCGCTTTAGAAAAGATTCCACTTTAAGTCTCGGAAACCAATTTACTTAAAAATTAATGGTGGAATAGTCGGCCGATCTGTTAATTACAAAAAATAATTAAAAGCCGGTTTACAAATTTGAATACTTTTTAATTGCTTTCTTCGTTTATGTGTCGTAGCCAACTAGCTTAATTAGCCTTTCAGATAACAGCCTAGAATTTTGACTAAACTGCGGTGTTAAAATAGCAGAATTAATGATATTCAGTCCGTGCATCTATTCAAATTGCACTTGTCCTTTAATATCAGCGACAGTAGGTTAAGGTGCGTATGTGGTGGCCCTCGGACCATACAAAAGTCGCCTACATTTATTTAATATAGCACATAACGCATAATTAGGTATATTCGAGCGATAATACATGGCATACATGGAATGGTCACCTTAATGATTTCATTCAACGAGCGACGGTCGCTGGCGGACTATACATGGCATGGTCACCCTATTAATTTCATCCAACAATACGGTCAATGGTCTGCGCGTGTGTTATACGATAAGTGTTCAATGTTGCATTATACGCATCTGCTAGTTGCCTGCAACATATGCGTGAGTAAGTAATAAACATCAACGCATGTTTAACGTACACAATGTTAGTATGGATAGTATAATATAACGTAAAGAAGAATTTACCTTGTGAAGACGGGCTAAGAATATCAACTACCGCATAATACCGTCACTTGGGTATCGTTAGAGGCTACAGGGAGAAACTGAAATAGAAGATGGGCCGAAGCATCTTCCTTATAATATTTCAAACTTTGAAAAAGCTACGACTGTCAACCAGCCTGCTAAGGGTAGTGGTTACTATGGCAACATTCTCTATTTGAGCGAATCATTCAGCAGCGGTATTTTATAGACTCTAATGTATGCATGGATGGAAGGAATGAAAAATGCTATTAGGATACTTTAGCATTTAATATAGGATGGAGCCTTGTAATATCAAGAACACCCTTAACCGACATGCATATATGCGTAGGTATACGGATGTGAAAGACGTGAGAGAGGTATGCTAGGATCGTGATAAATGGAAGTCCTTAGTCTGGTAGAATATGTATATGTATATGTATATGTATATGTATATATATATATATATATATATATATATATATATATATATATATATATATATATATATATATTATAGATACAATAAACAATCTCTATAGTATGAAGCGACAATAGCCCAATGGTAGGTATGGACCGCGAACTTGAAAGGTCGTGGGTTCGAATCCACCAATCGACTATTGCCGACCACTCCTAACACAAGCATTTAAGCTTACCAGAAGTGGTTAAAGAGAATATTAGTAGTTAATAGCATTGCTAGTATTTCTTTTTTGTGTATTTTTTGGTGAATTTATTCGTACGACTTGATGGCAAAATTTTGTAGTCATTGTCTTCTGTTTCCGGTTTACTTTTTTGTGTATGATGTAAACATTCTGAACGTAAGCCTCAAGTTAGGGTTAGTTTTGATCGCCTTGTTTTGTAGGTGAATTTGCATTGCCTTAGTAAAATTATAACGCGGCATACATATATAATGATTAATTTTATTCATAAAACTTGCTAGCATGCTTCAGTTACTAATGGGGCCGTAATTTGCATTAATTTTTATAAATATTTTTGATTGTACTTAAGGTAGTACAAAAACAGGGGATATCTTTTTCGAAGCGGTAGTACAATTAAAAAACTTTTGGTAAATACAAATGTGCATACCTAAAGCGCTCATGTTATTCGTCAATTTTTTTAAAGTATTTTAAATACACATAAGTTTTCACAAGTAACCTTATTACTTCTTATTCCCAGATAATTAAAAAAATGTTTAGAAAATCCAAAAGTGCCAATAATATTATAGACTCATAATGCTAACAATATGATAGTGAAAAAATGTTGAAATAAATTCTCAATCAACAACAGGATTTTTTTTAATATTTTACTACGCTATTATTATTAAGATTATTTTTTTTATTATTTTTAATTGAAAAACTTTGAACACAATTAGCTTAAAACGATTCAACAAATCAATTTTAATATTACTTTTATTTTTAGGTATTTGTACTCAGGCATTATCGTAAAACTGGTCTTTTTACCTGACGCGTTAACATTTTTTTTTCTCATGAATTTATATATTTCATTTCCAATACGTTTTTCATTTATTCATAACCAGTATTTTAATTAGCATTCACTAAAGTACACTTTCAGGTCACCTTATCCGGAGGTAAGTCTCATCATAACTAACAAAACAAAGCCAAATTCGGCTGACCTTGTTCTAAGCTCGAAGTTGCAGTAGCAGATAATGAAGTACACCTTCATGTCACTCCATAAAGTCCAAGACGTATATGTATGTATAAGCCATCATCGTTACTTTGAGACGTTGAAGCAAATATACTATTTACGGTAGGTCTCTTTTCATATTTTTCCTTCAATGTTTGAAAACATTTCAGATCTTTATCTATTTTTTCAGGATGACAACTTCTTAGATTGTCTTCGAGCTTCGATGGTTTCATAGAGTCGTTGCTCAGAACTTTGTTTCATAAAATACACATGGGCAATCATTCAAAACCAAATTTCAAATGATCAATACTGTGCCATCGACATTTCTTCTCGGATTCAGCCATTTTTCGTATCAGTTGTGACCTGTAAAAACTGTTTGTTTTTAAGGCGATTTTACCAGAATATGGCTATTATAACACAACAGAATAGAATTATTACAATAAAAAAATGCCCGCGGAACACCGCTCTTTTAATGAATCGATGTTGTTGCGTAAATAAACATTTTTAAACAAAAAAGTACCTAAAGTTTAATTTTCCCTGGCTTATTGTTCTTTTATAGAAGTTTTGAATAATCTCTACTATTTAATTTTTACTACATAACTACCTCCTACACTCGAATAGTAAAAAATATATAATTTTTTTTATAGGATAGGATGACAAACGAGCACCAGTCCACCTGATGGTAAGTGGTTTTTGTGGCCCTTAGACATCTACATCTATTCTCGATTACGAATCAAAATGCAGATGCGTTGTCACCCGTGAGGACTAAGATGGAATGCCTCGTTTCCAGTAAAATGGGTATCCGGTTCTCTACACTCACCATACGAAACACAGCAGCATTAAGCTACTGTTTCACGCTGGTATTCTGTGAGAGCGTGGTCATTCCCCGGTCGAGTCGACCCATTCGTGCTACAACTATACTTCTAATATAACTGCAGCATGGCTCTACCACGTTTAAATTGACAAATTATTGATTAATATATTGATTATTTAAATGATTGATAAATTAAAATATACTTACTTATGCATAACAAATAGGCAGTTACTTACTTTTTCCGGCACTGCAAACACTGATACCGCATTCACTTACACTCACACTTTTATGGTCAAAATCTCAGAAACAAATGAGTAACGTTTTGTTTTTAAGCTATTGCATAGCTTCTATCGCGGGCCTTGAGTGCGGGAAAATCCAGAAATTTCGTAACGAAAAAAACCTCACGCTCTCCGACGGGCACGGAGGTGTGGCTTGAAGGCCGTGCATTGTCTAACGATGGTCTAACGTCGTTTCTTTTCCTCAGTCTTCGACACGGTGTTTGTGTATAAAGTGTTTTGAAATTTTGAATATGAATGAATAAAGTGCATTTATTATTAATGAAGAAAGTCACGAAAAAAATAGTGAAAGAAAATGAGTGAGTACTCTATATACATACCTACATTTTATTATTATCACAAATGCAGTACTAATTTTGAATTGAAAATATAATACTGCTATAAAGATAACCTAAATTTTTGATATTAAAATGAGCGATATTAAAAGTAGCCCTCTTTATATACACACAAACACACACACGCGTATAGTTTAAATTCTCAATTTAGATTCTCAATATGTATATATATACTCGATTAACCGGACTAATTGTTGCCGTTAGGGATTCGGATAATCGAAAATCCGGATGATCGAATGTATGAAGAAAAGCGGGTTTTGTGCATTTGTAGTACATATGTACATACATAATGTTATAAAAACAACAATTTCAACGAAAATCAATGTTTATTAAGAAATTATTATTTTTTAATAAACATTGATTAAATTCCATGAAGAGATATAAATCTATATAACCATCCGTTACTTGTGACAAACGAGCCGCCGTCACCTAATTTTTTATTTAACTTTAATGCTTTTTCACAAAGCAAAGGACCAGATATCATTTGCCCAGTTGATCGTTTTTGTAAAAACCAACAATACAAAGCGTCTTCTAATTGCCAATTTACTCGCGGACATAGGTCCTTATGTCCGGGACGGGGGTTTGTTAGCGCCTGATAGTAGATCGTCTTATCATAAGCGGTGTGAAGCGACGATCAGTGAGGTGCGGGAGGGGGAGGCTAGCTGCATTTGTGCGCGCGGTCGGTCACCCCTAAAGTTGGGCGTTATAACATACAACAGATAATATATTTCATTATATATTTTTAATCTTACAACACATTAGAATAATGAACCATTGACTGTTATAATATTATATTCATTATCGTTAGAAAACGTCATCTGTTTACGTTTACGGTCCAACCGTCGCGTCGGCCGAGACAATGGGAGTCAATAAAATACTACCTACATTCATTATGCCACAAGGATTGCGTATAGCTTACACTAATTTAACTCTAAGCTAACTTAATAAGAGCTTATTTTACTAACACAAACGCGAAGCCGGGTTGTTCATATATTGAAAGTCTCCTTGTTTTGTCTTAGACTTATGTTAATAGAGCGTGCCATTTGAACTTAAAGACAATTAATTGGACAATAAATAATAAGTGACAAATCTTGCCGTGGAGCGTGGAACTGAGTAGTTGCGCGTCTTGGTAATATAATTGCCGTACGGCCGCCCTGACGTATGTACTGCGCGAACCTGAGTTTTTTGCGACGCGGTCCGGTGATACAGTATTTTTCACAAATAGTGAGTTCGTTATAACGCGGGTTCGGTTAAATCTGGTTGAATTTGATTGGATTAACCTAAGTAACTTGAATTAATATCAAAGAAAAAGAAATACTGCATAAAAATACTGCATAAATAAAATAAATAAATAATTATAATTGCATAAGTTGATACAAAATGCTATGCAATAGCTTTACCGCGGCAGTCCCCGAGTGCCACACGTCTTTTTTTGTTTTACCCACTAAACACCACCTTTTGGGATTGGCTTAATGATCTAGCGAGAGATCTTTAAGCCGTAAACGGACGCGACCCTCCTTGGCTAAAAGGAGTGCGCGGCGAGTAGCCGCTTAGAAGTGTGCCTAACTTAAGGCAGATTAGAACTGAGCTGCCAGGAGGCAGTTCAGGTCAGCCGAAAGCTTGTTGGGGTTTACGTTTTGTTCTTGGCATTCGTATTTACACTAATGTCGATTGCAAGCACAGCGCAGGTCGCATTTCATCCCTTTGCGGGTCTAAACAAGCATCCCGGAAGAGCGGGCGCACGTGCGGCACTTTGCAAGTCTTGACTTGTGGTGCACACTTGCACTATTATCTATTGTTCTATTCAATTCTGTGTTTGAATCGAGTCTCGAATATTTTTGAATACCTACCTAGTGAATGATCCTACCTGCCTACGTTGTTAGGTTAATCTGAGCCAAAATTTTTGTTCTTTATTATGAAAACCAGAAAATTTTCATGGACCTCCCTTACAACTTGTGAACCCCTGTTTTCTTTTCACATCTACATGGATCCTAGCGTGGTCTCCTATAGACACATGGGGGTCCACCTGGATCACTTTGGGAACCTATATGCTAATAGAACATGTCTACGCGCTTTGCGCTTACGGCATGCAAAAGTGAAATTTGACACAAGAAAATTTTATTTTTTAAGCTGGTTTTACACAACGCGCCATGTAGATGTGTACGAGGTGAGCCCACGTTATCCATTTACATGATCACATCAACATCACCGTGCTCTATCGTCATGTTCAGTATTAGAAGTGGCAAGAGTGAAGAACTCTTGATCGCACGAGTCAAAACAAATTGAACATAGCGACATTCATCCGCGCCTCTCTTAGCGAACGCATTCCTAGCGCGCTTGAGTCGCTAGGAATGCGTTCGCGAGGCACCCATGAATTTATCTCTCGCGTAGAAAGTTTGAAAGTTACTGACTTTGAGCGGTTTGGTCGCACTATCACGCGCTATTCTTTATCGATTCGAGCCTCAAGCCACTAAGTTGCGCTACGTCGTGCAAAAGTGTGTTGTGTACTGAAGTTTTACAAACACTATAATACCTAATACTAAAAAATATGTACCATAACATTAATACTTTCGCTACCGTGAGGAAATCGTTTTCTACTCTACGCAGAATAAAATCTTGGTTGCGTGCCTCAATGGCACAGGGAACAGGATTATCCGGCCTGCACTCCTAAATATACCTAAACAAAGATGAGCCAATTCTAAATTATATGTTTTCGCAAAGACCGTAAACTTCAATTTATTTAAGTAATTACCTAAAAGAAATTTCTTGAGTGTATAATGTATTCCAGCTTTTAATTATTTCTGATATGCTTTCAAGCTCTAAAAGTTCCATCAAAATCAGTTTCCAGTAGTTTATAGTCTAGATGTGATATTGTGACGTGCAAACAAACACGAATTTGGTTTTGTAACATTCTTGAGCAAACAGATTAACGTTGTATAGGTTTATTAATATATTAGTGTCCAACTTATACATTGTGCAAAGTCTTAATCGGGGTGTCATACATTTTTTAAACGTCTCCTTTGTAGGAATGCAATGTATCGAGCTTAAGCGAGTGCGTAGTCCGATTTGAACTTGACCGATTTTCGGGTAGCTGTGACCACGATCCGCATCTGCTGGCCTGGCAAATGATTCCTCGCCCTTTCCGTTTGGTGGCGCGATATATCGATATAATATATTACTCGCAATTCACTCGAAATTTTTATAGTGTAAACATAAAATTTATTGGTTAATCGACTACAGTGCTACCTTCCGGTTTCAGGTTTGTTGTTCTTCATCTTTTATCATGAATACAACTTATTAGTTTATGATTATAAGTCGTTTTGCTAATAAATATAAAAGTTGTTTATAAATATGAAGATCATACTATGCTTCTAGCCTCCTAACTATAGTAAATTATCTCAAGTATAGTGTATGTCAAATATTTTTCATAAGTAAACAGCATAATCTGTATGCTCTTTACTTATATGCGTTCCTAACTCGCTTGTCCAGCTTGGTGAATGAAGAAAAAATTTTCAAGTTTAAAATATTTTTTGTAATATGGTTTTAATAAGTAATATTTTATATTATGTCAAAACGTCAGCAGATGAAAAATAATAAAGCTGAATAGAATCTGTTTTTATTCAATATAGATAATAACATATTAACACTTTTTTTTAATTTACCACTGCTCCGGAAAATATCTCTGGCAAAAACCAGCAAGAAAGCAAGAAAACCCAGGGGGATTATTCTTTAGACATACATATATAATTTATACATATAATAAAGTTGAGAGTTGTACTAAAAATAAGTACCCATTATTTTTATAATTCTCTGTCTGTTTATGAACGTATCACGTTTAAATTACTGCTTTATTTTAAAGTAATTTTGTACGATTATTTAAATGAATTATAATAGAACCAGCTTTGTAGCGTTCACCACCTAGGCGTAATTTTTATTCGTGTATTCCTTCTTAATTCAATTATCCTTTTCATACAATTTAATTTTTATCATTCTGCGTAGATCGGACCAATGGTAATAATTATAACCTGAGGGTCCTCAAGGTTAATTTTGACACGGGGACGCCAATTACCTCAGTCCCCCTCCCCCGTCATCATGGGTGCTGTAAAGAACCTGAAACTGAATTAAACGCGATAAAATCCGTAACAGTAATTTTATTCTTTAAACTTTTCTCTCAGTGATCCCACAATTTAAGTAGTAAATTGCCCGTACTGCCCTTTTTGCTAAACAAATATGGTTTCAATGTCAATAACTTTAACAAAATTATGTTTACGAATTCTTACCAATGAATTAATAAGCATTCGTATTATATGAATATTACAATAAAGACTTCGATTAACGAGCAACTTGGATGACTAGTCTCAAAAGCACAATTATTCTCGTATTATAAAAGTTTTTATGAAGTCTGACCAAGTACTTATACTGAGTAGTTGCGGGGCTAGAAAATCCACCACCCCGATACCATCCCGTGGGTTTCTTTAGAGATGAAAAAAGAAAATGAAACAGGAGATGGGCAACAGCATCTTTCCGATAACAACTCAAAAGGCGATTGCTAAACTGCCTGCCGAGCGTGGCAAACGCGCGATAAGATTGTCTATGGGATAGGCCTATATTCAGCAATGGATTTTTTAAGGGGCTGTTATGAATTAATAAAATTATAAATTACAGTTGTAGGTCTTCCGTCATAAATATGAGGGAAGACCTCTCAGATAAGAGGATATTAGGGTAAGGAAATTTTGGTCGCTCTGCTCCAATGCGTGTTGGCAAACTTCACATGTCTCAAACATACAGATTTTCTCATGATGTTTTCCTACACTACGAGTATTTCATCGCGGGTATCGAACCCGGGTTACACGCTTAACGTATTTCTTAATTTATTTCGAGAGGAATGACCCACTTTCAAAATCAAAGATCTTTATCTCAACTTCGGTCGAGCGTCAATTTCGTTCTTATCACATATTTATATTGTACACAAGTCTTGTATTTATTTTTCCGAACTTTTCTGTTTCTTTATCATTTATTTATATTTTACATTTAGATGATGTTCTGGTCATTTTTATACGAGTCTAGGTTTCAAAGAAAATGCGATCAAATTAGTAATTTCTAATAACAAGACTAGTGTCACATAAGTAAAATATGTGCTAGTGTCCAAAAAAAAACTTTTTATGAATTTTATCGCTCTTAACTTTAATCATATTTACCTAATTGAAGAAAAAAAGCAAAAATATCTTACAATTCATTTTATGGTAAATTGCTACTGAAGCAACTCCTCACCAACTCCTCACAAACTCCAACCTCAGGACTAAGATGGAGTGTCCCTCAGCCCGTTATTGTACTGGCTCACTATACTCAACAGATGGAAACACGGAAGTGTACGTTCTATTGTTTGGCGCAAAAAATTATTGGGATTGTGCCTAACTAGAAGGACTCATTGGCAGAAAATGGTTTGCACCATAGTTTAACATTCCAAATGCTTCGGGAGGTTCACAACACCCATTCACACTACCTGTGAACATGGGATCTTCGGGATTTTATATACCTTGCGTAGGCGATTGATCTTTTTGCATTAGCCATAGTAGTTAGACACGTCACCTATGAGGGTAATCAGCCTAGGGAAAAATTAAAACTCAGTTGCCTCACGAGATCATTTTCAATACACCGAATTGGACGTCAGATTCAAATAAAAAAGAGATACTTGTGAATGTGTGTTGGAATCCTGCCTGGAACAAGTTTTTGTAGACGATACAAGTACTACGAATGGTTTTTCCGGGTCTGGATGTTTTTCCATGCACAATTCATATATGTTTAATACATCCATGGTATAAGAGAAAATTTTAGGCCATTGAAACGTTTTGTATAAAGCGAAAAAATATTTCATACAATTTTCATACTTTTTTCAAATATCATACAAAAGAAACTAGATATATTTAGCTACGTCATTTCCTTTGTAGAAACATCTGTGACCTCTTTGGTTACTAAAATCTAACTCGTATATAAAAAATCTTTTATATACGAGTAGTTTAGATTCATTAATCCAGTGACGTCACTGCCACAAAACTTGAAGTAATGAAACTTTGAGAAACAAGTTCGAATAACAAAGGAAAAACAGTGTTGTTCAAGTATATCATTTATAAGAACTGCCAGTCACAAAAGTCTCTAAACTAGATATATTTAGATCTACATTTGAGTATATATTAAATCTAATAAGGGATATTACATCCAATAGTTAGCGGTACACTATCTCTTTGTTGTCAGGCATAAAATACTGGGACATTCGACGGGAAGCAGCGTCAATTAAACAATGAATCACTTTATTCGTTTTCACACGTAACAAGGTTGACAATGTTATAATTTTATAGTTCCTCCGTGAAATGCTTTAATAGCGTACGAATTTATATATCCATACACCATAAAATTAAATATATATGAAAAACAAATCAAAATAACAATTAATATAAGTAGAGTCAAAATAAAATGATTAAATTACATATTTAAATTATTAGTAAATAGAAATTCATTGACATTATAATAACATTAATCTATAACAAATTTGCTTAAAATAGATTAAAATTTTGGCACATTGTAATATTTTATGTGTTCAGGTAATTTATTATATAATTCAAGCGCCAATTCAACAAAACTTTTTTTTTCATTACGGCAGTTTTGTTCTTTCAGTTAACAGAAATGTTTGTGCAAGTCCCAGATTACTCTTTAAGAACATTCATGATTCTACATATTATATAAATACAGGGTAATTTTAATATCTTAAGAGATCTAAAATATGGTATGCAACTTTCTCTAGGCTTTATCACACATATAGCTCAAATACACTGTTTTTCACATTATGTATTTTGGTCGTAAGTGGAAGGTTAGTGAGTTTGAACTGGCCCAACTACCGACTAGATGATAGACGATCGATCGACACGTGGTCTATTGCACCCCACCTTGCCTACGACTATAAATCTATCCAAGTTATTAGACCGGCGTTGAAAAATGTGACCAAAGTAACTGAGAATTCTCTGGTAACGCATAGGAGTGTCTGGTGTAAACAAGAAGCTGCCTCAGGATTAATTTATCGGTCATGATTAATTTAGCGGTCCATGGTACTCGAAGCAATCTTCTCCAATAACACATTCCGAACGCATCAATCAACATCCTGTCTGCTGCTCGCATCATTTTTGCTTCAGAGTTATAAAAGAAGATGTAGAACACCAAAGTTATGAAAAGATTCTTTTTGGTGACTTTAAAGATATTTCTGTTCTGTCAAATTTTTGATATTCTGCTCATTGTGCCACCAAACGGTAGTATATATACCAATTCTATCCTACTAAATATATTGTTGCGCTCCACAATTAATGCCTGGTACATGGCGACACTAGTTACTATTAGCGCCTTCTAGTATTGAGTAGCGGAGCTAGGAGAGTCAAGATTCCATTTTTTCTTTAAAAGATTTAGGAGATTTCAAAGAGAAATCTCCTTAGCTTCAAGCTAAATGGGACGGACCGTACCAGATTGTGACCAGCATCAATAACGTAACCTACACATACAGAAAGGTGCAGTTGCTAAGATCGTCTATGTAGAATGATTGGCGCGTTATTATAGTCGGGATCGGTGGTTGCGCGGAAAACCATTCGTATTTATTTTATATTTGACGGTAGGTGCCAAGTCGGTTATCCCTTTCCAAAAACGATATCATTCATACCCTCCTATCGAGATATCGGGGTGGTGGGGTGAGAGGGGAAAGAAGATGATTCTAGAACATCACGTAATCATCGGAACCGAGGATATATAAGGCACGCGCGACCGACGCGCAGCCTCTTCCCGCCGCGCTCGCCGTTGAAACCACACCGATTCTCTCCCGACGTATCTCTGGGGCCCCAGAGTGTCTGTCCAGAAGAGGTTCCAGAAGTCGCAGTTATAATGCTCGACCGCATAGAAGAAACATCCCGGCGAGTCAACATTTTCCTAATAGTATAGCCTGCTTGATATAATTGTTTTAACGTGCTCCAATTTTGTGTTTTCCTAATCAAGCAGGATTCCTTTCATCGATTTGGCAAATAATAGTTCATCTTAGGGAAGATCAAGTGCATTGTACTGCGCGCTATAGTCGTCGTTATAAGCGTAGAAGCATTTGTAGATACAGTCCATTTAGATTAATATCTCGCGTAATAGGTTTAAGGTTCGACCGGGGAACTAGACTTCGGCAGACTTAGACACGTGGCTCCACCATTTTATGGTCACTTCGGCAGGATTTGGACTGGTTTAGTAGTCGTTCAACCATTTTCTGGTCGAATTATTAGATTAATTATTTAGATAATGCACTCTAGTTTATGGAATAGTCTTAAATAGTGCTCGTTTAAATTTAAATTTTGGTTAGGTACTCGCAAACAGAATTATTCATTTAAATAGTGTTTGTAATTGGTTTAAATTTAAAGCTTATTAGTCGCTTAAATAATTGAAACAGTGTAATAGCAATCGTTTTGTACGTGTACCCGACAATTTTGATAAAAAAAATATTGAGTTAGCAAGCAACGCGTCACTTCGACTCGCCGTAACAGGTGTTTAATTACGTAATACGGCATACCGAGTGTCCATCGTCCATCGTTGTGCGTTGTGAGATTAATTGTGATTAATATAACTTTGTTATAATAATTTAAAATGGCAGTTAGTGGAAGTGAATTTAAAATTAAAACGCTTTATGCCAAGAGGGACGTACTTTTTTCACGTATACAAAGCATTAGCGATCACATAAAGAACATTAATGTAGAAGCGGTGCGGGAAATTTTTCTGAATGAAATTGAAACGGTGGATTCTTTGCGGACGGATTACGAAAGAATATTAGACCAAATTAATCATTTGGAATTACAAATGGACCCGAAATACATAGTGAACTACCAACCGCTGCTGGCATTCGAAGATATGTTGTGTCGCGTGAAAAGAACGGCAAAACTCTTACAATCTCAAAGCGAAGCAAAGCCGGAAATACAGGTACGTCCCCGTGACTCAATTAGGTTGCCGCCAATAGATATTCCGGTATTCAATGGTGATATTAACACGTGGCCCTTCTTCTTCAGTAGTTTTCAAAACAATATACACAATAACCCATCGTTATCGGACGCTGAAAAATTATATTACTTAATTAGTAAACTAGTACTAGTAAACAGGGCACAGTCGATCTGCTCTGGTTTTACACCTACAGCAAACAAGTACTTATTAATATTCGAAACGCTTAAAACTAAATATGAAGATAGGAGAATGTTAGCTTCCGAATATTTGAACCAGATATTCGATCTTAAACCTATATCATCCGCGAACATCAACGGCTTAGAGCAGTTTCTAGATAAATTTGTGGCATCGGTGGCTGCACTTAAGAATTTAAAATTTAATGACCTTATGGACGTGGTGTTTCTCCATATTGCACTAAAGAAATTAGACCCCGACACCGTGCGTGTGTTTGAAATGGAGCATCGTAGCTTGGAGATGCCTTCCTTTCATTCATTAGCATCGTTCGTGCGAGATCAAATTAAGTTTATGCAGCGCTCTCCGAACGTTAAACAGGAGATTAAAAGGTGCGTCGACCGTAGACAGACTCAACCATCTAAAATAGCAGGGTCGTTAACGTACGTAACCGCTACGTCAACATCACTTCAGCATACTTGTATCGTATGTAAAGATAAACACGGTAATTTATATAATTGTGCGACTTTTCGTAAATATTCACCAAGCGAACGTTATAAATTAGTAAAGACAAACAACCTATGTCTGAACTGCTTAAGTGATAAGCATTTAGTTGCAAAATGCAATTCGAGTTCCGTATGTAGCAAGTGCGCCAGGAAATATCACACGCTATTACATTTTGAAAATAGCAACATAGCGGCGTCAAGTAAAGCGGACAAGGAATTCACCCCTACTAAAGTCAAAGATTCTAGCGGTCGACCTGGTGATGTCGCTCTGTGCTCATTGGCAAATATGGGAGCACAACCTCCTTCAACCGTGTTACTGGGTACGGCGCGTATTTTGGTTAGGGATTCGCGTGGAAACGAACAAAGCGTCCGTGCACTGCTGGACAGCGGAGCCCAAAATAGCTTTATAACGCGACAATGTTGTCAGCGCTTAGGCTTAGTAATAAATAGGTCACTTTCATGTCCTGTAGTTAAAGGCATCGGAGGTACTAGTAAAGCTACCCAGGGATATATTAATTTAAAATTTTATTCTCAGATAGATCGTAATGTTAACTTTCATATAAATGCACTAGTAGTGGATAGGGTCACTGAACGGTTGCCAACCGTTTCGGTTGACACCTCGGCAATGATTGAATTTAAAAATTTGACTCTAGCGGACGACACTTACGCCGTTCCTGGAAACATAGACATGCTCATTGGAGCATCGCTTTTCCCTCATCTTTTGTTAAACAATAAGGTCAGGGGCAACTCCTCGCATACCGCGCCTTACGCACTAGAAACCGTATTGGGCTATGTTATCATTGGCTCCACCCCATCATAGATAGTATTTCGGCAATCTCTTATTGTGGTATGGCTGTCGAACCGCTCGAGTCGTTAGTCCGCAAATTTTGGGAGATGGAGGAGGTGAACGTCCCACCCATAGCTAGCTCAGATGACAGGTTATGCGAGGAAATTTACGTCCGCACGACCGTTCGTGATCGCGACGGTAGATATAGTGTAGCGCTACCCTTTAAAGGAGATGTTTTATCTCTCGGCGATTCGCGTCAAATGGCGGAAAAACGTTTCTACAGCTTGGAGCGTAGGATGCTCGCTTCACCCCAGTTAAAGGAAGCTTACGACGGCGTCATTAACGAATATATAAGAGAAGGTTACATATCACTTGTGGCTTCGAAATTAGATAACTACGAAAACACACCGTCATATTTCATACCACACCACGGGGTCATTAGGGAGGACAAACTTACATCTAAGTTACGTGTAGTGCTCGACGCTAGTGCTAAAACTAGCACTCACCTGTCGCTTAACGATATCCTCTATAGTGGGCAAAATTTACAGGGCAGTTTATTTAATATAATAGCCAATTTTCGTTTGTTTAGTATAGCACTATCCGCCGATATTCGCCAAATGTTTCTTTGCATAGGGGTCCGTGAATGCGACCGTAGATTCCAACGCATTTTATATCGTTTCAACCCAAAGGAACCTCTAATGGTGTTTGAATTTAACCGCAATGAATGTTTGTTTTGGTTTAAAGTCGAGCCCATTTCATGCGTTACGCACGGTGAAACAGCTCGCTCACGATGAAGGTCCCTCTTATCCTAAAGCTAAGAGGGCAATTGAGAGCGGATTATATATGGATGATTTTGTGTACTCGGTCGATAGCGTGGAGGAGGCCACCCTAACCACCGCCGAGGTTATAAAGCTCATGAAATCGGGTCAATTCGATCTTGTGAAGTGGACTAGTAATTCGCATCCGGTTTTAGATACAATCCCACTATCACACCGTCTTTCAGCGATAAAGGAATTCGACGATTCCGATACGCACAAGGTGCTCGGTCTGTGTTGGTCACCAGAGTCCGACGTGTTTAGCCTTAAGGTAAATCCGCCCGTAGAGAAATGCACAAAGCGCACAATACTGTCATGCGTTGCTAGATTATGGGACGTCATAGGTTTCATAGCTCCGGTGGTATTATACGCTAAGCTTTTGATTAAACAACTTTGGTTATTTGAATGCGATTGGGATGACTCGCCGCCTGACAGCATTGTTCGATTGTGGCAGCGTTTTAGAGAGGAACTTCCTTTACTAAGAGAAATTAAAATACCGCGTCATATAAACGTAGATAGAAATAGCGTCATAACGGTCGTTGGGTTTGCAGACGCCAGCGAGAAGGCTTACGGGGGCGTTGTATATTTCCACGTTCAGAATAATGGTAGAAATTCGATTAGCCTCATTAGTTCTTAGTCGAGAGTCTCCCCCCGTAAGGTTGTCTCTCTGGCGCGCTTAGAGCTTTGCGCAATATTAGTACTCACCAAGCTTATTACCGCAGTTATCAGCGCATGTAGGGATAGAGTTCACATAGAAAGGATATTTGCCTTTTCCGACTCCACCGTCGCCTTATGCCGGGTTCATTCTTCACCCCACCGTTGGGATACGTTTGTCGCGAACCGAGTGGCCAAGATCCAAGACGAGTTAGAAACGCGGAACTTTTTTCACGTGTCCGGTACGGAAAACCCTGCCGCTTGTCTATCCCGGGGACTCACCCCGATGCAAATAATGGACCACCCGCTTTGGTTCCACGGACCTTCTTGGGTTCACTTGGATCCCTCGCAATCGCGTTTAAGGTTTGACCGGGGAAATAGACTTCGGCAGCCTTAGAAACGTGGCTCCACCAATCGGTATGTACTCAAACATTTTAAATGTTTATACAGTAGAAGATTCTGGAAATATCTGAGGCTCTATATCAGGCCAGTATAGACCGCGACCCGGGTCAGTATTGAATTCGCGATTCAAGCGAATACTTCGAAGCGATACAACTGCGAACTAAAGTGATCAGTAGCATAATTGTGTCTTGCTATTAGTATGGTTTTAAATTGTAATTAATTTTATATAATTAAAGTGTCAATTTTGCTAATTTACTCTGCAGTTTTGAATTGTCTCGAACCCCAATCTCGTAACAATACTATAGCTAAAGGATAGTTCTATTAAGGTTTAAAAAATGTATGCAGGCCAGTGACAATTGCAGTTTCTTTCTTCGTAGTTATCAGGAAGACTGCTGTTCATCTCCTGATTAGTTCCCTCTGTCGACTCTAACGACACCCACAGGACGATATGGGGTAGTGGACATTATTAAACCGTCAATACGCAGTTAACTTTATAGCTATATTGCTTTATAATCAAATAATTATACTTAAAAACCGAAAAAAAAAACAAATTAAAAAACTAAAAATAATGAAACAAATAAAGATAATTTGAAGCTTAAAAAAATTGGTGCTAAATTAAAGCATTTACTATCAAGTGAACCGTGTGCTCGTTTGTCACCATAAAAAATATTTGCGTCGCACTGCCAGGCACGGGTCTCCTCTCATTTCTGAGTGGGCTTTTTTAGGTTAAATTACTTAGTTTAAATCGAAAGTGTATACTTTCACTGTGACCCCATATATACATAAATTCATTATAATCGTCAATTGGTGTATCGGTTGGTGACGGTGACGGTCTTTTTGTAAACATACTTGTCAAAAACTTCGAGCTTAGTGCTCCCAACAACTACCGGCATAGGTGTGACATGGACGTTACACATAATTTTTGTTTTGTCCATGTTCATTTTAAAACCTATTCGTTGAGATCTCTCAATTCTTCAAACTATTGAGGTCATTGAGCATAATGCTTAGGTCCTCCAGTGATTCTGCTATAAGAACTATATCGACGGCAAATTGAAAGTGAGTGACGTACTCTCCATTGTCGTTAATACCGTAGCCTTTCCAGTCCAATAGCTTAAAAATGTCTTCCAATGCAGCGATAGAGAGTTTCGGGGATATTACGGGAAGTAGGGAATGGATTTTTAGATTATAAAATATAAGACTATAAAAATAAGCAGAAAAAGGGAGCAGCGTCAAGGGTTCGAAGTGCCTGGCCTCAAGATCGTCAATCCATCTAATGGGGACTATTTCCGTGTTGCCGGGAATGATGATGAGCTTGGCCATCAAAGCTCCAGAGCTCTGCAAACTTAAAATATTTCAAAGAAGTACCATCACTATCAATATATAAATAGCATAAAATCCATAAATTATCTTTTTAAACGACTGCCCTAGAAGGAAGGGTAACGCTTTTCGAGAGTAAAGTTTTAGAGAGAGCTTAAACGAATTGATGGATTTTAATGAGATGTCGTTGAATTTTCTGTTCAGTAAACTTTTTTAACATAGTCAACTTTTTTATTACTGTTTTAATATTTAATTTTGTTCCATACAGTCTTCTTATTTCTGTGATATTAAATTCCTATCGCGACTGTCTTATTAATGTCCTATCGGAGTATCGGACTCAACTATAGAGGAAATAAGTTAATTACCTGTAATGTAGTGCAGTTGTGAACTTTCTCGTGTATGTCCGTGTATGTTGCCTTATTATATTAATGCTACGGCTTGACGGCATGTACGTTTCTGGAGGAGCGTAGTTCATTTCCGTTCGAGCCAACCCATTTGAGATAAGCCTACAGCCTATAAAACTACGAGTACATCGTGGCTCAACAACTTTGAAAACCACCATTAAATGTAAAACCAGGCGGTCGACGTGTTTTCACCCCTTTATTTTCAATATACCACGCATTGGAACTAAATGGTTTCTGCTTTTGTAATCATTACAGTAAAGGAGTGAAGTAATTTGCAGGCGTCTTTTTTCCGACCGAATACCATCTGAGCGATTTCAAGGCAAGAGTGAATAATATTCTTTTGTTACGCTAAGACAGTTCGATTTACAATCTTGGCATCACCACATACCACCAGGTGGCGTTGTGGCCAAGCTTAGATAAAATAACTTAAAAAACTATATTTACAAAAAAATAATTTTGAAAATGAATTTAAAAAATGTTTCTAGTGTCATGTTTTTATGTAAACTGCTGAGTCCGCCAGCAACGTACAATGATCGAGGATAACAATGGCGCCGAGTGCACAATTCACCTGAGACTACAATTTCAATGAATATTCATTGTTCCTTTCCCCAGTTTTTTATTTTAGTTTCTTTTTAATATTTTCGGTACTTTCCCTGATCCCCGTATTTACTTTTAGTGAAAGATTTACATTGAAGTCATTGTTACTATACAAGTAAATAACTTTGTTCATCTAATTGTGCTTACATTATGGACACACTCTCGCTCTTTATATTTTACAAACTGTACCCCACGACTTCGTCCGCTTCGAAATTATTGTTATTGTTATTTTCGGCGGAATACTAATTCTTTTTCCAAAATAAAATTAGCCTACGTTACTTCTTATAACATCTCCTATCTGCCAGTGAAAATCGGTCCAGCCATATCCGGGAAAAGCTGGAACAAACAGACAAAAATTTAAATTTTTCTTTATTATAAGTGTCATATATACTTTCGTATGCATGTAGTAAAAACTGTTATTTTGACGTTAAAACTAGACACTTCAACTTTATTTATTTGTATAGATAAGCAATTTTAAATTTCGTACCAGCCGCATGGTGGTGGCGTAAGTGAACAAACACACTATTTTATTTCCTGGGTGTTTAAAAAGAGAAACCAACTACAAACACAACAACAAAAGAAATCACAGGGAGATTTCTGCTTGCTATTGCAATATCGAATCGAAGGATCCAAACTCTCACAATAGTTAATGTTGGCGCGACTTCTAACGCCGCCTAGCGACGCACCGGAACACCAAACTTTTAGCTACGAATCAGAGCTCGTCATTGTTAGCAACCAATCACAGCACGTCGTGCAATTAGTTATAAGATCTGTCTGTTTTAAATTTTGATTATTACCTGATAAACACTGTTAGCAATAAGATGACTTAAATATAACCAACAAACGTTCAATAAAACAATCATTGAAGTGCACCTGCCTCCCGTTCCTGTACAGTTAATTAGTTTGAAAACAAGAAGAAGAATTTTGTAAGTATCTAGCCTCACTGTGTTTGTTACCTACATGTTGAAAAGATTCGTGTCAAGTTCAAGCGTCTTTTTTATTACACTGAAATGACAAATGAGTTTAAATTTACCTGGTAGTAAGTGCCTGCTTCGGCCCATGGACATCTGTAGCCAACTTCAAGAAAATCAGGCTACATATGCGTTGTGACCTCTGAGGACTAAGATGTAATGCCTCATTACCCGTAAGCTGGATCTATTATATCAATCGGGCCGAAACACAGCAATGCAAGCAATGCTATTTGGCAGCAGAAGAGCCACAATCAGTTATTGGATTTTTCTGTAAAGGAATTCTCAGTAATAGACCGGAGTTAGGAAGTTGGCGGTCTTTCATCTCCTTGCTTCAGAAAGCAAGTAAAGCCAATGGCCTATGCCTGATCCTCCAGTCGAGTCGGATTACCGTCCTATTGAACTATGAGAGTGAGGGGATAGAGATTGCACTGGTGTTTGCGCATATACTCGGGCACTATAATCGTGTGTTGCGCAGTATATATAATAAATATATAATTTCAGGTGCAATTTATCTATACTGTAAAATTCAGGCAAAAGTAGTTTTGACTAGGGACTTTAGTCAATACAACTTTTGGACAGATTTTGGCAGTCAAAAGTAGTTTTGACCAATTTCTTTAGTCAAAACCACTTTTAACTTAAAAAATATTGGGTAAAAGTGATTTTCTCCAAATTATATCGGTCGAAGATGATTTTAACCAAGAATGTTAAACAAAACTTACTTTAATTCTTCTTAATATTTTAATTTAAAAAGTTCTATTCTTTCAATATTATATTTTATGTCATTATAATGTACTGGTGGCCCAAGGATCATGTCAACCGCACCTTAACCTGCTGTCACTGATATTGCGAGATTTAACCGATAGTCTTAATTTTATATCAGGCAAAACTACTTTTTACTAAGGACATTGGTCAAAACCACTTTTGACTAAAAAAATCAGTCAAAACTGTCCTTGACTAAGGGCATTGGTCAAAATCATTTTTGCCTGATTTTCTCAGCAAAAGTGGTTTTGACCGGTTATGAGTTTTGACTGTAACATATATATTACTACATACATTTTAGTATTATATACGGTAAAATACGCTAAATTAGCTTACGTGGCTGTATTATGATTTTAGTATGAAAGTCTCAGCAAGCTGAGACCTTCGTACCATTTACCTTCGTTCCTTGGGTTTTTCTCTGGTCTTGACCAGAGAAAAATCCATTCTACTGGCAACTTGCTTTGCAATTTGAGTCATTAGGGTTACCAACGCTACATGTACATTTTGTTTCTTAATAGAGTAAACATATTGGCGTCTATAAACTATATAATTCACTTATCAACAGTTATAACTTGAAAGGTTTGTTATAACTTGAAAAATTATGGTTACAAATATTTGTGAAATTTTTATCCATAATTGATGGAATAGTTTGTGATACCATTGACGCAACCTTTTTAATGAGATTTTAAAACAGTTTATCATATATTAATATAGTTTTCGTATTTTCAGAAATAAGTATGAAAACTTTTGTGACAGTCCCGGTTTCATAGCTCACCTCAATAAATGAACAGGCTCTTGCGAAAAAGCACTATAAATATCAAAAAAGTAAATTTTTAAACACAGGTTTATTTTGTTCTTACCTATAAGTAGAACTACATTGATAGAATATTGAAAGTTATCTGTCAAAGCCGATAATCGAACTGATCTAAACGTAAACTTCGTCGTAGATACACCCTAAATTCGATATGCACCGACTTCACTCACTTTTTAGTCGCAATTAGAAGTTTTGATTTACCACGTTCTCGGTGGTAAAGAAGAACAACAAGAGGAAACCTGCATATCAGAGATTTAAAAAAATATTTTGGAAATCATTTTTAGGTGTAAGTATGTGAAGTTGGTCATCCCGCATTGGAGTCAACTTCTTTTTGTCCTCAAACTCGTTGCGGCCTATGCATATTAGTGGGATGCATCTAGACTGCTACTTTTTTACTTTTAATAAGGCTGTCCACTGCTGTTGACTGGATATTTGCAGTAGAATTCACGCTTAACAAGCGGGTTGGAAACCGCAGCTTTTTATTTCTTCGTACTGTTATCAGGACGATTCTGCCACCCAACTCCTGTTTCAGTTTCCCTCTGTCAGTTCAATTTCCCTCTGTCTCTTCCGTCACTCATGGGACGAATTGGGGTTTTGGTTTCTTTTTCGCCGCCGCTACAAGCCCAATATATCTCTACTCCCGTTTATTAATTGGACTCCTCCCACAGATTGCCAAATGAGTCGGATAAGTTGGACAGAATCGTAGTTGTGTAGTATTGTATTGAATGACGAGGTCCATCAATTTTCTCAATGATGCTGGCAGATACCTATAGGGTGATATAATTTTAAATACTTGTCGAGCTCTGTCTTTACATAACGACATTTCTTTATCGAGAACCAAGCTGGGACTCCAAATTTTAGGACAAAATGTAGCCAGAGTAATTAAATTCTCTGATGGTTTCTCTGTTGCTACATAAAAACGTAGTACGTTTGTATCACGTTGCGCTAAAATTACTTCTCGCATGCGCCATAATGACCTTGATTTGAAGTAAGTTTACGGATAAACTTGGTTTTTTAATAATTTATATTGAAAAATGACTATATTTTGAAACAAAATATAATACAATATGTTACAATTTACTTAATAGTAGCATATTTACATAGCGTCAAACCTGGGTAGAAAATCATCTTTGAAAATCTTTTAAAACAGCTTATGTTGCAGTCAATTGCTTAATATGTTATTGATACCGACCGTATTGAGCAATATGATGAATAGAAATTATTGATGTTTTGATTTTGCTCTACTTTCTCACGGATGGCGTCGAGGCTATCTTAACAATAGGCCGACCAGAGCGCCTTCAACGTTAAAATTTACAGCCGGAAAAGTGTGAGTAAGCATTGTCCTATTTCGAAAAGGGAGAGATTGCCGGCACAAAATATGAGCATAAATTAGAAGCAAAATACTGTTGATATATGAATGAATGAATGATTTATTTGTTATATACAACACAACGCATAATACATTATTCAAAACTATATTTTTAATACAGTTGCTCAAAAAGTGGCATATTGCAGGGACGTATAGCATTCGGGATGTGGGCTATTAAATACTCGAGCTTTTTCTTTACGTTTTCCGAACTCGTGCGTTTTCTTTTCCCACTGTCAAAATAATGTCTATTAAAAAGAAATAACCAACCACGAAGTTTTTACTAAACAAAATTCATAGAAGTTTTTATGATTCATGCAAATATATCTAAAAAGAAGCTACTAATTTGTTTCAATATTAGATCTAATGATTTGATTGAATGAGTTAGGTTAGGTTTCATTTAATTTTATCTCATTAAATTTCATTTTCATTTTATATCAATAAAAAAATTCTACTGAAGACTTGGCTGTATGGTCATAGTTCCTTTTGCCTACCCAGAATGGGTGAAGAAAACGAAAAAAAATCTCTGCTTATATTATTTTACGGTTGACGCCATTTTCGAAAAGTGTTCTTTGCAAGTTTAGTTGTTTGTTGCAAAAAATGAGTAATTTCGATGATATTTTATTTGAATTAACACTAACGGAACTCAGTATAAGCACAAAATGCTTCGGAGAACATTTTACCGTAAAAGTCAAAAAGTCGCTACATATCTACATATGACGAATTTATTGCTTGGAGAGAAGAGAAAAAAGCAAATAGTTTTTCAGAAAATGTTATGTTGGAATACTTCCTCGAACTCTCAGCAAAATTAAAACCTTCTACGTTATGGTCAAGGTTTTCGATGATAAAAGTATGCTGAAAATAAGGAACAACGTGGATATAAGTGAATACCCAAAACTAAATGCTTTCTTAAAACGACAATCAGACGGTTTTACAACTAAAAAGTCGAAAATATTAACATCGAATGAAGTGGAAAGGTTTTTGAACGAAGCTCCCGATGATCGTTATTAAGCCACAAAGGTAACGTACATAATTGTAAGCTATTATTTGGAAAAAAAAAATAGTACCGCTGGGTTTCTTGCTGGTTCTTCCCAGGACAAGGACAGAGGTGTTTTTTTGCAAACCATTGGTAAATGAAAAAAGTGACTTTTTATAAGTATTGTTTACAATCTTTATTGAATAAAAAAGTTTCTGTTTCTGTTTCTGATAACATGTGAAATTACTTTTATATCATAATTTACTAGCGATCTGTCACGACTTCACATGGGCGATTTCTGGATCTTGACAACAGCGCCACCTATCGGATCCAAATGTGAATCTAAACCATCTAGGGATCCATTCAAATACACACAAAAATCATCAAAATGGGTCGGTTATAAGTTTTAGAGAGACTAACGCACAGCGATTGATATTTATGTATGACAATTACGTGAAAATAATATAATTTAATAAACGTTTTATTTCATATGTATATATGTGGAGGGACACACGGGCAGAGGAAGGCCGAATAAAAGATGGATCGATTGTGTGAAGAGTGATATGAGAATGAAAGGAGTAAGTATGGAAATGACGGGTGATAGAGAGGAATGGAACAAGAAGATTTACTGCGCCGACCCCGGATAATGGGAAATGGTTTAGAGAATGATGATTATTTCATATGTATGTATTAACTCTTGCATTAAAAATGGTTGTCACATTACTATCGGATAAAAAACAAATACTTGCAATCTATTCCAGTCGTCTGGCTCGCACGACTGCTTTGTGTTTACCACAGTGCTGAATTTCCAACACTGATATAATTTACGCATTTTTAAGAAAACAGCTCACTTCTTCATAGGAAGCCAACGTCTCTGTATTTTATCCGGTGTTTCGAATGTTTGGGGATGGTGGGATCACTTACCATAAAATGGGTACCCTCTTCTTCAAAAAAATATATAAATAGAAATAAGGTAAAAGTTAAACTCTCATCAACCTAAAAATTGAATAAACTTGAAACGATTTCGATGTTCCAATTTCTTAAACGAATTCCATTACCGTTACTTGATATCTCCTTTAACTAAACATCAAAACAATCAATCATTATAACGGGCAAACACATTTTATAATCGAAAACAGTACCAGATTCACTTTGAATATTTGATGAGAAATGCTTGAAGGTTTGTTTAAGTTTTTTTTTTGTATAGGTTTATAAATAGAAATTAGTTTTTACGATTGAACACAGTAGCTTTCGCTTATTGTTGACAGCTGAAGTCCATTGCTGAAACACGTCTGGAGTAGGCCTGGATGACAAGCGGGTTAGCCACCGTAATATTATATTATATTGACTTGTTATTAGAAAGACTCTGCTGTGCATTTGTTGCCTGTTTCATTTTATTTTGTAGCCCCTTGCCACATCTACGGGATTATATGGAATAGTGGATTCTCAAGCCGCAACTACTTATTCGCACACGTTTTTATATTAATTTAATTCATAGCCTGTGTACCGTTTTTACTTCCATAGGACCGTGCTTTGTGGCATTCCTTGAGGGAGGCCTATGTTAAGTAGTGGACTTGGGAATGTTGATGATGGCTGTAATGATGATGATGATGATGATGATGAATTCATAGCCTTACCAACATCTTTCAAGGTCATATTTTAAATAATTTATCTTTTAAATATGCATAGTCAATTTAAGCTTAATTTAATGTCAAAATGTCCGTGAATAAGTAGAAGCGTTTCATATTATTTTTCTTATAGAATCATATAAAATCATATCAGCAATCATATAAAAGAAATTTTTGTAATTGATTATTTTCAGTTGTTTTTATGATGATCTCACATATAATTCAAATTTTTCGCATCACATAATTTTACAAAGCAGACGGAGAGGGTTTTGCCAGACCCAATATAGAATTTGCGGTTGATAAACGGATTTATCAAGTGTCCACTGTAGGTTTACAACAACCCTATTCTCCGGAGTACACAAAAGGCTTTTTTACACATAAAGAATTTCGCAATATGAAATAATTCATTGATTTTTTTATTGTATAATGTTGTTCCATTGATATACCTCGAAGAGAAGTAATTCACTGTGGTAAATTTTATGTTTGAGAATAATTTTAGTTTACTAAGTAGTTTTTAGTTTACTAAATTTTTAAACAAAAATAACTGACCAAGGGAGAAAATGAATGTTAGAAAAGAAAGATTTCTAGCTAAATTGAATAAGTTAAATATTCCAGGTTCCATTGAATAAGTTAAGTACTCCGAAGACACTCTCCTATCTAGTGTACTCCCAATCACTTTTTATAATATTGTGGAAAAAAAACTTACTGTCGACTTACATGATAAGCTTGACTAGGGGAGGACAATGCTCTCACAGAATACTAGTGTGTTGTTTTATCAGCATAACACTTCAGTGTTTCGCAACGTGTGTGTAGAGGACTGGAGGCGTCTTTATAGGTAAGTATTCCATCTATAATGAGGTATTCCATCTATAATGAGGTATTTCATCTACGTGAGTGCGTCGACTTGACTAGGGAGGGGCCAAGCTCTCACGGAATACCAGCGTTATTTTTATCACCATAATGCTGATATCTTACATATTGGGCTTTGTTACATTAGGCTTAACTAGTGAAGCTTAACAGTATAATGTTAATGTGTTTCTTATTTATGTTGTGCGTTCAGGATCGGAGACATTTTACCGGGAGTGAGGTATTCCATCTTGCCCTCGGATGTGACAATCGCTTCTGAGTGTTCATTCTAAATTAAGGATAACCTTAGAAGGACCAAGGCCTCTACTTTCAGGTGTGTGTTCGGTTGTAACTATCCTTACAAAATAAAAAAAATCAACCACTCGGTATAAAAATGTACAGAAGTTGTAGTACGAATGGGTCGGCTCGACCGGGAAAGAACCACGCCCTCACAGAATACTAGCGTATAATAGTAGTTTAATGCTGCTGCGTTTTATAAGATGAGTATAGAGAACCGAAGACCCTTTATCTGGAAACGAGGCATTCCATCTAAGTCCTCAGGTGTGACAACGCATCTGCGTTTTGATTCTTAATCGAGGATAAATGTAGATGTCTATGGGCGACAGCATCCACCTACCATCAGGTGAACTGTATGCCCATTTCTCACCCTTATTCTATAAAAAATTTGAACCCATCACAATTCTACTACTGTACAATGGCCTCCTCCAAACGTAGCCATAAAATTCTTTTATTATTTATTTTTATATATATATATATATATATATATATATATATATATATATATATATATATATATATATATATATATCACAATAAATTATAAAAAAATATTACAAAAAATCAAAGAAGTCGCCAGATAACGAAGTCTTAAAAATATCTTTTACTAGGTACAGAAACTATTGTAATAAGTTGTTAAAAAAAAATTAAACTGGAATATGAAAAAAATGAATTAAAAAAAAGCTAATAATAATCCTAAGCAACTCTGGGGAGCAATAAACAACATAACAAACAGAGCGAAAAAGAAAAAGAATTCATCCCATCACTTATTAACTCTATCATCTTCTCCGGAGCTATCTGTTAATTTAGTTAATGATTTTTTCGCTAACGTAGGTAAAAATCTTGCGGAAAAGATATTGGGTGGACTGACAGAGACAACAAAAAAAGCTTTTAACAACAACTCGCAGTCCATGGTATTGTTAGCAACGGATGAGGACGAGGTTGCAAGGTTAATAATATCTCTCCGTAACGACTGTGCTGTGGGTTGGGATGGAATATCCTCTCATCTCCTTAAAATGCATATTAATGTAGTTGTCCCACCCCTGACATATATCTGCAATCTTGCTCTCACAACCGGAAAATTCCCCAAAGCTTTTAAAAAGTCGATTATACACCCGATTTATAAGGGTGGGGACAGAGATCGTGCCGATAACTATAGACCTATAGCCGTGCTCTCTGCCTTGTCCAAAATACTTGAACGCATAATGAACAACAGGCTCGTAAACTATTTGGAAAAATATAACTTACTATCGCCCTCACAATATGGTTTTAGGTCAGGCAAATCTACGTCCGATGCGATTCATGACCTCACAAATTATATTGTTACAAACTTGGACAATGGGCAGAAAGTTCTCGGCATTTTTCTAGATCTTTCCAAAGCTTTCGACACGGTTTCTGTACCCATACTTTTACGTAGGATGGAGAGTATGGGAATTAGAGGTGCACTGCCGACTGCTGAGAGGACAACTGCGACTTTTTGAAGACTACTTGAGTGGACGTACTCAGCGCGTTCAGGTGGATAAGTTCGTCAGTGCCGAATGCACAACTACCTATGGAACGCCCCAGGGCAGCGTACTTTCTCCAACCTTATTTCTAATATATATTAACGAACTGGGTATGCTCACACTTCCTAAAGGGCGAATCATAAGTTTTGCAGATGATACTGTCCTCCTTTTTAGTGCAAGTACATGGCAAGAAGTCTATGCATACGCCCAGTTGGGCTACAACACTGTCTCAAATTGGCTTCGAAATAACCTTCTGACACTGAACATAGATAAAACATGTTATGTCCCGTTCAGATTAAAAAACAAAACATTAACCACATCATCTCTATCACATACCATCGTAAGTCACTCGTGTTGCAATCCACTCAATAATGCAGACACCTGCACACAACTACGTCAAGCTGACAGAGTAAAATACCTAGGAGTTATTATCGATAGCACTCTACGTTTTCATGAACACATTAATACACTTAATAGCAGGTTGCGTAAATTAATATATGTATTTAAAACTCTGAGAGACGCGGCAGATGATAAACTAAAGAAATCCGTATATTTTGCCTTGGCCCAATCTCTATTAACATATGGTATTACGTCCTGGGGCGGTGCTCCAAAATCAATAATGCTCCAATTGGAGAGAACGCAGAGAGCCATCTTAAAAGTCTCGTTTTCGCTGCCGTATCACTACCCTACAGAGCTCCTATATAAAGAGTTGAAAATATTAACTGTACGGCAACTTTTTATACAAAGAACCTTACTGAAACAACATGCTCTATTAAAATACAATCCCTCACTCTCCCGAGGGAAAAGGCGTTTTAACCCCGTGGACCGCACTCATATAACTCTATCCACCAAACTATCTAAACGTTTCTTTTGTCACCTCGGAGGTTTTCTTTACAATAAAATCAATAAAATTATCTCTATATTTAACGTCAATAAGACTACATGCAAAAATAAAATAACTATCTGGCTACAAGAATTAAATTATGATAACACTGAAAAGCTACTCACTAATCCTAACTAATTACTATCCGTACTAAAGTTAAATACTAACCCAATTCTAAATTTAATTTCTATCCCTGTTACTACTACACTACTAACAAACAAAAGCACGCACACACACACACACAGACGCGCACGCACTCACACACACACACACACACACACACACACACACACACACACACACACACACACACACACACACACACACAGACTAATACTAGCACCAGATTTAAATATATATTAAATACTAGTTAAGTAAAAGAAGGTACATTATGTAAATTACAAATATGATACATGTACATGGTACGAGTAAAAGTATTGTAATTACAACCATAGGGCGGAGACCTGGTGGCCTGAAATACAGGCGTAAAGCCTAGCTTAGGCACCAGTCTCCCACAGTATAACATTAAGGTGTAATATTCTAATATTATGTACAATAATTCTGTAATATTGTGGTGAAAAAATAAATCATTTATTATTATTATTATATATATATATATATATATATATATATATATATATATATATAAATGGAGCAGGTATAATAGACATAGAATAGAGTATAATAAAAAATAAAGTAGTCCTGCGAAAACATGCAGGTATTTTTCGAAAGTAGGTGACTCAGTTCCCAGGTTTGTGCTAATGTATGGGGGAGACCTATGTTCAGCAATGAATGACAGGTTGCTTTAATTAAATAAATAAAACCAACATACGAAGATGCAAGCGTCGTAATGAAAATGAACCTTAATCATCTTTCAAAGCGAATTTGTTGTAATAAAACACTTTTATTCAGAGAAGTAATTTTCCACGGTCGAGGCCATTAACGTAATGCTGCCTTTTTGTTTTTACTTAAGAATAACAAATAGCCATTTTATTTAAAAACACAGTTGTATTTACTAGAATTGAATAACATTTATTCTCTTTATTAACTTTGTGTTTTAAACAGTTCTTTTGTTTATAGCAAACACTTCACAGGTTTTTTGTTGCAAGCCAGTGCTTGAATACGATTCAACCTAATCATATGTAGTGTGTAGTGATGTAGCCGATGAAATGGAATAAGATGTTAAAATGCACTGATGTAGCTTAGAAATGCTATTATACTTATTCTTGACTCGAAGATAGCCTAATGCGTACTGTTTGGTATACGCTGCCAACAAAAATATGAAAGGGCAATAAAGAAGGATTCACAGCGAAAGCAAAACCTTAATTTATGCTTTTTAACTGTCGGTTAAAAAATCTCTGCGCGAAAAAGCGTTCTTTTAGAAAATGTCTCTTTATGTATTACTTGAAAAGCGAATTCAAGGCAGGTGCTTCAAAAAGATACCTAACAGTTGCTGAAATAATTTCATATTAATCAAAATTTCTTGGATATTAATTGTAAAAAGCCATGGTAGCTTGAAGACTAAGCAACCATAGCAAACATAGCACGCGAAATGATGGTAGGGCGGGGGTCATTCTACTCCTAATTCTCACAAATTGACATTTTAGTTCATTCATTCAGCATTCAATAAAACTAAATTAGCACCTATTCTGCTCTCCTATCCGGAGTGCAGTTTGGCGAAGAAGGAAGTTTGGCTGAGGAAAAGCGCGGCTCGTGTTGATCCCCAGGGCAAGTCTGAGGAGTTGCAGCCTGTTATTTGGTCTGGTTCAATAGGAAACAGACAGATTTTCTTTAATCTCATCCCCATTTTTTCCTATCCTAACCCAATCAAAGGTGTTAAGAATACCATGCCGATGGATACGTGGCTGGGGGGAGTCCAGTCGCAAACGGTGCCTACTTGACCCGGTAGATTTGGGTAGTATTTTAGCCCTTCCCACGGCATGCGGGGCTCTACCGGGGGTGACCAAATATTTCCCTAGATAATCGTGGGACCAAAATGGACGAAAATTAACATTTTGAAAAACTTTCTCCTTTAATAGAACTGTCTGTAGGTCTGGAAAAGGCTCTTTTAGCCTCAGTGTTGGTGGTCCCTGCAACATAACGCCCCAACCTGTGACGAGCTGTGAAGTGAAGTGCGCGTCTTCAGCCGAACTACAATCGAAAACGAACCATGGAATGGTCAAAAAAAGTTCCCTAGGCCTTACAAGCTTAGTGGGGTAGCAAGGAAGTGGAACAGGAGACTGATAGCAGCTGAGATAGGAGCCGAGGATATCCTCTTTTTCTGCCAGAAGTCCTGCGACGAGATTCCTTTGCCCAAATCTCCCCCGCTTCCGAAAGCGAAAAAACGCAGTTGGTCTCAGTAGAAGTCCCTCAAAAACCAGACCAGGAAATCTGTGAAGCTGGCAACGGGGGAAAAGAAGCTCAGCTTCAGTGCAGTTTCTGGCTTCGCGCGTGTGGCAATTCACAATTCGCAATTCGAGTCTTATGAGCGTGAAGCAGATGCGGCTGGTTTACCAGGCACTAACGCAGGCTATCGCTAAGACGGCCTGTGGGTCGCAGCCGGCTAGCTGCTAGCCCTCCACCTTTCAGTTTCTCACAGTCGATCTTACGACAACCACGGAACGATATGAGGAAGCAGATATCCTTACACAGCCACTACACGGTTCAATATATTATAGTGTTTCCTAATATTCTGTTGAGATTTGTTACAAAATGATTTTTCATCTTAGATTAGTAGACGAAGTAATTCTCATCTGCTCTTTTTAATTATTCAGTATTATAACTCATCTAGATTTGATACACAAACAATAAAGAGACTAGTGCTTTTGTAAGTGAAAAATATTAAAAAGGCTAGACTACAGTCTACTTTGAATAATTGTTCTTATTTCGATTGTAAGAACTATTCTAAAGAAAGTTAAAAGAGTATAATATATATTTTAAGTATGCGGGAGGTTACAGTTCGCCTCTATGTTTTTTGTGTATTTATGTTACGTGGTATCTTCGTCACTTGTGAACCAATATTCATGATTCTTTTTTAATTAAAAAGATCTTCAGGGTTTATTCCATAGCAATTTGGTATAATATTCCAACCTACGGGTGACAAAATAGGGGGTAAAACTTTTAATGGAACTGTTTAACACAAAAATAACAACTTATTACTGTGGTATATTGTAAGTCCACTCAAAAGTGCACAAAAATTACTTTAAAAGAAGTGAAATCCGAATTGAAGACTAAAAATAATAAAGTAATTCCACATTCTAAAATCGCGGCTTATTCATTCCCCTTTAAATTCCCAAGCGGTCGTATGCGTCCGTCAAATCCCGAACGGTCACCCACCAACAGCACTTTAAACCATAAAAGCTTATATTTAGAGACTTCTTTTCTTAGAAGAAGTTTGACATTATAGAATCTATACGAAATTCTGTATCATATAGTCTAAACAAAAGTCAGTTATTCAATAGATTTTCATTTTTTAAATGTCACATGCGACTGCACCCACCCACAGCACTTTAAACCATAAAAACTTATATTTACAGACTACTTTTCTATAAAGAAGTTTAGCATTTTAGAATCTATACAAAATCCTCTATCCTATGGTCTAAAAAAACCAGTTACTCTATGGATTTTTATTTTTAATCTACTACTACTACTACTACTACTATCTAATTGCGCCATTTTCGTCAATTCAGGCGCAATTTGACAGTAGAATAAATCGATTCCTCCCGACTCTTAAGACCGATTTTAATTAACCACTAAGTCACTGAATTCATCGCTGAATCATTGCTTAAACAAAATGTAAATGCGTGTACAAAGAATTTTACATTTAATAAAGTATCATCAAAAGATATTAAAGTATAGAGATATATAAGATATCAGAAAATGTAATGTACGTACACAAAAATTAAAGTAGTTTTACAAATATAAGTAATATTCGTTCTGTAAATACTAGAAACGGACACAAGCTAGTAGTACCAGTTACTCGACTTCACCGAGTCAGTAATTCGTTCTTGGGGCAATGTACACGGTTTTACAACCAAATCCCAGAAAATATACAAAACTTGACCTGCACAAAGTTCAAAAACTTTATTAAACTAAGTTTGTATAAAAAGAGTTACTATAATATTACGGAATTTATCGATGATAACAACCCCGTGAAATGGTGATCGCTACCAAGCTATTTCTAATTTGTTTTGTGTTGTTAATTATAACATACATGATTATAAGCTATCATTTAAAAAAAAATAGTCCCGCTGGGTTTCTTGCTGGTTCTACACAGGGCAGAGGTTTTTTCCGAACCAGTGGTAAATTAAATAAAACCAATAACTTCCCTATTTTGAACATTTTCAATTTTCTTAGCGGGAAGTTAAAAAAAGTGACTTTCAATAAGTATTATTTACTATCTATATTGAATAAAAAAATTCTGTTACTGTTTCAGAATCACAAGAAAATGTTTTTGGAATAGTATAGAATCCTTTTTATTCAATATAGTACTACGACCACTGGTTCGGAGAAAACCTCTGTCTTCAGAAGAACTAGAAAGAAATCAAGCGGGAAATTTCTTTTAAATAGAATTAATTTATAATATATTACTTGTTACAACTATTAAGTACACAGATCATAGCTAATCAGCTATAAATTGTAGTGAGACAAATTTGGTAGCTGAGAATAATAATTAATTTGTTTCCACGAATTAATTATCCGATTAGTCGAGAATGAGCTAGTAGCGGAATAAAACAAGTGAACCGTGCCACGGTTCGGTATATGGTAAATCAGCTTTTTAATTTTACTAGTGCCAACTTGGTTCGAATTCTGCAATTCTTGATTCGAATGCTTGTGTACTTTAAAATTATAAGACAAGCTCTCATTGTCTGTGCTCTTTTACAAGTTCACAATGATTTTTTTACTTCTTCATAGGTGTAGTAAATTTTTTATGACCAGTTATTATTTGTTGTGTTATTAAAACCATTGACTTATATATTACTAGCGTAAACTATATATTTTATAATTTACAATAAAGAATTGATTATTAATTGCCCTGTTCAATCGAGAGTGATGGTATAGAAATTACAAACAAAATTTACATATTTACGTATCCTTAATATAAAAATATAAAGAACAACTCAGTTAATTAGTATGTAATAAAAGATCTTTCTATCCTCATTCCGTTGTAGATATTATAGCCGCGGTAGCTCGGGGGAAAAACCTTAATAAATAACCTTATACGTTTAAAAAATATCGCAATTGTTAGAATTGTCCCTATGTTTCGTACAACAGATGTTAGATGGACACAGGAGGAAAACGAAAAAAAGCAGATGTTTATAAAATGAATAAATTATTATTAAAAACAAATTGGCGTTTAAATATTTTTATTGAAGAACTCAATCTACCTGTTGGCAAGTAGATATTTTGACACAAAGACAAATACTTTTATCCTTAAATAAGAATCCAAATGCCATTGCATTACCCCCCTGAGGACTAACATGAAAGGTCATCAGAGAAAGAAATCCCTGTTCTATAGTTCCATTTTGATACCTAGACACTGATTCGTCAACATATCTACACTAAAATTATTGATTTTATCGTATTCAAATTAAGGCTCTCTTTATGATTATAAATTTTCATGGGCTTTATCATAGGATATATCAGTCCTCATAAACCTCAGTATATCTAAAATTGCTGATTTTATCTTATTTAATTTATGGCTCTCTCTATGATTATAAATTTTTAAGTGCTTTATCATAGGTCTTTATCATATCAGTTCCCACAAACCTCAGTATATTTACTGACTGACTATTGTGATCAATAATAGCTAAAGTCACATTAATTGTTGAATAATAATATTTTAAAGTAATAGGCTTACTTATGAAATTACCGTTCTGCAGTAGGTACTGGACATTTAAAATCAAAATAATTTTTGTTTGTAATGGCCTCGGAATCAGAATCATCAAAATCGGTTCAACTGGAAAAAGTTCTGAGGTAACACACAAAAAAATATACCGTCGAATTTGAGTACCTTCCCCTTTTTGAAGTCGGTTAAAAATTGATCAGTTTTCCTTTATAAAACCGATTTTTTTTACTCGTTACATCTATTGTTAACAATTAGATTACCGTATAGTAAAGGAAAGTAGCAGCGCACGTGCTTGGTGGAAGCGTCACTTCTGTCAAAATTTTGGAGCAGAGAGAATTCCTCTTCAATCAACTTCACACATTCTTCATTGTCAGGCTTCTCATTGTTTTCCTGTCCTAGGATTTCTCATGATATTTTCTTCCGCCACTATAAATTGCAATTGTCAATTCTTTGGTACATTTTCGTGTATTATATAAAATAATTAAAGCAAGGGTTTACTCATAATGAACCACGATTCAGAATAACCGTATCTTTATTGTCATAGATCATATTATCTTTATTATTGAAGTAAGAGCGAAGTGACAATCTACATCATATTCCACCTATGAATGCAGTTGTCCATGGATATCTACAAGTACAAGATTGAAATGAAATCGTAAAATGCAAGGCTCGACGTATAAAAAAATGAAATATACTACCGAAATGTATGCACGTGGAAGAGGCTGCAAATATTGCAGATATTAAATAATAATCATCATCTTCATCATTACAAGTTATTGCTGAGCATAGGTCTCTCGCAAGGAATGCCACAAAGTACAGACTTGAGGTACCTTCATCCATCGACTTCCTGTATCTCTTAACAGGAAGCGGGCTACACGTCGCTAGCTGGTACGAGGCTGCCACTCGAAAAAATTTCCTACCCATCGGCTGTCGGTTCTTCAACCAGCTAGCAGGCCCACTGCCGCTTCAGCTTTCTGATTCAATGAGCTATATTTGTTACTCTGGTTCAACTGCGGATATCCTCATCACGAAGTCTATCACGCAAAAAATGTTCATGTATAACCCGCTCTATAGCTCGCTACGCGATTAGGGGCTTCTTCATACGACTAGCAGGTAGGGGTTACGTTAAATATCCATTAGTCATTACATCATTATGTAATATGGACTAGGGTTCACAGTTCACAGTCATGAAATTATTGTATTATCATCAGCCCTTAATAAATATATCGGCAAAATTCTCATTATTCAGATGTCATAATAATTAAAATGTCAAAGTAATTTTGTTTTCTAATATAAAGCGTTAGAAAATATAAAGAGTGTAAATTATATGTCAATCGCATTGAGCTAATATGTACTACGTACTAGAGGCGACACTGCATTCAGCTATTATGTTCCATTCAATTGCGGTCCATACACCGCACTTTAATCAGTCACTCGTTAGACGCTTGTAGAGTTGACAAGTGTTATGTTGATTTAAAAAAAATCTCGTGATAATTTTTATCACGAGATTTTTTTGCTTTGTGCCGTCGTGCGTACTTGGATATTGCACAAATAATTCAAGAAATGCCAGTAAAAACCAAGGAATTACTTTTCATTGGTTAATAAGATACTTAATCAATAAAAAAGTATTATAAATTAGTAATAAAACAAATTATTCCTGAGACGCCATCTTGTGTCACGTAATATAGATTATGAAATTAATCATTCTACCTATGTTTATTCTATGATAAGAAAACATACGGCGCGAACACAGAGTAGCGCTCATTTTTTGTTTGAAATAGCTGTTCTAGTACGTAAGCATAAATATTTATATAAACCCATATAACTGAAATTTTAATTTATATTAGAATTATGTATTTACATGTAAATAAAATAAATAAAGTTACTGTACTGTAGGTTGTAAGCCTATTAAAGTACACTGCTGAAAAACTTGGAGAATAAAAAAAACGGTTTAATTATGTTAAATTTAAATAACACCTCGTTAGTAAATCTTACCCAGACAATGCCAGGATGCGTCGCTAGTTTTTGAAATGAAATAACTCCTTAAAATCTTAATTACAACTAAAACAATTTAGTTTCAAAAGCGGAATTTCTGCCCCTTAGAATCCCTTTAGAAATGATGTATAATCCGGCGGGTTCAATTTTACGTTAACCCTGCAATTTAGTTTCCGTGTCCGCCTTGTAGTAATATGTAAATACATATGTACGTGATAATATTATACATTACATGAGTTACAGCTACTGTATAAGCTTTAACAAATAATTTTCATTTCTCTTTTAGAGTTATGTTTGAGGGTGTTCCGATATCGTCAAATACGACAATATAGGTGACTATCACCGGCCATGAACAACTGCAATACCAGGGGAATTTCAGATACATTGCCGGCCCTTTTAAAAAAGAGCAGGCTTTATCTTTAAGCTTAGAGTCGTATCTGTCAAGAATATTCTCTTGTGGTAATCGATCCCGCAAGGAAGTTGTGCAGGGAAGAAAACTTCTTCTAAATCGCACAGCGGTGAACTGCCATTCATACAGATAGTACGAGTATGGATGGTACCGCAAGTTTTGTCGCCATATGTGACAGTGAAATTGACCGGCTGGAATTAGTCTAAATAATTCCTCAGAAAACTCCGCTGGTAGATGCGATAAAATACGCAAAGAGATGCAACTTCTCTTCGCAGTGCCAGTGAGTCAAGCCGATTAGGAAGAGCTCAGTCGCCGACGATTCAAGCCGCTCTGAGCTCAAATGGAACTTCACGATGTTCATCTAGAAAAATGTTTGTTAAATTTCTTTGTACTATCATTACTTGGCAAGCTGAATCGAATATAAAATTTATTTACAGTTTAAATGATGCGATGCTGTGCGTTTTGCCAACCAAACATGGCTTTTATAAGTCAAGCACGTTGTTACTACCATAGCACTACAAGCTACAAGGAGAAATGCGTGCGGATAACAAAAGCATTTTCCTCACAATGGACCGCCCGTTGCTAAGCGCGTCGATGCCATTTAATTAGTAGATCGTAGTTAGTCACCGGCAAGTGTCGCTTCTGTAATTGGCTTACGTACATTTTAAGAAGTAAGAACAAGTATAATATTAAAATTAAACTAATTATATTTTAATTTAAATTAATTGCTGTGCAGTGGAGGAGTAAGAGCGTCCACTACACTAAATCAACCCAAGGTTGCAGCTGCCGTGCCGGTCTAATTATTGTAAATGCGGTTGCCAATCTTGAGGTTCTGGGTTCTATCCCGGGTCGGACCTAAAACAGCTATTGGATTTTTGTGTTAAGACATTTTCAGTAGCGGCACGTAATCAGGAAGGTGGCGATGTTTCAGCCACGTGTCTCGGAAAGCAAGTAAACCCGTGGGTACTGCGCCTGATCTCTCTCCGATGGTATCAATTAACCGTCCCATTGGACTATGATCTGTATTCACGAACAATACATACATAAGAATGGCAGCAACACTTTGCTAAGTAGGATATGTCTCACTGTGTTAGTCATGGCAGGCCGTTGATTGTGTATATATTATGTCCCGTAACCATTATTTTATGTTTCAGTTTCGAATCTTGTAGTAGTGATTGGAAGTATTAATATAAATATGCCAACCAACTTCGATGAATCTGAAAGCTGTGCCAAGGACATTAAGGATCCGTAAGTTTTTATTACTATCATAATAATATTTTTCATATACAATACCTATATCAAAAATGTATTTTGTTACAGTTACGAATGTGGATACTTATTTTATAATTGAAGTGGACAATAATGTTCCACCCAAACAAAAATAAAACGAAAGGAAATATCTACTACACGTAACTGAATATTTTAACAATTTAAAAGGTGTGGGAAGGGATTAAACTCCGATGCTCCTGTTTAGTAGGCAAATAATCAATCACTTGCTATTGCAGCACTCTTTTTTATGTGCACTTTATTTATCTTTCAGGTCCTAAGAAATTTTCTAGAGAAACAGAAACAAGAATAAAGAGATGTACTACAAATATGCAACAGCATTTATAACTACATGAATTTAGACTTATAAGAGAGAGGGTGCTTTAAAAAGGGGAAGAAAATATAATTTACTTTGAAAAATAACTCCATGATTTACAATCAGAAAAAATTAAGATGGAAACAGAACTCATAAAAACCAACTTGAAAATTTAAATGCATTTGTTGTATAAGTAATAATTCTTAACAACAAGGATGTTTTCTAAATAGTGACATTAAAATCTTTATCTTCAATTTTTCCAAATTTGCTAGATAAGGAAGGAAATTATTATGAAAATAATTGGAACGCAGATGGCCTCATTTTTAATGAATAATTTGTATTTTGGGATAAAATATCCAACTGGGTGTTTGGATTGAGCTGAGATTGAAACTCAAGTCCCGCAAGATAAATAATTAAAATTTTTACGTAGGCTATTTTAAACATTAGTTTAAAATTCTTTGATGCAATGGGGTCCCTTTCAGAAATGAGAGGACGATCTAGAGATTGGAAGTGTAGAGGCTGTAATTTACATTATGCAATGGCAATGTTTCGATAGTTACCAGAGGCGATAACATTACTCTAATGGTGGCTCTACACGTTGGCCAACATAGTGGTGAATATTGTGGAGAAGATATTGGCCAAGAGTTTGTGATGGCGTCCACACGGTGGAAGGTTGTTCAGTTTGCTTCGTTCCAGGACAACGTGCGTACAAATTTATTAAAATGGATATTGAGGCGCTAACAGCTGCTGCGATTTATTTATTCAAAGCATACCGCTACTACGTGAATGTGTGTAAGAAATTATTATTTAGATTTATTTTTATTAGAATTTTTATTTTTGTGATTTTTATTTATTGGGTTCCGCAAACAATTTTCAGCTTGGTAGAGGTCGATAAAGCGAAAAGTTTCTTTATTGGTTATTGTTGTTGCAATTTTGTAGACACTAGTTATGAAGCGTGAATATAAAATTTAAATCAGGTGCGTGCAACAACTCTGGGAGCTCGTTGCAAACTAAAAGCGGCCAAACCACGGGCCAAACTCTGCCACAATCTTTGACCTTTTGTAAAAAACCGACAACACACGCTTCACGCCAACTTATATGCCATAATTCCAATACATACCAAGGTAAGCACAAACACCCGCTTTACACGTTGGCCATTGCTATTGGTCACTACATTCGCCACTATGTTGGCCAACGTGTAGAGCCGTCATAAATCGAATCTTGCGACACTCACCAAATTACATGTGAACTCAAAATGCGGTGTTAACTTTAAAAACCCAAATACGTTATTTCTAATACTTATTTGAGTTTTTAAAGTTAACTGATTTCTAATAGAAACAAATATTTAAATATTTATTAACTGTTGAAAAAATAAATATTTTTTAATTAACAAAAAGAAGTACTAGTTTATTTTTAGTAAATCCTTAAACATAAAAGCTCTCTGTCAGTTGAAAGAGAATTACGCTATTATCATCGTCTAAAGATTTTGTTTTACTTTCACGAACGTCGGTTTTTTCAATGTTTTCCTTTGCCGTTAAGGTAAAAACGCAGTACTTTTTAAATTCTTTGATTGACTGCGAAAGGTGATGGAAGCGGCTTATGTCTTTGGACTTTCAAGTGATGGTGTGTAAAAAGACGACAAAGGCTTTATAGATATAAATGTCTAAGTATAGTGTATTAGATAGCTCTGTAACCCTTCAACCGTGAACTCTTAAGTAGATGTGCTCTAAAGTAGCTTAGCAAGATAATAGGTAAGAGTATTGTGAATACTTAGAAGGACTTAAGGCAAGTAAGGAAGCTACAACGCTTAATTGGTACTTCATTAATTTCTTCAAATTCTCCAAGACCGAGATCTTACATAGCGAACTAGTTAATGTTTACTATTAAATGACATTGCAAGAAATAACAAATTAACATTCATATCAAGGTCCGATTACCTTAGTAAAAAGAATTCTAGATTGCTAGAAATTTTAATATGTAACCTATTCTCGGTTATATGATAATTGGATTTATTTTAGACAGTTTTTGTGTCATGGACCAAGTGAATATTAAAGGAACAATTCATTATACCCGGGCAGCGTGAGTAATGCCTAATATAAGTAAGCAATGTGACATAAACTATTGATATAGTTAAATTGACCGCGCTCTATGAATAAAGTAATAAAATATAGGTTTGGTTAGGATTTTTTTGATAAAAATTTTTGTTTTGATATCACTTATTTAATATTTAAACAAAATAGAAATAAAGTTTTCTATCAAAGTGATTTTTACTTTGTAACTCAAACGAAGGAATAACCCACTGCTGCTATTTGCTATTTTTATTTCACATTTGATACATTATTTAGGTTATATCGAATTGCCCAACAGTTATGTAGCAATATTCATAATAACCAGACAATATGATAAATTATTAAGTTTAAATCATTAATTTCATGGCCCGATTTGACTTGTCATTATTCATAGCCCCGGCATTATAAATAGTGCCCTAATCACTCGACAACATGTAACAAAAACCTTGTGGTTCCCTTTAAGTTCGTTATGAAATAAACTATTTTGGAGACATGTGAAGTTCGTCACCACAATCTGGAGCAGCACTGGAGACTAATTGCTCCATAACCTTTTCGGAAGTTAGAGATCTATAACCTTGCATTATGACGTAAAAAGGCTGTAACTAATATTTCATTACAGTCCTTTTCAAGTCCACTGCTAAAGATAGACCTCCCCAAGAGTTATCAAAAAGCACGACACTCATTCATCGACCTCCAGCATGTCTTACCAGGTCGTCACTCCACTCTACTAGAGTGGGGGGACGACGCACACTTCGCCTACCGGTACGAGGCTGCCTCTCTAGTATATATTCAGTAATCTATGAGGCTGGCACTCGAGAACCTTACTTTCCCATAGGTATTCGGTTCTTCGAGCTAAATGTCCGGCCATTGCTACTTCAGCTTACTATTCTGTCCGTGTAACTTAACTGCTTAACTTTTTATACGAGATGATTATATCCAAGAAGAAGAGTGTGGTTTGCAAGATGATGTTGTGACCAGGATTAAGAAAGGAATGCTTCGGTGGTTTGGTCATGTGGTGGAAAGAATGAATGAGGAAAAGGTGACAAAGAAAATTTATGGTGCAGAAGTGAATGGCAGAGTCGGAAAGGGACGTCCTAGGCGAAAATTTATCGACCAAATTGGCGATTTATTGAAAACGGGCCAAATTAGGAGTACCCTTAACCGACGAGCATGTATGCGTAGGTGTATGGATGTGAAGGAGGCAAGAGAGGTGTGTCAGGATCGTACCAAATGGAAGTCTGTAGTCTCTGCCTACCCCTCTGGGTGACAGGGGTTAGTGTTTATGTATGTATATGTATGATTATATCCATCGAGCTAGAAGATATTTCTGGGACTACACATATTTGCCCCTTATGTTGAACACGGTATATCAGCAGACAAAATGTGGTTAACAAATGCTTATAACAAGGTTTATGAAAAGTTAAAAAACGGCATTCAGTTTGTCATCTTTCATCGGAGCGCTGGCAGAACGAAGAGCTTCCGTTATTGAAAATATTGGAAAATATTTACCGGAGTTTTATCGCATTAAGGGAATGAAGTTTATCAAAGTGGTGGCATCATTTGCGTTGGTTAGAAAATAATATCTCGAAATGCCGCGAAGTTTAGTTATTTTAATGAGGTTTATCGCATGTCTTGCTGGTTATACTAACAAAAAGTTATAGTAATTATACATATTTTTTTTAGAGTAACGATCAAAAACGATTACATTGTCCACCTGATGATAAGTATATGCTGTAGCCCATCGACGTCTACATCTATCCTCAATTAGAACCAAAATGCATACGCGTTTTCACTCCTGAGAACTACAATGGAATGCCTAATTTCCGGTAAAGATTCATTAAAACCTTAAAGAAATTTTGAATCTACTTGATAAGATTTTTTACAAAATAGAAGTGACCAACGAATCAGAACGGTCTACTTAATGGTAAGTGTTTGATACATTCCATACGATATGAAGACACCCGCAGCCAATTCAAACAAAGAAAGCCTAATGCATCGTTATCCGTCATGACTAAGATGGATTTCCTCATAACCAGTAATTATACTGCACCCTCCACCCTTTAGACCGGAACCCAGAAATGCTAGCACAGTCATTTGGCGATAGAAAAAGGTAAGAATATAGTATCTACGCAGATGGACAACTAGACAAAAAGGAGTATATACTATCACCAGGACATCAACAGATATATTACACTCTATGAACTTATATGCCGCATTTTATATATCTAATGTCAGCAACTAGTCTCAACATTATTAAAATAGAGCAACATTACTTGATAACAAGCACTCCTTACTATCAGAAACCATTATGGAGGCCAATTGAAATAGTACAGGTGTGACAGCGGATGTTCGACTTGCTCTTCATCTTACGTAACCAATAATTATCAGAAACACGACAGCGCACTGCAACATACATTCAGTATAGAGTAATACAGTTTGACCAACCGTAATATATTATCGCTACAACTATACACCGGTGTAACATAAAGGACCCAAATAAATGATAACATCAAAGTATACAAATCAATAGCGACACTCTCTCAATCTTAATGTAATATAGGGTAGACTCTCAGCAACACGACCTTTCATGCCAACACTATTAGAATACCCCTTCCCGCATAGTAACAATAGTGTGACTCGAAGGATTATCGACTGATTCCTGTTAGTCACATGCGCGATAATACTAGAATTAATACTACTAGAACGAGCGGGAAATTACAGTTGTACCCTCAAATTTTCACTTTTTCTTTTATTTTTCTTACAAATTTAAAACGATATTTATACAATTATTGCTTCTGCTCCAGCAACGTCGCTAGTGAATAATAAAATATATATACAAATTAAAAAAAAATATGCTTGAAAGAATAATAACCTCCCAGGCCCCGACGTTGTATTGGACCAGCGGGCCAAGGACAATTTTTTTAAATAAAGGTAAATATGACAGATTTATATTATTTAACTTATTACTACGTTCTTATTTATTTTTTTCTTAGTTATTACTACGTTCTTATAGAAAAATAAAAATATCAACAATACAAATATCGAATTATTTATAGGAAGGTCAAGTGAGCGCTAGAAAAACGACGATTGCAAGACGTTGTCGATTAATAAAATGTTTTGAGAAGTTATCAATTAACGTGCAGTGGCGGTGTATGAACATCCACATCATCCCGTGGGTCTCGTACTAGACTTGGGGAAAAGTATTATTTTTAAATAACCGTGAGCGTCGTTCCGGTTACAAAAAGCAACAATAAAAAATTATTGTGACTTTGTCACGTTGATAACGTTGGATAACTATTTGGAACATTAGAACGACTTATAATGTGACTTCAAATATGCATTTTAGATTTAGTATTAGGTTTTATTTCAGCAGTCGATTTTTTATTACCTTCCTTACCTAAACTACGAATGTGGCTATGTTTTAAATACCATTCTATTTTTTTAAATATACGAATTTAACCTGCCCTAGCCAATCAGTCGGTGTACCATTCGAGTACACCGTATCGTACCTTATTACACAGTAACAAGGAACTTGTAAGTTAGATTAATAACTTATATTATTTGTAGAATATTGTATTGATGTCCAACGCCCATGACGGCAAAATGCGACACTAGGAATGGGACATGTACAAAGATACCGATACAAAAATAAACATAAATCGAAATATTATAATAATAAATTAAAAATATACAATATAATTTTAAAATATAATATCTCTGACATTTTAAAATTTTACATCTAATTATGCCAGCTATCACAGCGTAACGCTTCGAGATAAACTCCCCGATGGTAATACAATTCATGTAGATTCTCCCGACATGAAGCCATCTCGGAGTTATCTTTGTGACATTAACGTGCACTACACATTGTCATTTAGCTTGGTGAAAAATAGCAAGTACTTCAATTTGTGTGTAATTGTTGTTAAACATAAAATAGACAAATATAAAATAGACATGTACATACATACAAAAAATATCTCAGTGATGGCACTATTTTTATATTTTCATTAGTTTTAATTTATCAGAGTCACGCAATTTAAAGAAAACTAAACTTAATACAGTGACCTATATGTGTTATGTAACTTAATACAATACGAAGTATTTATTATTTTATATAAATCAACATATTTGATTATCAAACAAATCAAATAATTATTTTATTAATTTTAGACCTTTGCTTATTTTATCATTTTTGCACAATCCTTGCGCGTTCGCTCGATGACGCAGCCATATCATTCCAGTCCAGTCGCGCGGTGATTAAAATATTGATATCGACAGTCGATATTTAATATTTTTTCAATTTTTACTCGTAAATCATTTAAACTACTACTACCCAATCTACTGTATTTTATTTATATACACTATATTATGCTTTTAATTTTCCCCAGTTTATTTATTTGCTTATTATTTTAAAATAAAATGTAATTTTGTTTAGTATATATCTATGGTATTAAAATTACTATAATCTATAAAACTTGGTAATACTTTAACTAATGTGTGTTTTGGCGGGAACTTGAACGTCCATGGATGGTTGCTCCTATTTTATTGTTTAAAGAATGGTTTGAAGTGGATTTTGATACGTAAAAGTTATACTGATTTGTGCATTAAGTGTCTGCGCATGAGAAATAATAGAGAAAATGACGAAATAAACGCTTCGATGTTAATATAAACCTCAAGTTATTCTGATTGCATCTTATAAACTTGAGTCACTGTCGTCATCGACTGTGTGCTGGGTAGACAGTTTACTCCCGTTCTATCAGAAATAGTTGTTAAATATTTGATTTCGTCAGCTACATCTGTAGGATCTGTGCTTCTCAACATATAAAACGGCTGAACATATAAAATAACGAGTGTTTTTGAAAACTCACACTGAAAAATATTGGTTAATATAATCGTCTTATTTAAATTAAAGAAAACTAAATAAAGAATTAATAAGGACTTTAAACTAACATTTTGATAAATTAATAATTTAATTTGATTAGTAAAAATATAATAAATGAACTTAACTAAATGAATTACGATTGTTTTTAAAAAAAAGCCGATATATCGATATTATTTTCGATATATAAAACTCCGAAATTGATATTTTTATAATTATCGATACACCGAAAATCAGATATTCTAAAAAATATCAACAGTCCTAGTTTGAACTGATCAGTTGGAATGATCAGTTGAACTGACCGTGTGTGTGGAAATTTCTTTGGCTTAAATCCGCTTGAAATGATATCAGTTCAACGGATGACTAACTGAACGTGTGTGGTGAGCATAACAGTAATACACCATTATAGATGTTAAAGTTTTCGAAAACGGCGCTTAAAATTAGTAAAATAAGTACTATAAATCACGCTCGCGCTAACCGTATTTATTATAATGCAGACTAAGTGAGACTAAGTGAAATGCCCTAGCAGGTCAGCCCGTCTCCTGCTCCGCAAGGCCTCCACCGTTGCTCTGCATAAGTACATTCTTTTCCCAACTGTAAGGTCTTTAAACAGTGATATAGGTTAATGGATTCTTTTACACCGCTACTGCATGACAAGAATAATATTTTTATATACAAAAATAAATTTGTACGAAAGTGCGACAAACGTAACGACTGTGTGTAGTTCGTTATTTGTGTTAAGACGCTCATTACTTTCGAAGTGCGCGGGAATCAAAGAGCGAGTATAAGCGCCACGCGTTCCCAGAGGAGATGCTCGGCTTCCACATTTTACTCGCTGGTAAGTTAATGCATCGTGCACGCTAAGCTGATCTGGAACTAGATCATTTGAATTGCATTTCTTTGCCCAAGGCATGGCTTTTGTGTGTATTTTCACATCACAGTAATAGTTTTGCATGGGGTTTCTATTTCATTGTATAGTGGTACAGATTGTTTTATAATAAAATAAATCTAAAGTTAAAATAGTAGTTAGAGCTAATTCACTCAGTACGTAAAGTATTTACTTTCACATTTAATTTCTTCATATGGTACTATTGATAAATTGTTTTGTTATATAGGTACGTAAATTTTATTATAAAGCTGATGTTGTCGATAAATATGTCACCACATGTTTCAAAAATCATAATAAATATTGCATCAGCCAGCAATTAGCTTATATTTTTAATGTGTAGATTTTAATTTTTTTTCTAAGTTAATAAACTTATAGTAAACTTATATAAGCTTATAGTGAGTTGCTAGCCGGTAAATTTTGTTTGAAATAAATAAGGATTTAATGATTTCTTATATTTACGCGAACATTGCACATGATTAAAACTACTTTTACGGATTTTATCGCGTTTATTTTTTCTTACTTTTTATTTTTATTTTTAATTCCCGACGTTTCGGGCGCTTTCCAGCACCCATGATCACGGGGGACTGAGATGACTGACGTCCCGATGTCATTGTTAAACCCGGAGTACCTTCAGCTTTTTTAATTATTGTTTATGGTCCGATCTATGCAAAATGAACTGACTATGTCCTGAGGTCTTGCAGTGGTATGCTTGGGTTTAGTTTTAATTTTATTGATTATAGGATCCCAAGCAGGTGGTAGTACCCAGCCTCCTTCTCTATTGAAATTAGGATGTTTTTTAATTTCAATAGCCTCACGTATCATCCTTGGTAGGAATCGGTGTTCTTTCGCGAGGATTTGTGGTCTATCAAATCTGATGTAATGGTTGGGGCCGTCTAGGATATGATACACAAACTGCAGACTTCCGGGAATTCCTACCAAGGATGATACGCGAGGCTATTGAAATTAAAAAACATCCAAATTTCAATAGAGAAGGAGGCTGGGTACTACCACCTGCTTGGGATCCTATAATCAATAAAATTAAAACTAAACCCAAGCATACCACTGCAAGACCTCATGACATAGTCAGCTCATTTTGCATAGATCGGACCATAAACAATAATTAAAAAAGCTGAAGGTATCCGGGTTTAACTATGACATCGGGACGTCAGTCATCTCAGTCCCCCCCGTGACCATGGTTGCTGGAAAGCGCCCGAAACGTCGGGAATTAAAAATAAAAATAAAAAGTAAGAAAAATAAACGCGATAAAATCCGTAAAAATATGTAGTTTTAAAATCATAAAGAAGGATTATCAAAATTTTGGGCAGTGTTGGAAAATTAAAAGAAAATCTTCTGAAATTCTAATGTCATATTTTCAGCAGTGACATTGAACGTGGTGAGATGTGAACCTGTCTCATGTCCACTGTGGACATCTGCGAAGCTGTTTGCGGTTCCAATGAAGCGTGCAATGAAAACAAATTGTGCTGTCCTACAGTGTGTGCCATACGCTTCGATCCTATTGCAAATAAACATTTTACAACTTAAGGTCTGCTACTTTTAAAACTTCTTTAAACGGAAAAATAGTTTATTTAGAAATTAAAACCAACCATGTGTTAGAGACGAAGAGAATTCAACACCCCATTTCATTCAATGGGCGTCTTAAGAAATCACTATGGTAATGAATATAAATACCTAGTAACAACGAATGGCATGATTGTATACTCGTATGTTAAAAGTATGAAAGCAGCGTCGAAAGTGCTAGTCGTGCGTGCGTGCGTGCGTGCGGCGTGCGTGCATGCGTGCGTGCGTGCGTGTGTGTGTGTGTGTGTGTGTGTGTATGGTCTTTCCGCGTGACGCCACAGATCCATCGCAGCATGTTCATCTCCGTGACATGCAACAACTGCCGGTGTCGCTCTAGCACCGGCCACGCTTCACTGCCATACGTAAGGGCAGGCCTTATGATTGTCTTATAGACCTGTCCCTTCAGCTTGACCAGCATTTTGGGGTCATAAATGACACCCGTTACCTCGCACTATTTCGCCCAGGCGGCTAATATACGGGCCTTGATATGGCGATCGATGCCCCCGGACGCATCAAGCACAGATCCGAGGTACCTGAAGTTATCCGTGCGCTCGACGGTGTCGTCGCCTATACGGAGAGATGTCAGATCTGTGCTGTTGCAGGCCATATACTCCGTCTTCGCCACATTTTGCTTCAGCCCGCCGTTCTCAAGCGCCTGCCTCCATGCGTGCACGCGTCTAGTGAGCCGTCCTTTGTCCCCATCAACTACTGCGATATCATCAGCGTACATAAGCAGCCAAGGCTGCGGTAGTTTCTGTACGCTGGCTGACAGGTCGTCTAATTTCACACTGAAGAGATAGGGGCTTAAGACTGAGCCCTGATGCACGTCTACGGTTATGGGGAAGGGGGTGGTATCACCAACAGCGCTCCTGACTATTGAATCGGAGTTGCGGTACATATCACGTACGATTTCCACGTAGGTCTCTGGTACCAACTTCGACCGCAACGCCCACCAGATCATCTCCCTAGGAACACAGTCAAAGGCCTTCTGCAGGTCTAGGAATAAAAAATGCAGAGGCATATTCTTTTCCCTATGCTTCTCCATGAGGATCCTTAGGGCGAATATAGGGTCCATGGTACCGCGTCCTGGTTGGAAACCATACTGGGAGTCCGATACTGTACACTCCTGTCGGATCCTGGTCAATAATGCGTTCGAAGAGCTTCATGGTGTGTGACGTCACCTTTATACCGCGGTAATTACCGCAATCCTGAATGGACCCTTTACCCTTGTGGACCGCCGTTATTATACTAAGACGCCACTGATCGGGCATTATTCGGTCGCTCAGGATTCTATTATAAAGGTTAGTAAGAATGCACACACCACGAGCCCCCAGCGCTTTCCACGCTTCCATTGGCACCTCGTCCGGTCCGACAGCTTTCCGATTCTCCATGTGACGAAGAGATGCGAGGACCTCGTCGAGCGTAATCGATGGCACGGGTCCATGGTTCGGGAGTTGTTCGGGAGGGTGCACTACCCGGTGCTGAGTATTCAGCAAAACGTGGATATAAGAGCGCCATCTCTCATTCACCGCACGATCATCGTACAGGAGCTGGCCATTCGGGCCGTTGACGCTACAGCAGCGAGTAATATCTTGCGCTGCTTTGGCCCTAGAGCGCGCCAGTTTATATATGAGCTTGTGCCCCTCATGAGTGTCTAACTTAGCATATAATGGTTGCAAGTGGTCACGCCTAGCTCTGGCTACAGCTTTCTTGGCAGCTCTTTTCGCGGTCTTGTAAGATGCGCGATCTTCAGGAGATTTGGTCGTTTGGCACGTCTTGAAGAGCGCTTTCTTCTCCCATAATGAACTCAGTCTTAAGCCCCTATCTCTTCAGTGTGATATTAGACGAACTGTCAGCCAGCGTACAGAAACTACCGCAGCCTTGGCTGCTTATGTACGCTGATGATATCGCACTGGTTGATGGGGACAAAGCACGGCTCACTAGATGCGTGCACGCATGTAGGGAGGCGCTTGAGAACGGCGGGCTGAAGCAAAATGTGGCGAAGACGGAGTATGTGGCCTGCAACAGCACAGATCTGACATCTCTCCGTATAGGCGACGACACCGTCGAGCGCACGGACAACTTCAGGTACCTCGGATCTGTGCTTGATGCGTCCGGGGGCATCGATCGCTGTATCAAGGCCCGTATATTAGCGGCCTGGGCGAAATGGTGCGAGGTAACGGGTGTCATTTGTGACACCAAAATGCCGGTCAAGCTGAAGGGACAGGTCTATAAGACAATCATAAGGCCTGTCCTTACGTACAGCAGTGAAGCGTGGCCGGTGCTAGAGCGACACCGGCAGTTGTTGCATGTCACGGAGATGAACATGCTGCGATGGATCTGTGGCGTCACGCGGAAAGACCATACACACACACACACACACACACACACACACACACACACACACACACACACACACACGCACGCACGCACGCACGCACGCATGCACGCACGCCGCACGCACGCACGCACGCACGACTTGCACTTTCGACGCTGCTTTCATACTTTTAACATACGAGTATACAATCATGCCATTCGTTGTTACTATGTATTTATATTCATTACCATAGTGATTTCTTAAGACGCCCATTGAATGAAATGGGGTGTTGAATTCTCTTCGTCTCTAACACATGGTTGGTTTTAATTTCTAAATAAACTATTTTTCCGTTTAAAGAAGTTTTAAAAGTAGCAGACCTTAAGTTGTAAAATGTTTATTTGCAATAGGATCGAAGCGTATGGCACACACTGTAGGACAGCACAATTTGTTTTCATTGCACGCTTCATTGGAACCGCAAACAGCTTCGCAGATGTCCACAGTGGACATGAGACAGGTTCACATCTCACCATGTTCAATGTCACTGCTGTAAATATGACATTAGAATTTCAGAAGATTTTCTTTTAATTTTCCAACACCGCCCAAATTTTGATAATCCTTATTTATTTCAAACAAAATTTACCGGCTAGCAACTCACTATAAGCTTATATAAGTTTACTATAAGTTTATTAACTTAGAAAAAAAATTAAAATCTACACATTAAAAATATAAGCTAATTGCTAGCTGATGCAATATTTATTATGATTTTTGAAACATGTGGTGACATATTTATCGACAACATCAGCTTTATAATAAAATTTACGTACCTATATAACAAAACAATTTATCAATAGTACCACATGAAGAAATTAAATGTGAAAGTAAATACTTTACTTACTGAGTGAATTAGCTCTAACTACTATTTTAACTTTAGATTTATTTTATTATAAAACAATCTGTACCACTATACAATGAAATAGAAACCCCATGCAAAACTATTACTGTGATGTGAAAATACACACACAAGCCACGCCTTGGGCAAAGAAATGCAATTTAAATGATCTAGTTCCAGATCAGCTTAGCGTGCACGATGCATTAACTTACCAGCGAGTAAAATGTGGAAGCCGAGCATCTCCTCTGGGAACGCGTGGCGCTTATACTCGTACTCGGTCGCTCTTTGATTCTCGCGCACTACGAAAGTAATGAGCGTCTTAACACAAATAACGAACTACACACAGTCGTTACGTTTGTCGCACTTTCGTACAAATTTATTTTTGTATATAAAAATATTATTCTTGTCGTGCAGTAGCGGTGTAAAAGAATCCATTAACCTATATCACTGTTTAAAGACCTTACAGTTGGGAAAAGAATGTACTTATGCAGAGCAACGGTGAAGGCCTTGCGGGGCAGGAGACGGGCTGACCTGCTAGGGCATTTCACTTAGTCCCACTTAGTCTGCTTTATAATAAATACTGTTAGCGCGAGCGTGATTTATAGTACTTATTTTACTAATTTTAAGCGCCATTTTCGAAAACTTTAACATCTATAATTGCGTATTACTGTTATGCTCACCACACACGTTCAGTTAAAATAATCAGTTGAACTGATATCAGTCCAAACGGATTTATGCCAAAAAAATTTCCACACACATGGTCAGTTCAACTGATCATTCCAACTGATCAGTTCAAACTAGGACTGTTGATATTTTTTAGAATATCTGATTTTCGGTGTATCGATAATTATAAAAATATCAATTTCGGAGTTTTATATATCGAAAATAATATCGATATATCGGCTTTCTTTTTTTAAAAACAATCGTAAGTCATTTAGTTTAGTTCATTTATTATATTTTTACTAATCAAATTAAATAATTAATTTATCAAAATGTTAGTTTGTAGTCCTTATTAATTCTTTATTTAGTTTTCTTTAATTTAAATAAGACGATTATATTAACCAATATTTTTCAGTGTGAGTTTTCAAAAACACTCGTTATTTTATATGTTCAGCCGTTTTATATGTTGAGAAGCACAGATCCTACAGATGTAGCCGACGAAATCAAATATTTAACAACTATTTCTGATAAAACGGGAGTAAACTGTCTACCCAGCACACAGTCGGTGACGACAGTGACTCAAGTTCATAAGATGCAATCAGAATAACTTGAGGTTTATATTAACATCCAAGCATTTATTTCGTCATTTTCTCTATTATTTCACATGCGCAGACACTTAATGCACAAACCAGTATCACTTTTACGTATCAAAATCCACTTCAAACCATTCTTTAAACAATAAAATAGGAGCAACAATCCATGGAGTTCAAGTTCCCACACTCGTAGTTAAAGTATTACCAAGTTTTATAGATTATAGTAATTTTAATACCATAGATATATACTAAACAAAATTACATTTTATTTTAAAATAATAAGCAAATAAATAAACTGGGGAAAATTAAAAGCATAATATAGTGTATATAAATAAAATACAGTAGATTGGGTAGTAGTAGTTTAAATGATTTACGAGTAAAAATTGAAAAAATATTAAATATCAACTGTCGATATCAATATTCTAATCACCGCACGACCACCCTATGGCTACGTCATCGAGCGAACGCGAAAGGATTGTGCAAAAATGATAAAATAAGCAAAGGTCTAAAATTAATAAAATAACTATTTGATTTGTTTGATAATCAAATATGTTGATTTATATAAAATAATAAATACTTCGTATTGTATTAAGTTACATAACACATATAGGTCACTATATTAAGTTTAGTTTTCTTTAAATTGCGTGACTCTGATAAATCAAAAATAATGAAAATATAAAAATAGTGTCATCACTGAGATATTTTTATATGTATGTACATGTCTATTTTATATTTGTCTATTTTATGTTTAACAACAATTACACACAAATTGAAGTACTTGCTATTTTTCACCAAGCAAAAGGACAATGTGTAGTGCACGTTGCCACCATATGAGTTACGTAACGCGCGATACCATCCATATGATCTGGATGATTGGTTGTTCACAACTGTGCGATTTAAAATTATCTTCCACACACACCTTCCTTGTAGAATCGATTACTACCAGAAATTTTTCGAACCGATATTACTTAGTGACCTTCAAGAAAAGAATCTACTCGTATATAAAAAGCCGGCAATGGTCTGCGAATTCCCTGATCATGGGCAAGCAGTTGGCACTAGGTGAGCCGCATGCTCATTTCCCCAATCTTATATAAAAAAAATTAGCTAAAAATTTGTTTATAAGAAACAGTGTGATCAAAACGCCATTTCAACACATGGTTGTCGTAACACCTAAAGGCACCTATAGGAAATGCTATAAAGATCTTACGGTTTCAGATAGAGCTTGGTGCATTGCAGCATTTCAGAAGTAGAATGCTTTAAGCGACGACAGGGAGTAGCGTCAAAGGTGCGAGACGACTGGTAATTTAATAGCCAATCTGCCTGCAAATGCTTACTATAACGGGAGAGATCTATTCAGTGTCCTTCTACAGACTAATGAAGAAGACATCCAGTATAGTTAATCAGGTCCTCATTTCGACCGTATTGCGTTTCGCTGGGTGTTTTGTTCTTAAATAAAATTATCAGTTAACTAAATACTAAACCCTGAGGTTCAACATTTTTCTTCAATTAAGAATCAAAATGAAGCTTCGTTGTCACCTCTGAGGACTTAGAATGCTTTGTTACTAAAAGCAAGAAGGGTTTCCGGTTCTCTACACTGATCATACGAAACACAGCACTGGACACGAGGCAACAGATTATTCAACGGAATTTTGTACTGCCTCTCGGGTATTGAAATTTTTCCTACAAAAATGTTATCTAAATTCTATAGAAAGTAGAAGTCTGTAGATGCAAGGTCTGCTAAGTACCAACAAAGTCTGATAAGTAGGGATGACTGACAGCTTCCAATTCCAGTAGAATCACTGAGTGATTGTTGTGTGGATAATGAAGCACGTTGTGTAGTTGACCCAGAATCACTTGCTACTTGTTCATCATTTGATATAGATTCATTCACGTGCGTGTCGTTATTGCTGGTAGTTATCTGAAAATTAATAAAATAAAAACACTAACTTCGATGAAATACTTTGTAACAGCTACCCGAGACTGAAAATGAATGGTTAGCCGTTGCAAAAGAATTTGAAGAAAAGTGGAACTTTCCTCATGTAACAGGCGCAATTAACGGCAAACATGTTTGTCTTCAAGCACCATTAAATAGTGGCACGGAATTTCACAAATAGAAACATTTTTATAGCATTGTATTGTTATTGTTTAGTTGAAACTGAATGGTTAGCCGTTGCAAAAGAATTTGAAGAAAAGTGGAACTTTCCTCATGTAACAGGCGCAATTAACGGCAAACATGTTTGTCTTCAAGCACCATTATATGGTGGCACGGAATTTCACAAATAGAAACATTTTTATAGCATTGTATTGTTATTGTTTAGTTGAAACTGAATGGTTAGCCGTTGCAAAAAGAATTTGAAGAAAAGTGGAACTTTCCTCATGTAACAGGCGCAATTAACGGCAAACATGTTTGTCTTCAAGCACCATTAAATAGTGGCACGGAATTTCACAAATAGAAACATTTTTATAGCATTGTATTGTTATTGTTTAGTTGAAACTGAATGGTTAGCCGTTGCAAATGAATTTGAAGAAAAGTGGAACTTTCCTCATGTAACAGGCGCAATTAACGGCAAACATGTTTGTCTTCAAGCACCATTATATAGTGGCACGGAATTTCACAAATAGAAACATTTTTATAGCATTGTATTGTTATTGTTTAGTTGAAAATGAATGGTTAGCCGTTGCAAAAGAATTTGAAGAAAAGTGGAACTTTCCTCATGTAACAGGCGCAATTAACGGCAAACATGTTTGTCTTCAAGCACCATTAAATAGTGGCACGGAATTTCACAAATAGAAACATTTTTATAGCATTGTATTGTTATTGTTTAGTTGAAAATGAATGGTTAGCCGTTGCAAAAGAATTTGAAGAAAAGTGGAACTTTCCTCATGTAACAGGCGCAATTAACGGCAAACATGTTTGTCTTCAAGCACCATTATATAGTGGCACGGAATTTCACAAATAGAAACATTTTTATAGCATTGTATTGTTATTGTTTAGTTGAAACTGAATGGTTAGCCGTTGCAAAAGAATTTGAAGAAAAGTGGAACTTTCCTCATGTAACAGGCGCAATTAACGGCAAACATGTTTGTCTTCAAGCACCATTATATAGTGGCACGGAATTTCACAAATAGAAACATTTTTATAGCATTGTATTGTTAGCCTTAGTGGAAACTGACTACAATTTTATGTACGTTAATGTTGGATATCAAGGGCATATATCAGACGCAGATGTTTTTAAAAACACCTCCTTGTACAGGAACCTTGAAAACAAAAGTTTAAGTTCACCGAATTCTGAAATATTACATACTCTTTACAATGTATATGATTGTGTGTGATAAAGCATTTGCCCTAAGCGAATATACCATGAAACCCTTTTCAGGTAATCCAGAAAGAGGATCTAATGAAAGAATATGCAACTATCGTCTTTCGAGTGCAAGGAGGGTAGTTGGGAATGCCTTTGGAATACTAAATTCGGTGTTTCGAGTATTACGAAAACCAATTCTTTTGGAACCGAAAAAAGCTACAAAAAATTTATTGGCAACTGTTTATTTACACATTTTTTTTACGAAAAAGCAGAATATCAAATATTTACCCACAGACCAATGACTTAGAATCGAAACAGCGAGGAGAGCTAATTCCAAGTGCATGGCGACAAGATCAACAACAATTAACTTCTTTTTTACCTTAAGACTGTGTACTGTCCAATACTAGTAGTAATTACAATAGTAGTGTAATGCCCAATACTCCTACTAGTATACCTTTACATCTAGCGGAATATTTTGATAATAATGCTATCCTTGAGTGGCAAAATAACTACGTTTTGAATATGACTTATATTGAATATGACGTGTACTACCTAAAAGGATTAACGTGATAGCTTAATCTTTTCTTAAGTGTATATTTCTACTTATACTTATTATACATATATATGAGATCATTTAAACTATCGCGTGGCATGTTTATAAAATACATATTATATACTGGATATTAACGCGAAAAACATGTTTTTTAATCAATGCTATTTAAATGTTAACTGACGTCAGCACCATCACAGCAGTCCACCATTCATTACTGAACATAGGCCCCCGCCATATATAAGTACAAACCTGGACACTGATGGAACCTGACCACTTTTTATACGCCACGCTGCAGCTATATTATGATTGAAGCACGAATGCGTCGGCTCAACCGGGGAAGGGCCATGCTCTTACAGAATACTAGCGTAAAATAACAGCTTAATACTGCTGTATTTCATATGGTGAATGTAGAGATCCAGAGCCCCTTTTTTACTGGAAACAAGGCATCTTAATCCTCAGGGGTGACAACACACTGAGTTTTGATTCTTTATCAAGGATGAATGTCGATGTCTATGGGTCACAGCATCTACTTATCATCAGGTGGGCTGTATGCTCGTTTGTCACCCTTATTCTATTAAAAAAACAGTCATCTGCTTTCATGAAATTCCTGCATATTTTAGCAGGTCTACTCTATTTTTTATTATACTCTACTCTATTCCTACTATACCTACTCTATTTTATATTGCCGACTGCCTCGTTGGTCTAGTGGTCGCAAACGCAATTGCTGGTCATGAGATTAAATTACCGGCCCAACGGACTATGATAGTGACGAATAGAGAGTGCACTTGAGCTTATGCATACACTTGAATATTATAATCCTGTCCTGCGCAGATGGCTAGTCTCCGTTTAAACTGGCCGCCGTGACCGAAATTCAGTCTCTAACTAGAAATTTCGGCACGGATTACACCGGCCGTCCTTACAAGCGGACTGAAGGAAATAAAAGGTATTTAAAAAAAAACTAACAAACGAAGAGGATTGAAAGCATCGTAATGAAAACTAACTATCATCTTTCAAAGCGAATGAGTTGTAATAAAACCCTTTTTTTGCAGAGAAAAATTCAGAGAAATAATTTTCCATGGGCGAGGTCATTAACGGAATGTTACTTTTTTATTTTTACTTGAGAATAACAAATAGCCACTTAATTTCGAAAACACAGTTGTATTTACAAGAACATAATAAAACTTATTTACTTTATGTTTTAAACAGTTCTTTTGTTTTCAGCAAACACTTTAAAGGTTTTTTTTTAAATATAGTAATTCAATGCTTCACTACAATTGCACTTATTTATATGATAGTGATGAAGCCGATGAAGTGATAAAATGGAATAAGATAGTAAAAGGCACTTTGCTATCTTAACGTGGTATAAAAAAATCTTGACGTGGCTTAAAAGAGCAATTATACTCATTCTTGACACGAAGACAGCTACATAGCATAAGGATGGAAATACAAATGCTATTAAATTATTCCATTACATTGCTGTAGTCAATAAGAATGACGAAGCAAACCGTTTGGTTGTAATGAATGGCATGTAAACGACAAAGGAGTGGAGATTGGCTCATGGTTAATAGATATGTAGCAAGGACTGTGTGAAACTCCTGTGCAAATTCTCCAAAATATATTCGAGTAAATATTGAAATACTGGCTATTTTGCACTTGTGTTCTCTACTGGTAACATTGGTTTTAACCAACTAAATAAGTCTACTTATCCCGTTTTAATTAAGTTCAAAGCTTCATTTTACAACACCAACCGATATATGGCAGTGGTACTTAAAGTAGGATCTGACCTTCGCTTTACATATAATTAGCAGCTGTCCTGTTGTAATGCCACGCCTAACTTTTGCAAGTTTTCCGTAAATATTTCTCTTAAAAAGTAATTCTAATTCAAAATTCATTACAAACAAAATTTGACTTGCACTTATAGAAATATAATTGGACTTGTTACTAACCACTATCTGCCGTTTGGTGGCGGCGTAAGACATTATTTCATTTCGTCGTTCGTTAAGAATTTAATAACTGGGCGGCGCCAATATTTATGAACACGAAAGAAAAATAAAGTAATAGGTAAAAGGTTCGGACTTAGATTGACTTTTCCTTTTCGAGTTTCTGATTAAAGTAAATATTTTATACAATGTTTCGTATAAATAAACGACACGTAATAGGGTTGCCTTTTTTAATTAAAGTTGTTTAGTGAATTGTTCTTCAGTAGTTACTGTTTTGCAGTTTTTTAAAAAATGGCGCCTATTAAGACTTTACCACTTACAATAATGAAAGGTTGCCACCTGAAAGCAGGCAATCATTTAGAATAGTTCAAGTAGATGGTATTATTCATTATTATTTATCGAACTTAATTGTAGCTGTTTGCTCTAGCTGCTGTAACACTGACATAAAGTCAGTCATGACTGTTGCTCTGACTCCTTGAGTTTGCAACCAACAACTTAAACTTTGAATATTTTTGGGCTAACAAGCGAGTATTCATAATTTACCCTCATCTAAATGTGTTAAACAATTATTTCGTAATCAAACTGTATAATAAAATTACACAAAAAACAAAATATGTGACATTAAATTAGTAAAAATACATTGCAAATCAGAGCAGTCAGCACCTGTTAATATCACAATAAAGGCACAAGGATGATAAGCGACAGACGATAGAAAATCTACCCAAAAGGCGAACCCAAACTTCACAGACTACCTTACCTTCCAAGTAATGGTTTCCAAGTAGCTTATTCTTGAAAAGACTACATATTCATCATCATCATAACAGCCGCCCACAAGTCCACTGCTGAACATATGCCTCTCACAAGAAATTCGACAAAGCACAGCCCTGATCCACCTCCATCTATCCACTTCCTGCATATCTTTCCACGTCGTTACTCTATCTAGTATGAAGTTGCTACTCGTTGCCACTTTGTCTTCGAAAGAGTAACAATGGAACATCATGATACAAAAAATATCAAGAGTAATTTTTTATTGAGAAATCCTCTATTTGTAGAAAAAGTCTTTTATGTACTCCGGAGATTGAATAAGGTTGGTTAAGGCCTACATTGGACCATTGATAAATTATTTTATCAACCGAAATTTCTATATTGGAGTAGCCAAGACCCTCTCGTTTTTTCACATTTAAGTGACCCAAAAAATTCTAATTATATGTAGGAATATCATAAAAACAACTTCCATTAAGAAATTACAAATATTTCTTTTTATATGACCCTTTTCAAAAGAAAAATAATGAAAAAAAGAACACTTTTACTTATTCACAGATTTTTAGCATTAAATTAACTAAAAATCGACCATGCTTGTTTCAAAAATTAAATTATTTAAAATATGATCTCGACGGACTATGTCAGTAAAGATATGAATTTATCATCACCAGTACAGCCATTATTACAAGTCTCAAGTCCACAACTGAACATCAGTCTCCCACAAGGAATGCCACAAAGCACGGTCTATGGAGGTAAAAACAGTACAAATGCTTTGAATAAAATGAGTATAAAAACTTATGTGAATAAGTTGTGGCGTAAGAGAATCCACCACTCTATGTAATACAGTGGGTGTGATTAAAAGCGACAGAAGAAAATTAAACAGGCACACAAATCTGAAACCTTTTGTTGGTTATTTAGCATCTGTTAACGCAACAGTTATAGTAGGAACGACTTTTCGCCATTACAATTGATGAAATAGGCAATATACATATTATATATAATTTTAAAATTACATTAAAACTTTTTCAACTAAACAAAAACTATTCCAACAAGTATTTACAAAAAAACTATTTACGTAAACAGCGTTAAAGTCTTTAATATTCAACACAGAGGGCTGACAACACACGCAAAACATATAAAAGTTGGTTCTTGATATATGAGACGTCATGAAATAAAGTGATATTTAAGTGATCGTTATTTTTTATGATAAGGGAACAGTATGTATGATTGGCATTGTTGTTACCATACCAGTAGCATTACAGCCTATCAAAAGTCCACTTCTGAACATAGCCCTTCCCTATAGATTGCCTCATGAGGGCGACATTTGCCTTAGTTGCTACACTTAACGAATCGGTTGGAAACAGTTTTATTGTTTACATAATAACATTATTAAACTCTGTTTCATATGTTCCTTCCGAATATTTAATATATCCTTCTTTATTAATAGTTAGTACCAAAATAATATCAATGTCAAACTTGAACTTTCTATAGCCTTGATGATTAAATAAATCATCAGCGCCCCAAAAACCAATCTCGTCTGACTGAAATGACGCAATATTTTCTGGGACCGCGGTAATAAATGAATTATTGCAGTGTTCACTTTTCAGTTGCGAATTATTGACGCTTAAAATTCTAGTGATAAAATAATTTAAGATTGATCTCTTTTAGTGAATTAAATTGAAACTCGAAAAGTAATTTTTAACAGTATATGTTATTTGGAGTTTATCAAATTCAGTTTTCTAGTGAAACTAAGTTTACAGATTTTAAATGTGCGTGCGAGGGATTATAAAAATAGATTAAAGTAAGAGTGATAGCTTATATACGTCACTACCTACTTTCATTTCTGTGACGGTTATTTCCTACACCGCCAGGCACGCGGTAAAAAACATAAAATAATGTATACTCACCGTAAATATGTAATAAGCATTTTTTCTGAAAATGAGATGTTTCATTCTAAATCAATAGCGTAGCACTAGGTAATATTGACTTTGTAGCTTTGGAATTTTAATTGTTAATAACCTTAAACTTTTAAATAACAATTAACCCCTATTTAAAGTTAACGAAAATAATAGCATCATAAGACGTTAAAGCATCAGATGTATTACACCATTCACGTCGTTTAGATTTCGAGCTGGTGTTTTGTAAGACCGTACTCCTTTCCATGCGAGCCGACCCGTTCGTGCTAGAACCATTAATTGTCGCTAAGTTTTACCATGTACCCATTTTTTGAAGAATTTAATTGGCAAGTAAGGTTAATAAAATTTACAAAAAATGTATCTAGACTGTTTGTTAGTCAAATCCCTTTTTTACAAAAAAAATTATTGCAGAAATACATTATATTTTGTGTTACGAAATAGATCGGATATTAAGCAACGTTTTAATACATAGTTTGTTTTTAAAGAATAAGGACGACTAACGAGCACACAGTCCACATGAAAGTAAGCAAATGATATGGCTCATAGATTCTATCATATCCATAGATATATCTTCACATCATTTCTACAAATGTGTTGTCACCCCTGTGGACTAGGATGGACCCAAAAATTCAAATAAAATATCATAAAAACAACTTCCATTAAGAAATTACAAATATTTCTTTTTATATGACCCTTTTCAAAAGAAAAATAATGAAAAAAAGAACACTTTTACTTTTACTTATGCCTCGTCACTAATCAAAATGATCACGCATTATTCCGCTATCTATCGCTGGTACTCTGTAAGAGTATGGACCTACCCTGTTAAACCTGAAGCTAGTATAACTGCAGCGTGACTCCACCATGTAAATACGAGTAATAATACATCGTAAGATATCGTACGTTTTTATTATCTCCCTGTCTTTGTCAACAATCATCGAGAGCTAATGTGTTCAACCATAAAAACTTAACTTTATTTATAAAGCCATACAAAAATAAAATAAAGTTAAGTAAACTTTCAGGCATTTCTCGTTAAATATTCAAAGTAATCTAGTAATGTTTTCGATTATAAATGTGTTTTCCCGTTATAATGATTGATTATTTTGATGTTCAGTAAAAGGAGATATCAGGTAACGGTAATGGAATTCGTTTAACAAATTGAAATAACGAGATCGTTTTGTCAGAGATTATTCATTTTTTAGGTTGATGAGAGTTTTACTTTTATGGTTTTATCTTTTATTGCAGAAAAGTGTGCCTATTTTATTATAAGTGATCCCGCCTCTCTTAAACATTCGAAACAACAAATGAAACCCAGAGACGTTTCCTACCATGACGAAGTGAGCTATTTTCTTGAAAATGCATAAACAAGTCTTGCAAATTCAGCACTGTGGTTATCACAATAATTTAAAGGCATTATATAATAATAAAATTTGAAATGATTTTTTTACTTTCACAGATTATCGGTAGGAGGTGCTGTTGTCTAAATCCAGAAATTTACTAATAAATAAAATGGTTTATTTTTTACATTATTCTTTTTTTTAGTTTTAATCAACTTGTAATATAGGGTTATCAGATTTTTATTTTAGTCCATTTAACTTTTTACGGTATCTGAGTCTGATGCCATAGCGTTACTTCAATTCAATTTATTTGTGTGTAATGATATTTATTTTTTGTTAGCTTCGAAGTTTTTATTTCTTTATATTATGCATTGTGTTGTGTATAATCACTAACGAATAAGTAATTCATTCATAAATAAATATTACAGCAGTATTTTGCTAAATTAGTCACCTTTTGCTAATATTTTTCGCAAGCGGTTCTTCCCATGGAAAAGAGTTCTTTTTCGTTTCTTTTTCTTAAAGTAAGTATACTTCATAAATAAAATGTTTTAGATATGGCCGACGCTTAGGTTACCACCATAGTGAAACAGTTCAAACAATACCAAAAGAATACCAGCCTTAAAAAAAACAGCATAATGCAGTGTGATGGAAAGGACGGGAATATCCGGACAAGTGCGATAGGATAGTAATCCGACTCGATCGGAAAGAGATCTAAAGACAGGCGCAGGACCAACGGCTTTACGTGCTCTTCGAGGCACGGGGGTGAAGCACCGCTAACTTCCCGACTCCGGGCTGCTTTTGAGAATTTCTTGAAAAAAAAAACTCAATAAGTAACTGATTTTAAGTTCTTCCATGAAATAGTATGTTTGTGAACGTGTAATTGATTTATTGTATACATAAAAACCTCCACAGTACAGGATAAACTCTGAGTGTTAGGTTAGTTAAAAAAAGAAAGATAATATAGCTATAATTTCGGCCAAGTGATCAATCAATATAATTTTGTTTAACATTTATGAGTTGATAAACTTTCTTGTTAAAATCCAGTTTATTTTGAAAGAGTCGAGAAAAATATAAACTATGAATTCAAGCGTGATTTTCAGTTTGTTAATTAACAGTTTGAATAAATAGTTTTGTTGGGTCTCAATGTTGAAGCTGACATAAAGCTGACTGAGCACAATGTTGGGCCACCTATCCATCGAATTCCTGCATCTCTTACCAGTACGACACTCATGTGGGGAGCACCCTACCACTTAAGCTTACTAATCCACTAGGGTATATCGGTTACTTTGATTCAATTAAGCGACCAATCAATCATTTATTTCGTAAAAACATGGGTACAGATAGGATATTTGTGTCAACATATTTAGCCTTTCGTGGCATGCGAAACACTTATTTAAAATAAATATAATCTTTTGATTATAGTTATTTTAAATAAGTGTTAGTTTTCTAATAAACAAAAATTAGAAATAAACACAAACAATAGACCCGTATGTAACTACGACTTTGTAATGATTACATTTATGTTTTTAGAACAACATAACAAAATTAAGAAATAACTTTTTATTTCGACATTTTGTTTATTTATGTTCGACATTTCGAAATTAACATTTATGTTCGACATTTCGAACGCTTTACAGCTGTAAAGCGTTCTGTTAGGAGGGCCGCTCTGAAGGTGTTTTTAAAAAAAACTTTCACACCCAATCCCAGAAGTTCTTTTGGTTTATTTCCCCAATATTAAATTAATACAAGAAATGTACAAAAGCCGCGAACGGCGTGTGCGATATGCACTTAATATGGGTTGGAACTGCACTGCCTCGATTACCTCAAACTCTAGGCTTTTATAATAAATATAATAATCGAGTCAGCGCTTTTATCTAACTAGGGTTGGACATAACATCTCCCCCCCTTTTTGACGGAGCTCATCCTTCTTTTAAATAAGGGATGAGCAGAGTCTCACAAACGATACAGTGGAAATAAAAAAATAATTTGAATACAAAAATAATTGTAAAATAGAATTGTTTCAATTATTTGTTATTATTATAAAATCAAATTGAATTGATACAAAAGCATAGTAAAATTAAACTATTCTTAAACAATATCTACACAAAATTATAAGAAATTATTTATTGAGATTATGAACTAGTAATATAGTATTTTTTATAAGATTCAGTGAATAATGAAATAGTAGAAGATTCAGTGTATTAATGCTAAGATTTATTTTTTATTTCAAATACAAACATTTAGTAATATTAATATCTAAGACACAGTGTATAAAACAAAATATAAACTTATATTCTAATGTAACATAATGCTTTATGAAATAAGTATAGTAAAGTAATATAGTTTTTAATTATTACATAAGTTTCGATTTGATAAGTGAAATTTACCGAATGTTCTTTTCATTTGGTTTTGCACTGGCATATTAGGTAAGGATATAGAATCTTTTCTATCATCGTCTGATGATGAAACTTCAGTTAACTCAATAGAATTACTAACTTTCGATTCGTGTTTAACAATCCGTCGTGTATTGCACTGATTAAATATTTGTATGCAGCGGCAAGAATCATTATTTCTCTTAATAGAGCAACAAAATATTTTATAGGAAATATATAAAATTATGCAAATAATCAAAAAGTATGTAAATGATGAATAGTATTTACCATATTTTATTATGTGAGATTGTTCTTGAACTCTATTGATCTCATTTTCTAAGTTATTTAAGGAATGGTAAGAATATTTCAGAGTTTCCATGTCTAGGCTAGTTAAAGATATAGGAGATAAGTATGGAATTGATTTGTTTAAAATTTCTTTATTACAACAATCGTCTTCTGTAATATTAAAGTTTAAATTCATTTTATTTTTGATTTTAATAGATTTAGTTGTAGATGGCATTAATTGAATTGTCTTAGAGAAACCAATACAGCTTTCGTTTAAACTTAGGATACCTGTCCCTAAAATAGTGAAATCTTGTATTATATTATTACATTTTATAGTTAATTTACATTTCTCAGACTGTACATAGATAAACTTATTATTATTTATTTTATACCATACATCGATTTGTCCATATAAAAGTTTAGAGTTACATTGATGTGGTAAAGATAACGTTACTTCGGTTAACAATTTTGTTTCACAACATGGATTCTTTATTGTAGAAAATATAGAAATTAAAGGACATATAGAATAATCATTATTAATAATATTACAGTCGTTTAAATTATCTAGCAAACTATAACTAAGTCTATCTTCTGTTATTCCAAGATAAGGCTTGGTAGGTTGGATTAGAGCAAAAGAGTTAGGATCATTAGGATTATGAGGGGTTGGTAAAGGTATGCATTTGTATAAGGTGAACTTTAAAGAAGAAATCAGTGGTATGCGTAATATGAAAATTATTCTTCTATTATAATAAAAAGATGTGAGTTTTGAAATATCTATCAAAGTATGTATATTTTCAATCGTTAATGGTACTGGAAAATCTAATCGCTTGTTTATATAATTACTCTGTTTTAAAAGCTGGCGAAATAAGTTCGTAGGAGCTATTACACTAGGATGTAGAATGTTTGCTTTAGAAAATAAGATAGAGTTTAGTACATTATCCAAGAAATTAGAAATAGTGGCTAAAGAGCTTTCTATTATATTAAGTAAAGCATATATTTTAAAAATATGTGATAATTGATTATTATTTCTGACAATTTGGGATAATACAATATTTAAAGAATTTATTTGAGAATTTAATTTATTTTCATTCATATTTAATTTATATATTGTTGAGTTAAATACATTAATAGAAGATTTAATTATGTGAATATTATCCTTCATTAATTTTAAAAGTTCGGATTCGCTATTTTGACAAGCGCTAATGGCTGCATCGTATTTTCGTGCATCATCAGCATCTAAAGTTCCAAAAAAAGAATTTCAAAATTTCTCCACCGAATTCTAAAGCTCGTTTATGCCTTGTTTGTTCCTCGGTAGGGACTATATGCGAAAGAGATTCGAATTTAGCAAAATTAGAATTTAATAATACTTCAATAGGACTTATGATATCATTACATTCAGCGAAACCATGGAGTTGGAAGTTTTCGCAGAGCGTTGCAGTTTTAATTATAAGCGAATGTATATTCTCTAGATGTGGCTTAACTGATACTACGTCTATATGAGTTACAACATTCCAAAAATCATTATAAAAATTAATTGTAGTTATTTGATCGAAATAAATACCTGGACTATTACAAATAGGTAGAATTTGAGTTTCAGCGTTGAATTGGTGGCTTATGGCCCTGAAATAAAGTGAAATTAAGGATGAGCTGGTTTAATTTCATTAACATGGTATTTCATGTGCTTATGACCTATGAGAAGGGTTACGTTGTGTTTGCCATTTAATTTAATAATTTTATAAGGACCTTTCCAGATAGGAGATAGGGCTTTGCGAAGTCTGTGATGGCATTTTAAGTAAACCATATCGCCTGTTTTGTAGGATATATCTTTACTATTTTTGTCATAATAATTTTTCGATGTTTCTTTATTTTTTATTATGTGTTCTAATGCTTTTTATCGACTAAAGTTCATGCGGTATTGTAATGCGCGGATATATTCATGATAAGTAGTGTCATTGCTCGTATTATATAAAGAATTTGGTATTGTGGGTTTATGCCCATATAGCAATTCATAGGGTGTATATGTAGTAGTGGTATGAGGGGTAGTGTTGTAAGAGAATACTGCGGTTGCTAAGTAACAATGCCAATCATTCTGATTTTCATTAACGAAAGATTTCAGGTATTCCTTGAGTGTAGCATGACTACGTTCTAAGGCACCATTTATTTGGGGATGATAGGGGGTAGCATATAAGGGTTTTATTTTAAATATTTGAGTTACCTGTTTAAATAATTCCGATGTGAAACATGTGCCGAGATCCGTTAATATCGTTTTAGGAATTCCAAATAATGAGATAAAATGAACTAGTGTACGAGCTACTTCATCGCTGCTGGAAGTTATCATTGGGTATACACATAAAAACTTGGTTAGGTCATCTTGTAGAGTTAATATAAATTTAAAGTTTTGCAAGCCAGCTTCGGGTAGCGGACCGACTATATCTAAAGCTAATCTTTCAAATGGTTTTGTACTTGTGGAGGTTATCACCATTGGAGCCTTATTACATGATCTCAGTGGTTTATTTACTTGACACAATTTACAATTTTTCACGTAACTTTCTATATCAGAACGCATGTTTTTCCAAAAATATAGATCCTTTAAACGGTTTAACATTCTTTTAATTCCGGGGTGACCAGCAATTGTTGAGTCGTGATTTTCTTTGAGAATTTGTGGAACTTCGGCAGGAGTAGGGTAAATAATTTGATTTCGGTATATATGAATTTTAATGTTAGTATTATGAAATATGTAAGCAATTATGTTGTATATTTTCGTATAGGATAGTTTAGAGAACGGGTCAGCAAAATCGGAAATGGCTAAATCAGTGATTTGACTATTTTCTGTTAATATATTATCGCGTAGTTGCATTAGTAAATTGTATATATTTCGGTATGTTAACTCTTCGAAATGGTGAATTTTCGTATATAAGAAATAGTATATTTTATCATTTTGCTTAACACAAGAGATAGTGTACGGTTCTCGTTCTGAGTTTATTATACCTTCAGGATTTTGTAGCTGAGATAGAATATTTTTACAATATGGAATAGATTCATCAAAGTCGAGGGATACGGGGCAGACAATATTATTTAATTTAGAGAGGTGTAACGCTTCTTGATGTTCTTCGATTACAGTATTTGTAGAAATGGAGCTAGTAAATTGTTTTTTAAAATAAGATTCGTATTTGAGTTTGTTAAGGGCTACATTTGAATTTAAGGCGTGAATGGGTATGCGTGAAAGAGCATCGGCGTTTGAATTTTGTTTTCCTTGCTTATAAAAAATTTCATAGTCATATTCCTCTAACTTGAGGCGCCAACGAATTAATCCACTTCCTGGATCCTTGACATTAAAAAGCCAGACTAAAGGTCTGTGATCAGTGACTATTTTAAACTTACTACCATAAATATAGGGTCGGAATGTTTTTACGGCGAAGAGTATAGCTAAACATTCTTTTTCTGTTGTTGAGTAATTGCCTTCCTGTTTATTTAATGTTCTTGAGGCATACGCGATCGGTTTGTCTTTTCCGATAGGGCCTTGCGATAATATTGCGCCGACAGCATAATTACTGGCGTCTGTGGTGACAATGAATGGTTGAGAAAAATCGGGGTATTGAAGTAACGGAGCTGAAGTTAGTTTTTCCTTTAACAAATTAAAAGCTTGGGTTTGTTCTTGTGTCCAATTAAAATTAACATCTTTTTTTAACAATGACGTAAGGGGTTTTGTAATTTTTGAGAAGTTATCTATGAATCGGCGGTAGTAACCCACTAGACCTAGAAATGATTTAATTTCCTTGGGATTTTTGGGAATAGGGTAGTCGGATACTGCCTTCACCTTGTCAGGGTTAGGTGTGACACCTTTGTCGGTTATTACATGACCTAAATAAGTGACTTCGTGTCGAAGGAATTCGCATTTGTCTGGTTGTAGCTTTAAATTGAAGTCTCGAAACCTATCAAAAACAAGACGTAATTTTTCCACATGACTTTGAAGATCGTGGCTGTAAATCATGCAGTCATCTAGGTAGACGAAACAGTGGAGACCTTGGAGACCAGAAAGGACGGTATTCATGAGACGTTGGAACGAATTTGCAGCACTTTTTAATCCAAAAGGCATGCGAGTGAATTCAAAATGACCAGAAATGCCATTTATGTTGGTTACAGTAAAACCAGTCTTTTCAGCATCCTTAGGATTGAGAGGAATTTGATGGAAGCCGGAAACTAAATCGAGTGTCGAAAAATATTTGGAATGCCCTAATTGATCTAATATATCGCTAATTAAAGGAATTGGATAAACTTCGTTTATGGTCGCATCATTAAGTCGCCTGTAATCTATAACAATGCGCCATTTCTTTTTTGCCCGATGCGTCCATTTTCTTAGGCACGACCCACACTGGGGCGCTCCACGGAGATATTGACGGCTTAATAATATTTTGTTTTAACATCTTTCTTAATTGTGCGTCTACTTCGTCTTTATGACATTCGGGAAAACGATATGACTTAACATGAATAGGAGGGGTGTTTCCTGTATTGATTGAGTGTTGGATCGCGTTTGTACATGTGAGGTCATCTCCTTCAAGATAAAATATGTCTGAGTATTGTGAGCAACAATCTAATAAGAGTTTTTTCTCCTCTGAGTTTAAATGAGAATGACGAATTTGTTCGCAGACGCGTTGGATACGATTAGAATAAGTTGTAGAAATAGTATTTATATTATTATAAGATTCAAAAGATTTGGAATATTCTTTAAAGTCAATTGGTGTTAAGTTAACTTTGAAATTTTTTATTTTAATTTGCGATTCAGTTGTGTTTAAAACCGAAACATTAACTCTTTTATTCGCTTTTAAAGTTACTAGGCAGTTCGCTAAATAAACACCATTACAAACGATTTGATCTAGTATGAGTGCATCCTTAAGGTGACGCAACTCGGACGGGTCATTTGACACGAAGCATTCGATAACAGTTTCGCTACGCGCTGGTATAATGTATGTAGGTTCCGAAAAGTGGATAGGCACAGATATAGAATTTTTGAAATAAAGTGAATAAGTATGATAATCAATGTTTACTTTAAAATAACTGAGAAAGTCGCTTCCTAATATTCCGTCATAATCAATATTAATATCGTCGGATGTGACATGAAATTTATATTTTATGGAAAAATTATCTAAAATAAGATCTAACAGTAATGTTCCTAATGTTTCGTTGCAAGATTGAGTGCTGTTTATACCCTTGAGTTTTACGATTTCATCAGAAAGCTTAAAGTTTCCATTTAAACTCGATTTTTTTTATAATAGAGACACTTGCACCTGTGTCGAGTAACAATCGTAGGGGTTGAACCGAAAAATTCGACCTAAAATAAACATGAGGTAGTGATGTTTTCTTATTCGATGTGTTCATGCTATATGTTGGTATTTTTCCTTTATTATTAATTGAATTATCAGTAGGATTAGCATGACTCGAAATTCCTTTTTGAGATGTATATTTTGGATAAGAGATAGTATCATTATGAGAGACAGAATTAGTATAAGAATTAGTACAAGAATTAGTATAAGAATTAGTAAAAGAATTAGCATTAAAATTATTTCTAAGACTCTGATGTTGATTCAGAGGTGTCCTGGGATGATTTTCCCGAGGTAATAAATAATTGGTATTATGACTTTGACTTTGTGTAAAAGATGGACTCGGATGTTGTTCCCGAGGTGTAGAATTAGAATAAGAAATAGTATTTTTTAAATTACATGATTTAGTAGGACTCGGCGGCATTTGACGTCGCTGAGATGTATTGTAAGAATATTTTGTACGATAATTATAACTAAATTCGTTATCATTATATATAGGCTTAGTATAAGATTTAGTATAAGAATTAGTAGAATAGCAATAATTATTTGTGCCTTTAAATGCTTTCGATTTCGGTAGGCACTTTTCCGAAATCAGATTTAGTTTAAATCTTCATTACTAATATCGGCATTAGAGGTAGAAGGTTGTGCGTCACATAAATGCATGTTATTTCTATTAGGTGCATGCGCACTGGGACTGGTACTGGGAGTGGGACTGGTAACGTATTCGTCGTGCGAGTGTCTGGTTGCATATTATGACAAAGGCTATTGTTATATTGTCGCTTTCGACATTCGTTTATCATATGTCCCGGACTTTTACAATAACTGCATATTTTAATAGGATTTTTGTTTGAAATATTATGAAAATTAGAATGAGGGTTATTATTTTGTGGATTAACGTAATAAGCTCGACGAGATTGTTTTTTTTTATGATTATAGCAGTTAGAAGAATCATGACCAAATTTTTGACATATAGAACACTGTTTATAAGATTTGGAAGATATTTTGCTCAGAATGAATAGTTTTTCTTCTTCTATGGCATGCGTAATTGCCTCGCTTAAATTTTTCGGGTTTCGACATCTAACAATATATCCGTAATTAGAATTTAGACCTAATATAAATGTGTTGAGGGCTAAATCCTCCATAGCGGCAATTCTTCCTACTAGCTCGGACTTATTCTCGCAACTGTAATGTATGTCGGATTGTAATCGCGTTAAACAAGATTCGATTCTAAGTGAATATTGCATAACTGTTTCCGAATTTCCTTGCCTACAATTTTGGAGTTCATTTAAAAGGTGTGTGGAGTGTTTCTTCTCGCCAAAGGTAGTTTTTAGAAATAGTTTTAATTCATCCCAACTATTAAACGTTTTTAGAGAGCACGCGATTTGAGCTTTTCCTTCTAATTGGGATATGATATAACGATATAAAACTGCTTGCTGTTCCGAGTTCGCGAGTGCTATGGCGTTATCACAATTTGTGAGAAAAGCCGGAAGTGATTCTCTATCACCATTGTAAGGTTTGATGAATTTTACAAGGACGGATAAGGGAATTTTGTCGGACATTTCTATTTCTTCTGGTTTGTCCTTTAAAGTTTTAACCTTATGCATATGGAATTAGAAAGATTTAGGAGTTAGTAAATACAAAATTGGTAAAATGAGAATATTATTGTACACGACAAATGACAAAAGAATGTAAGGAAATAGAAGAGGAATATTATAAAATTATAGCTAAATTAAAGTTACCTAACTTACAATATCACGATCACTACGGTGTACATTGGTTGCTATGCCGGTGTCGTGTTGCGATGACGTGCAGCGGAGTCGCGTTGCCGTGAGACCCAGGGAGTCGTTTGACGGCGGCGTCCACGTAGTTGTGCGATGGGAGTGCAGCAGCTCAGGGCAGGCTCACACGCTGGTGGTGTAGACTAACAGCCTTGATGAACTTCGGGTTGACGATGGTGTCCCAAGCTCGTGGGGCTGAGACCTCGTTGGTGCTTTGATGATGCAGGCTCACACTCGTGGGGTGGAGACTTACTGTCGATCTTTCACTTCAGAGTTTCCCAGGATTCGGATGCCACGCTACTGATGTACCGGTAGACCTTGCGACATCCCACTTCTGACACCAAATTTGTTAGGAGGGCCGCTCTGAAGGTGTTTTTAAAAAAAACTTTCACACCCAATCCCAGAAGTTCTTTTGGTTTATTTCCCCAATATTAAATTAATACAAGAAATGTACAAAAGCCGCGAACGGCGTGTGCGATATGCACTTAATATGGGTTGGAACTGCACTGCCTCGATTACCTCAAACTCTAGGCTTTTATAATAAATATAATAATCGAGTCAGCGCTTTTATCTAACTAGGGTTGGACATAACAGTTCGAAATGTCGGGTATTTAAAAAGTTAAATATACGCGATAAATTCCGTAAAAACTAGTATTATTTCAATGTTTAGTGTTCGCGTAAATATAAGAAATCATAACTTTTTATTCTATTGAGAAATATCGCGCTAATTCCTGGATACATAGTAACGTACTTAATTAAGCAAAATTAATAAAAAATTAAAAGCAAAATAAAAAGGTATGGTCAATATTTTCTTTGATATCACAGAAGGCTGTATCCACCACTTTAAACTGTTTTCTTTTACCTTAATGACTATTCACGAATATTTTTAGGAACTTTATTATATACCTTCATAAACTTTATGAGACGATTCCTGTGGAATAATGTAGTTCTACAAGATGGCATCAGTAGTTGTTGGCTCTCTTTTTGCTACAAAGTTATTATTTACTTGCACAGTAACAATTTTTTTGAGTTATTTTAAACGAAAACGCAGATTTCTAATATATAACCTAGTTAAAGTGAGAATATTTTTTTCTTTAAACAGGGGTCTACAGCTCTCAAGAGGACAGTTACACAGTTTATACATTTCTTCTGTCTTAGGAAGGCTCTGTTTGCGTGTATTGAGTTGCCCCCCAAGAGAAGTCCATATCGGTACAGATCATAAATTCTAAAAATTATTTACTTTACTGGTTGGTAGGATTTCTTTATCAGTTAGGTTCCTTTGAGGGTAGGATCCACTCTCTTAACTAATATTGCTGCCAAATACCAGAGATTGAACTGTTGTGTTTTGGTTTGACAAGTATAGAGAGCCGGTACCGTTAAAGCTAGTGAGTTATTACATCTTAGTGTTTCTTACCTACTCATTTAAAGTTAATACAACGACGATTGTCTCGTTGATCTTGTAGTTTTTAGCTCGACAGCAATCGCATGTGGTTATGTGGTCACGGTTTCTAATCCCATATTTGACAAAAATTAGGTCAGATATGTTTATTTAGATTTCTCTATCGAGAGTGAGTGAGTCCTCAGATATGACAACGCATCTGTAACCTTCTTTGTTTAAAGTTGGTTGAAAGCTCGCAGGTCTCGACGGGCTACAATCGCTACTTACCATGTGGAAGATTCTAAATTCATTTGTCATTAAGTTTTATTAAAAATGATATAAATCATAATGTCTTTCAGACTTTCTGCTTTCCGTTAAAAGTAGTCCGCAATTAGAAAACTAATTACTTTTCTAAGCAATCACTCCGATTCTCTGTTATATAACGGATTTTTAGCACTAAATTATGAAGTGGTATGTTACTTACATTAATGAGTTTCTTTAAACTTACATTACCATTCGTGTTATTTACTTTAAATACCTTTTATTAAACAGAGAATTAAATATTTATTACATAATACCTTGACAAAAGTGTTATAATATCTATAAATTTATCACGAAAAAACGGGTTTTCTAATGCGTCTACAACATAACTACATAATATTCAAATTTACACCAAATATTTATTAATTTTCGCTAATTTCTTTTTATGAAACTTTACAATGGCTTATAAAGTAAATTTAATCCGCGCTCTTTTACAAAACTAGTCACTGGTTTTTAAATAGAAAATAATTATTACGGTATTATTCGGAAGACTCTCTTGTCGTAAGAACTTCGATCTCACAGAAGCTTGAAATAACAGGATTATTTTTGTGAATGACGAGATTCGCAGACTTATTTCACTAGTAACGAGACATTTATCATCAGATGGACTGTGTGCTTATGTCACTCTTACGTCTAAAATAAATTCACAAGACAAGACACACATGATTTCGCGCTTTCGTTTCAGCACAGGAATATATGCGTATATGCGGGTCTTCAGTCGGAGAAAAGAAAACCACTTACATATTTTGACAAATTATTAAAATTATGATTATAAAGGATCTTGAATTTCATTTATTATTTTCAATCAACAATAACGCCACTACAATTTTATAGCAAGCTTTCAAAACAATGGTTCTTGAGTGATGGACGTTCTTTTGACGTCCATTTTCTTTTATTCAACAGTTTTTGAATATTTTAATGAATAATTAAAATTATTTGCTTTTTGTTTTTGGTATATTTTTATTGAATATTTTAGATTACATTTTTGCTATAATTATTATACTGCTTGAAATATCGAAAAACAGATCTGACCGAATTTCGACTCTGACTGCCTATTAGCATTACAACGAAGATTATTTTTGTGCCTTTCGATAATTATCTGGGTATCTTCAAAGCAAGCGTGTATAGTATTTGTTACCCTAAGATAGTGTGATTTATTATCTGGACTAGAGTTTCTTCACCGCTTTCCACCACGTGGGATTGTAGTCATGCATTGGCTTACAATAAGTTACAAAAATGTACAAGTGAGGGAGGTGCTCTTCGAACTAGGTCAGGCAAACAATTTTATTTTTCACGAAGATCTTTATTTATTAATTTGGTTTTACTTTAGTTCCGTATCTAGTATAAATTCTGGTATCTACGGGCATATTATGAACTTAACACCAACCGGATTGTTTGCTAGTTTGTTACCGTTCATCACAATGATCATAATCACAGCACTTCACAAGTTCACTGTTGAACAAAAACCTCTCCCAAGGAATACAACAAATCCCTGTACTGTGCCACCTGCATCTTGTGACTTTCTATATGACTTAAAGTAACCTCATCTTGTGGAAAGCTTACCTTTACCGACATTAAATACAGTGGATTGCCAGTGTTTGTGACACTATCTCACAAGAAGTCGTCCTAAAATAGAAAAGTAAAAATAGTGTTTTTATACCCGTAGACAATTGTTTTCAATAAAGAGAAAATCATTAATAAGGAAGATTTCTATTGCTACAACGCTAGGCAAGTGAGCAGTAGAGTAAAAAATTGTGGTTACAACCACAATTTTTTATTTCGATATTCTAGCATAATGCTGTAGCCCAACCTAAACCAAGAAAGTGTTCGCTCACAAAACCAGGTGAGATGATGATCCCATACGAAGCCACCTCACGGCAAGAAATGTTCTCAAATGTTCTAAGTGAAGAGTGAACGCTAAGCGATCAAGAAAATCGTAATAATAAGACAATAGAAGTCGCATAGACACGTGACCTTGTAGCCGCTTAACGAACGAACATAATTCATCATTTTGTGATTTAGTTGTGCGGGGAGAACGTCGTACGTGAATTTTTATTATTATAAATTTATAATGGTCCACTGCAGCATAATCGGTTATAAAAACTCATCAAGGAAGTATAATTAAACTAATAAAGGCATAAATAACATTTCGTCAGTAATTCGATTATTTACTAATTATCATTGTTTTAATTAATTTACATCTAGATGAATAGTTTACTATGACCATTACCTTTGCAAACTTATTTATTACTTTTCGTATTGTATAATTACCATTGCCGCTTTTGTTGTACCGTAATACGCGACGTTGACAAACTCGCCAAGCAATGTAATGTGAAACATTAGATATCATTGTGCATTGCGTATGTTTATAATACGGTAAGATATGGCGACATAGGTTTTGGAAGTAATCGAGCGCTAATTCATTTGTATTGTCTTATTATTACGATTTCTATGTAAGGGACGAACACTAGAGTGACAAAATAGATCCGACCTTAACCCATGCAGGTAGTCGAAGGATGCAGGTAGAAAGGACCGTAAAAAAGTCTGTCTTTGGATAAACTCATGTTAAGCAGTGATCTTGTGAGGAGCTACAATTATGATAGTCGTTTATGACGATGATGATGATAAAAGAATAAATGTATAACTGTTTTAATTGAGTTAAAAAATAGAATGTGGTGTAATACAATTATTGTAAGCTGATTCGCTTTGAATCAAAAATCTGATCAATCAAACGAGAACACACACACACACACACACACACACACATACACACACACACACACACACACACACACACACACACACACACACACACACACACACACACACACACACACACACACACACACACACACACGCACACACAAAAATGCTACAATGTTGTTTAGGAGGGAAATAAGAACAAAATTTTATAAATTTTTTTCCAAAGGTCCAAGTAGAACGTCAAAAAGGAGAGTATAAATACGCATTTATTTGAAACTGCAGAAGAAATGGGACCTTGCCACATATATTTTTATTTAACACATAAGCTCTAAAAATACATTATCATACAGATTAGATGATTCTTGTTCACATAAAATAAATTCCGGCAGAAAAAAAAAGGATTCAAGGTTGAGAGACTGATGTGGTCGAATAATGTGTAATTCGTGATAATTAACTCCATGTTTATTACGGAATCATTAAATAATTAATATTTACTAATGATGTATTTTTTATTACACCTGAATGTAAGTCAAAAGGACTTAGATGAAAGGGAAGCCGATACAATTTGAATCTAAATTTATTGTGTTAAGTTATAATATTTATCATAGTAACCATAATTTATTTAGTTACCATAGTTGGAATAAATTTATGAATAAACATATATCAGAATTTTTTAACATAACATAGATAAAATATTAATAAATACTGAATTAACACATATTTTGGATTGGTGATAAAAATTACAAAAAAGTTGTTATTTTGTGTTAAAGAAAAAGTATATATTTACAATTAACAATATTAAAATAGTTTACTATTGGTTGGGTAATATATATTTTCGATCAAGTAGTTGCAAATAAATGACAGCAGCAAATGAATTTACCAACTCAAATACTACCGGTATTCCATATTAATTTGTAAGGTATGGCATGGAGACAGCGACTGTCGCAACCCCGTGCTGGGCACGCCACTATAGCGGCGATAAGACCCCTCTTTGAGGAGTGGCTTGAGAGACGCCACGGCATCCTCACCTTCCGCCTGACGCAGGTCCTCACCGGACACGGTGTGTTTGGGAGGTTCCTGCACCGAATCGGGCGGGAGGAAACGCCCGGGTGCTCCCACTGCGAGGATGGACCGGAGGACACGGTAGAACACACCGTGGAGGTGTGCCCTGCTTGGGCGGAGCACCGCCGTGTCCTCGAAGCGGCGATAGGTGGCGGCGACCTCTCGCGTCCGGCCCTGGTCGAAGCCATGGTCCGGAGCGAGACGGAATGGGATGCCGTCACCACCTTCTGCGAAGCAGTGATGCTAGCGAAGGAGGTGGCGGAGCGGGAGAAGGAGAGAGCAGCAGCTTTCCTCCCCGGCCGCCGCGGGAGACGCCCCGAGCGTCGGGGGCTACGTCGTGGCCCCCGGCCACCGTAGGCGCGGGCCTGTGGACGGCGAGCAATGGGTAGCTCGTCGTCCGTCCGTCTAATGACGACAGGCCGTGTCGACGGCGCGTTTTGTTCCACGCGCGCCTCAAAGAGCTGTCAGCAGCGTGAAGGGGCCCGCAAGGGCCGACGCCTGCCGGGGCTGCGGGCTGTTCGAAAGAGATACCGCGGCTCCGGAACGTAAGGGCACTGAAGGAACACGGATGGTTTTTAGTCAGTAAAAGTCTGACACTCCCTTACGCTCCACCCAGAGCGAAAGGGGTCATTAGATGATTTTCCATCCGCAAAAAAAAAAGGTAAAGTTCAACAATAAATTATTTAGTAGGAATTAAATATAAATTATTAGCAATTGGAAATTGCTAATACATAAATAATAAATGTATTTAAACTAAACATTAATATTTGCCAGAGATCTGTCTGCCAGAAGGAGCCAACTGTCAAAGCTGAAGACTGAGTGTGGCAGCATCGTTTCTGGGACACCTGAAATTTTGAGTGAGATTGAGAGGTTCTATGGTCAGCTGTACATATCATCGTTGGAGCCACACGCAAGTGTGAGTAACGATCCAAGAGCAAGGCTTACCCGACACTATTCCGATGATATCCCGGACGTCAGTCTGAGTGAGATTAGAATGGCTCTCCAGCACCCTAAAAACGGCAGGGCCCCAGGCGAGGATGGAATTACAGCGGAGCTTCTGAAAGCAGGTGGAACACCGGTACTTGAAGTCCTTCAGAAGCTCTTCAATTCCGTCCTCCATGGTGGCACTACACCGGAGGCGTGGAGCAGAAGTGCGGTGGTCTTGTTCTTTAAGAAAGGCGACAACGCGCTCTTGAAGAACTACAGACCGATTTCCCTTCTGAGCCGCGTCTACGTGCTGTGTTTTCGAGAGTCATTACGAATCGTCTCGCACGCAGACTCGACGACTTCCAGCCTCCCAAACAAGCCGGTTTCCGAAAAGGCTTCAGTACCATAGACCACATACATACCCTGCGGCAGATTGTACAGAAGACCGAAAAGTACAATCTGCCACTTTGCCTGGCGTATGTGGACTATGAGAAAGCCTTTGATTCCGTCGAAATTTGGGCGGTGCTACAGTCCCTTCAGCGGTACCAAGTTGACTGTCGGTATATCGAAGTGCTGAAGTGTTTGTACAGTAGGATTACGATGACTATCCGAGTACAGAACCAGAGTTCGAAACCTATCCAACTGCAGAGAGGTGTAAGACAGGGTGACGTTATATCCCCGAAACTCTTCACCGCTGCGTTGGTAGACGTTTTCAAGCTACTCGACTGGAACCACCTTCGATTTGCCGACTATATAGTCCTTATGGCAGAATCGCTGGAGGACCTTAGCACTATCCTCAATGACCTCAATAGTGTCTCCTAATGGATAGGTCTTAAGATGAACATGGACAAAACAAAGATCATGTTTAATGTCCATGTCACACCCATACCGGTAGTTGTTGGGAGCACTATGCTCGAAGTTGTTGACGAGTACACACGAGAACGGGACAAATAGTCCGACTAGGTAAGTCCAACTTCGACCGAGAGGACAATCGACGGATTCAACTCGGCTGGGCAGCATTCGGGAAATTACGACACATCTTCTCGTCAGGTATACCTCAATCTCTGAAAACTAAAGTGTACAACCAGTGCGTGTTGCCAGTGATGACTTACGGATCTGATACGTGGTGCTTCACTGCTGGCCGTATGAGGACGCTCAAGGTCACTCAGTGAGCAGTGGAGAGGGCTATGCTCGGAGTTTCTTTGCGTGATAGACTCAGAAATGAGGATATCCGCAGTAAAACCAGAGTGACCGACATAGCCCAACGGATTAGTAAGCTGAAGTGGCAAGGGGCCAGCCATATAGCTCGAAGAACCGATAACCGATGGGGAGACCACTCGAGAACCTTTCTTGGTTCTCGAGTGGCAGCCTCATACCGGTAGGCGTAGTGTAGGGCGACCCCCCACTAGATGGAATGACGACCTCGTAAGACATGCAGGAAGTCGATGGATGCAGGTGGCTCAGGACCGTGCTTTGTGGCATTGCTTGGGGGAGGCCTACGTTCAGCAGTGGACTTGAAGGGCTGTAATGATGATGATGATGAAACATTAATCGAATCTTTATAATTACTTAATTATTCAAGTCTTGTAATTTGCTGGTCTAATGTTAAGCTTAATTGGCTTATAAGTAGCGGAGTAGAAGATCTGGCGGTGACCGTAATTGCGCATAAGTCAAAAATAGTGTAACATAGGGTAGTGAGCGGGTCGCGGGTTTGATTTGCCTATCTCGCACGTGTTGAATGGCTGTGACACGACATGCGCAGCTATCCCCTCCAAGTTTCGTTCAGCGCTAGACTTACGTGCCGCGAAGAACATGCGCTAATACAAGATATTTTAGTTTTACCGTTGAGCAAGATCATATTTACTAATTAATAATGTTGAGGGAGTATTCCGCACTATTCATTTTTAAATTACGCGATTATCAGGTAAAATATTAGTTAACTCACCATATTAGATAAAAAATAATAATTATAATTTATTAAATACATCATAAATTCATTTACCGTCCATTTTCGTAATCCAAATAACAATTTCAAAAGAATAATCCCTTTTTTCTGTTTATTAATACGTTTTTGAGGTGATTCACATGTTTAATGATTTACATCGAACTTTCAACGGCAACATTCAGGTAAGTCATATTTATTTTTGTATTCATCGTAAAGAAGATATTATGTTGACTAGGTAATTGCTAATGGGTGCGGTAGATCTAAAAAAATGAGAAGGAATTGAAATCGATGACGAAAATTAATATGAATTAGGATTTTATGGTTTCATTTCTAGAGGTATTTTTCTTGATTAATTATTTTATTCTGTTTACTAGTAGTAACGTTTGAAAGTAAACTCATCATTCTTAAATGAAGAATTATGAAAATCGTTAAATTTATTTTAACTTACGCTTAGAAAAAGCGGTTTGCTTGTAGTAGTTAAAATTAGGAGCGATAAAATTAAGCAGAAAACGAAAGTGGATAGTAAAGTTAATTAAAGTTGAAGCTTATATACGTCTCACAGCTGGACACCGGCCCCTGTCAATTCTAAAAGATAAAATTCGTGCTAGCGATCTTCACATGTTTTGGATATATTATTTTTTATTCTCCGGCTTTCAGATTTCTTCACCATATTTTTTTGTGATGCTTCAATCACAAACTTAACGTATTTGCAATCAGGCATCGAGTTTTCGCTACTAAAATGCCAGTCAGTTATTCGCCTGTATATGTTATTGGTAGCAAAGTTTATATCTAACATTTTTGCCTAGCACACGTTACAGATTGGTGTAAACCCTAAGTTTAAGCTTACCAGATGGCTGGAGATGAGAAAGTCATAAAGTAACTCAACTCTTTCGTTGATGTTATTGCGTCCTCAGGCTGTGTGGTGAGCATTAATATTACAAAAGTTCGGAACTCTGCCACTCGCTGTAACTCGATGGTGGTTCTCTCCGGGAAAATAGGCTGAGCGAATGATTAATCTGGACCCTGTGCTGTAAACAGGTCGTCGCTGCAGTACTCTGGAACAGCTAAAATTTCAGTATTTTATTTTTAAATTATACAAGCTCTGGACCTGCTGCCTTCAGTATTGACTAAGATATTACATGCCGCCAACAATCCCAAACTTTGACCGTTAGCCACCCAAGGTTCTTGTATGAGGGCGAGGTCAATGTTGTACTCTGCAGAGCAAACCTTCACTACGGCAGAAGCAGCTGCTGCATGGAGAAGATTTGCCTGGAGGACTACAGTCTTACCCTTTGGGTTAGCCATTTATAGGCGTGGGGGAGAGGTAGGGATCATTTTCGCCTGCTGAGACAAGTCCCACAAAGGGCCCCCGTACACGTTCTTTACTGGCGCTCTTGACCCCCACCATACCTTTGCTTTTGCCGATCCCACCTCCCTTTCCCTTAAACTTAGACGAAACCAGCAAAGGCCTTCGACCCGAGGCGACATCAGCACCGGGTCTCAGTCACTCTCACTGAAGTCTCAACCCTCGAGATGGAGGGCGGGGGGATTGGATTTGGAGCAGTTTAGGCTACACTATCGCGTCAGAGCCGCTTCTCATCTTAAAAGTTATCACTTTAAAACAGAGGACTAACCTGCCGCCTACCGCACGGAGAGTTTCCGCCGATGGTTCATCTAGAAAAAAGGTTACTAGGACCCCATTCTACTCGTCTCCACGGTGGAGGATTTTCCAGAGCTCGGTACGGAGCCTTTCATTTTGGGCCCCTTTAGCAACAAAGCGGTCTCTTCTGGAGAGACAGCTTCACTGTAGGGCAGATATGTAATACTCAGTTAAGGCTTAGGCAGTTCGCCCTCAGGTATTATAGAGAGCTCTGTCTCCAGCCAGGGTTTCAGTTTTTGACTTCACCCACAATACAGTTCTGTCTTGCCTTATTCAGGCACTTTATCAAAATCCAACATGGCTAGTGGGTGAAACCCAGAAACCTACAAAATGTCGGTCCCGCGCCTGACTGCGCCCCCCGGGATGTTTTAGCGATAGCCTGTGTTAGTGCCCGGTGGACTTGTTTTTAGGGCAAACGAGCATACGGTTCACCTGATGTTAAGTGACTACCGCCGCCCCATGAACATCCGCAACACCAGAGGAATTGCAGTTGCGTTGCCACTGCACAGATTTCTTGGGCTAGTCTTTGGGAGACTCCTCCTCAGATCGACTGCCTGTCCTAATTTAAGAACCTGCTAAAGAGTATTGATTACATTCCCTTTTAAATCTACCATCATCTAAAGATGACTAGAGCTCATCAAATATAAAATAAAAGTTAGTGAAATACAGAGCGAAAAGTTCGAGAAAATAAATACGAGACGTGAGTACAATATAAATGTGATTAGAATAAAATTGACGCTCGTCCGAATTTGAGAAAGACCTTTGATTTTCTAAAACAAAGTACATGGGTTATTTCTTTCAAAATAAATACATTCATCATTCATTAAAGCCGTGGTAGCTCAGGGGCCAAGCATGCACACCGGGTTCGATCCTCGCCAGCACATATAAAAATGTGAGAAAATCCATATGTCTGAGAAATAAGAAAAAAATATTTTCGAAGACATTTGAAGTTTGTCAACACGCATTGGAATAGAGTGGCCAAAATTTCCTTACTCTAATACCCTCTCAGATATGAGGGAATGTCTGTGCCCAGGAGTGGGATGTATAAAGGGTATAACTTTAAATTTTATTCATTCGTAACAACCTCTTAAAGAGTCCACTGCTGAATATAGGCCTACCTCACGTCGTAGAAGGCATGCTGCAGCTGTATTTTGTTTGCAGCACGTCAGTCACGGTCAGCTCAGCCGGAAAAGGGCCATGCTCTTTCAGAATACCAGCGTAAAATAGCAGCGTAATGCTTCTGTTTCCTGTGGTGAGTGTAGAGAAACGGAGACCCATATTACTGGAATCAAGGCATTCCATCTTAGTCCCAAGTGGTGACAACACATCGGAATTTTGATTCTTAATCGAGATTAGATGTAGAAGTTTAAGGACCACAGCATCCACTTACCACCAGGTGGACTGTATGCTCGTTTGTCACGCTTATTCTATTAAAAAATAAAACCTCATGGACAATCTTATAGCGCATTGAAATAATACTAGTTTTTACGGAATTTATCGCGTATATTTAACTTTTTAAATACCCGACGTTTCGAACGCTTTACAGCACTCATGGTCACGGGCAGGACTGAGATGTTCAACGTCCATATGTCATAGTTAACCGCGGTTACCATAGATTAAAATTTAACTTTTGTTCCGATCTATGCAGTATGAACTTATGGTATCTTGAAGTCTTGCAGTTGTATGCATGGGTTGGGATTTAATTTTATTTATTATAGGATCCCAAGCAGATGGTAGCACCCAGCCATCTTCTCTATTGAAATTAGGATGTTTTTTTTTTCAATAGCCTCGCGAATCATCCTTGGAAGGAATCGGTGTTCTTTAGCGAGAATCTGCGGTCTATCAAATCTGATGTAGTGACGGGGGCGATCCTGTACGTGTTCACAGACTGCAGACTTCCCGGAGCGTCGATTCTTCACATCAGCTATATGTTCTTTAACGCGGGTTTTTATTGATCTTTTAGTTTGTCCTATGTAGGAGAGACCACATTCACAATCAAGCTTGTACACTCCTGCATCTTGCAGAGAGACATTACACTTGACTGATGGTAAAAACTGACCAATCTTCTTCAGCGGCTTGAAGTATGTTTTGATGGAAGCGCGCTTCAAGATGTAGCCAATCTTGTCAGTGACTCCTCTAACATATGGCAGTACAGCAGGTACACGCTCGACTGTGGCCGGTTTCACTCGTTCACTGTGACGTAGGCGCGGGACTCGAAGCTTGTTGTCATGCAAAACTTGCTTGACATGGTGGAGCTCTGCAGCCAGGTGTTTACTGTCACAGATAACTCGTGCTCTCTGAAACAAAGATTTACCCACGGTAGCTAACTGTGAATGATGGTGGTGAGAATCACCGTTTAAATATCTATCTGTATGGGTCTTTTTTCTATACACAGTATAGCTCAAGGTGTTATCAGGATTCCGAATTACTAACACATCTAGAAAAGCTAAGGAATTGTTTGCCTCTAACTCCATTGTGAATTGAATTTTATAATTTATAGAGTTAAGATGGTCTAAAAATGCAGTTACTTTATCTAAAGGTAGAATTGTGAAAGTGTCGTCTACGCACTGCTTGTAGAACCTTGGATTTATTGGAGAACTAAGCAGGGCTTTCTCCTCAAAGTCTTCCATGAATATGTCGGCGACAATGGGAGATACAGGTGAGCCCATCGCCACACCATCTACTTGCTTGTAGAACTCCTCCTTCCACAATAGGTAGCCAGATGTAAGGCAGTGTCTCAGTAATACTGCATATTCTACGGGCATAATCATAATCTTATAGCGCATTTATTTTATTTTTAGCGCATTATAGCCATAGTTGTCACGCTCGGCAGGCAGTTTTGCAATCGCCGTTTGAGTTGTTATCGGAAAGATGCTGCTGCCCATCTCCTGTTTTTTTCCTTTTCGCGTCTTTTTTAGATTAGTCATCCAAGATGCTCGTTAATCAAAGTCATAACAGTTATATTCGTATTATACGAATTCCTATTAATACGTTGGTAAAAATTAGAAGTTGTTACACTTATTGACATTGAAACCAAATTTGATTTGCAAAAAGCGCCATACGGGCAATTTATTACTTAAATTGTTGGATTCCCTTAGAGAGAAGCTTAAAAAATATATACTTAGCTTTAGAGCGTGTCGTTTCGAGTGCTTGTATATCAAGCATAGATGCCCATTTCGAACACTATCACGTATTCTGACAAAATTCGCTTACATACTTTTAACCATATCGTATTATATGAGGTTTCGGCATAAATGTGTGAACGTTAAAAATTTTCTCCGATCCTCGTATCTTTTTCATCAATTCTCATTATACGCGTATCTCAGCGTATTGACAGACATTGACAAATTCTTAACCCGCCTCTACAAGGTTTACATTTTTATTACGTATCGTTATATAACGTATAACGTTATCCGTACTAATATTATGTATGTTAAAGAGAGATATAAAGAAAGATAATAAAGATATATATGAAGATTGACAGGATTATAGTGCCCGACTATATGCGCAAGCACAATTCTCTACTCCTTTACTCTCCAAGTCTGATGAGTCGGCAAATGGACATGATCAGAAAGAGATCAGGTGCAGGACCAACAGTTTTTCGTGCATTTCGAGGAACGGATAAGACTTGCTCTTGCATCGTTGCAGCGACAACGACAAAGCGAAAAAATAACATCTCAATCTCACTCAGATTCTAAGTTGTCCCGGAAACGATGCTGCCGCATTCGGTCTTCAGCTTCAACAGTTGGCTTTTCACGACATACAGATCACTGGCAAAGACTGGAGCGCTGGTTCCGCTCCATCGCTTCTGCAACACGAGCTGTATTTAAGTTGCGTAAGTCCCGCAGCATGCATTTAGAGATCTGTCTGTTCTGTCTGTGGTTGCATATATGCTGTCAAATCTACTGAAGACGATAGCTTCACCTAACGTCTAACAGCCATGAGATTAAGAGTGTGATCGGAGAGTCTTTGTGTTATTCTGTGATAGGTCTTACAGAACTTAGCTCCAATCGCATGGACAGTTTCCAGAAGCTTGTCATTTATATCGTCCACTTCATTGCAGTTTTATAGGCACTGAAAACAATTTTGTAACTAAAGATGAAAGTTTTCAGGGCTTTGGATTATAGGGTTGGATACGAGGGTGACGGAGCTTTGACTTCATTAGACGTGACCCCTTCAATTTCACGTTTAGGTTCAGTATGCCACCATTCGGTGATCGCTGCCGGTTTTCATCTAGGCGATCACTGCGACATCACTGAACAGTCGCTCTTTCTCCATTAAGCCAGCCAGCTGCTGGCCACTAGGGCTGCGTTGCCCTGTTCCGATTTCCCTACATTCAGCTTACAATTTTCTCTTGTGCCTAGTTTTGCGTTGAAGTTTTCACCAGTTAACACGGTATAGTGCGGTTTGTAGGAACGCATGACTCTAGAAATATTCTTATACATTTCGTCCATCTCCTCAACGGGATGTGCCGAGGTTGGTGTGTAAACCAGTACATACCATTTGATATTTCTGAGTACTAGGTACGCAAACCTCGTCGACACACTCCCATAGATTGGGAACGTTGTGAACGAGAGACTCGTGGACGATAAATCTGACATATCTTTGGGACGGATGGTTGTCCTCTTGATGATAAACAAGTTGCCAGATTCGAGGATTACAGTGTCCTCCCCCACTTTTCGTACCTCAGATTATTCTTTAATATCCCAGAGCAACTTGTTTATCTCTTCTTAAAACTCCAGGATCTTCTCGTCAGTCTTCAGGGTTCGTGCGTTATATTTTTATAGATCGAGTCGTCTAAAGTGGAAGACAAACATGCACCGGAGATTCTTGGCACCCACTGCACCGCCGTTACCATGTTTGCCACCGTATCTGGAAATAGCGGGGTCACCGGGGAGTGAATAATGCTTTATTAAAATTTAAACGGCAATAAAACAGGATTTATGAAATTTACAACAACGAGTGTTAAAAATCTGTATCTAAATATATATAAAAGTGTGGAGTGCAGTTGTACGGAAAAAAATTATATTTTAAATTCACAGCTCGCTCAACAGTCTGAATATGGACATGGGAGACGTAAAAACAAAATTTAACCCTCACCAGATTAGACTATTTGATGAATTTTTTGATCACTTAAGTGTTTCACGATCGTTGGTTGGTTGGTTGTTTGGTGTTGCAAATTTATCATATCGATGTAGGTTGTTGCGCTGAAATTAATATCAGGCATCTCAAATAGCCTTGGTGCAGGGGATTGCTGTATATTCATCATCATCATCATCATTACAGCCCTTCAGCAGTCCACTGCTGAACATAGGCCTCCCCCAAGTAATGCCACAAAGCACGGTCAGTGGTTGCGAGTACATCACTCACCTCCGATTTGCCGACGATATAGTCCTTATGGCAGAATCGCTGGAGGACCTAAGCACTATGCTCAATGACCTCAATGGTGTTTCCCAACGGATAGGTCTTAAGATGAACATGGACAAAACAAAGATCATGTCTAATGTCCATATCACACCTATAACGGTAGTTGTTGGGAGCACTATGCTCGAAGTTGTTGAAGAATACGTTTATCTGGGACAAATATTCCGACTAGGTAAGTCCAACTTCGACCGAGAGGTCAATCGGCGGATTCAACTCGGCTGGGCAGCGTTCGGGAAATTACGACACATCTTCTAGTCAGGTATACCTCAATCTCTGAAAACTAAAGTGTACAACCAGTGCGTGTTGCCAGTGATGACTTACGGATTTGATACGTGGTGCTTCACTGCTGGCCGTATGAGGACGCTTAAGGTCGCTCAGCAAGCTATGGAGAGGGTTATGCTCGGAGTTTCTCTGCGTGATAGACTCAGAAATAAGGATATCCGCAGTAAAACCGGAGTGACCGACATAGCCCAACGGATTAGTAAGCTGAAGTGGCAATGGGCCGGCCATATAGCTCGAAGAACCGATAACCGATGGGGAAGAAAGGTTCTCGAGTGGCAGCCTCGTTCCGATAAGCGTAGTGTAGGGCGACCCCCCACTAGATGGAGTGACGACCTGGTAAGATATGCAGGAAGTCGATGGATGCAGGTGGCTCAGGACCGTGCTGTATATTGCGTGCTTTTAATATACCTACGCGAGATGCCAATTTACGAACGTGCTTTCTATCATCTGTAATCATTACTAGTAGTAAATTCTCAGGATGTGAGAAGTAGCTATTGCGTTGAATGACGAGGTCGATCACTTCTTACAAGAATTCTGGCAGGCTAATATAATACAAAATAGACGCCGAGCTCAGAACCAAGCTAAAGCGTAAACTTTTAGGGCAAATGCCAGATAGTAAATGCCAGTAGCCAGAGCAATCAAATTCTTTGATAGTTCTTTTGTTGCTACATACATACGTAGGATTTGATTAACACGTGTGAGCCAACGAACATGAGATTATGTACCTGGAGACTTGTTTGCTAGATCTTCTGGAAAAGAACTTGATTATACCGCAGAGACGACCTAGTACAAGTAATTTTGAAATGTGCTCAAATATGGGGCCATTTATGGAAGTGATTCTACTACGATGGGTTGAAATTTTTTAATTAGAATTTTTTCACAAGTTTCAAGTATTTTTCCCAACCCAACTGACCAGTGTAAAAAATGGGTCTCGAAGTGCCTCTGTCAATATGTAATAACAAATGCCCTAATGGCAGCCCGTTCATATGCAGTAAACAAAATAATCCGTTGGAGGCCTTTGTAGCCTTTTGTCAAGGAGTCGTATAATACCACCGTATGTTCCTGAATTGACACTAGTCCTATTACAACCGATTGCCACAAGATGTTCTAGGGAATTGTGCTCTTCAGCGTTGTTCTGTAATATTTATTACCTTTTTTCTAATCTTTAAAGTTTTGTGTTTCTTGCCATCAAAATACAAAGTGGAAAGCTCCGTATTAGTGTGGTCTCCGTATCTGATCTAATATCGTACAAAACAGGTGAAGCGATTGCTGCTGCTGCCCAGTCTGAGACTTCATATCTGTCACAAGTTGCTAAGGTAAGTAAAGACAACCTTTTCTTATTCTTGCCAGAAACTCTGCTCGGTTTGCGATGATAACATAGAAACGTCTATTTCTGTTACAGTCTTCAATTTATAAAAATAGTTTTAGGTCATTCTTAATAACGCCACATTTAGAGTTTATACCCAGACTAAGCCATTTTGATAATGTTTCTCAAGGAAGATAAAGAATTTTTCCTTTATAAAAAAGACTGTCACTAAATATCTGTTACTTTTAGGGATAGGATTGCAGATAAAGTAAAATAACTTCGTGTATATGTTGGATCATAGTGAAAGTAATAAGGCGTAGGGAAGTGACGACCCTATCGCCCACTGACGTAACAGTTATGTGACAAAACTGCTTCGTCGGTGCATCGCTTTTTTGCTGAGCTGGAGCCATCTATTACCGTCGCTGAGCAAAACCTGGCAGACAAAATTCAGTACATCAGGCGCTCAAAAACGTTTCATGACGCCGAACTCGAACGGATACGACGTGAGGCTGTTTCCTCGTCTAATGAAAATATTACGACAGGAAATGCGGCTCTAAGAATAGCAGAGCAACCCGCATTTGTAGATGCCACCGTAGATCACCTAGTGGTTGACTCAGATTGCGATGAAAATATAGCTCAGGAACAAGAGCAAATGAGGAGCATATTAGAAGAAGCGATTAAGGAAACGCCCAGAACGCCTCTCGAAGATCGACCATGATTTCCCCACATCCCTAAGCAAGCAAAATCGGCCTGTCGGGAGAACTCGAAACCCAATGCTGGCGACTTATTTGGAAGCTAGCTAGGACTTTTGAGAGACTTTTGTGAGTGCCGCATTATTGGCACTAAGCTCCCCATAGCTGGACGTGCTACCACACAAAGTAAAGTCATTCGAGCCTGGAGCAAAAGAGTTGAAGACCTAATCGCAAAGGCAAGTGGCCTCATCGGCAGACTGACAAGCTTCATGTTGGACAATATCAGGCCAAGAATTTTGCGCACATCATTAACGAACTATGCAGCAGTAAAAGGCTGATGAAGTCCAGCAGTGAGCGGCTGATGAAGGTGAAGAATACATTAAAATAATTTTCATATAATCGAAGATATCACATACATCAAAATACAATCAAAATGACATACAAACATATTATTTGTTTATTTATATATATTTTATTTGCACACCAAGTACAAATGCAACAGGGCATTCTTTACCAGTCTACACAATATACATATATATATATATATATATATATATATATATATATATATATATATATATATATATACGATATGTAACAAAAACCCTGTGGTTCCCGTTAAGTGTGTTATCAGAATCAGTAGCAAAGCGTATAGAAATATTTTTTTTCAAAAAAAAAATAATTTGCAAATTGTATGTGGTTTTCTTTCCTCTAACTCACACAAGTATCGGTAATGCGGGGTCTTTGACAATCCTCTTACTCCTCGGCCAATGCAAAGATAATAAAACCACATAAAATTTGCAAATTAATTTTTTTCATTAAAATTAATTTTTTTTAAATACGTTTTTTTGAAAAAAAAAATTATTTCCATATGCTTGGATACTGATTCTGATAACGCAGTTAACGGGTACCACAGGGTTGTTGTTACATGTTGTATATATATATATATATATATATATATATATATATATATATATATATATATATACAAATATATACATGATTTACCTATGCATTTATTATTATATGTATATAAATGTATTTACTTATATCTCGTACATCATAATTAAATATAGCAGTTACTGAATCAAACACTTATAGATAAAAAATTAACTAAATTGAAGAAATTAAAAAAATAAACGAAATAAATAAATGTCTAGGGCATTTCAGGCGAATAGATGCATTTCATTCTTTCTTTTACATGAGGACTTCCTCCTTTTTAATATTCAGCTAAAAAAGTTAATAAATAAAACACAGTGATTTACTTACTACTGATTAATACACCTTTATAACATCATACAAGGCATGTACTCAGCCAGTTGTGCTCTGTAATAAAACAACCGTGTAGGTGTTCCTACAAGGAAATGAAAGTAAGGATCAGCGTTTATTATATTGGTTACTAGCAACCCGCCCGGTTTGGTCGACCAATTATAGTGACGCTATTTAAGTAAAGTAATCACCAAAGATAACATATTGAAACAATTTTTTGATTTTTCAAAAAAGTTCTATATTTTTTGGGATAAACGCAGCTCAGATAACTCCTGGTCGTTCAAGTGTCATTACCATCATGTCAAGCTTCATTACAATAATATCAGCCATTCAAAAATGTAACAAATGGTAATTCATGCTTTAATGGCATGCAATAATCTAAGTTCAATAAAAAGGTATTATTTCGTTATTACAGACAGACACATACGTTTTATTTACATTATATATAGATTTAAATTGACTTAAAAGGTGTGTGTTTGTTTTGGACCCAGTAATTAATTATGGCATTATAAACAATGCCCGAGCAGTGTGAATAATGACAATTCAAATCGGGGCTTGTGATTAATTATTATTTATGCTCCAATATTTATTACAGGCTGTTTATTATGAATTACGTCCATACATTTAAGCCTTTAAAAGTCCACTGCTGAGAATAGGCCTCCCGCGTAGACCACCTATGGGTGGGTCATAGGGGTCACCTTGTCTTAGCTTCTTTTATTTTATTTTCTATTTAACCGTAGTTTATTTTTTTAATTACTAGTAGTTATTAGGAACCTAATAATATAACTTTCTGACATTATGAATGTTGCACTATTAATCACATGGTAAAATTTTACTATAAATTTCAAATTAATTGAATCGTATGTTTTTTATGCAATGCTTAACATTTGTAGTTTATACGAAAAATTTTAAGTAACTTTTCTTGTTAACGTTAGTGACGGTGGTAAGCGGGTTTGTTGTAGCAATACGGCTTTCTCGTGGACACCGCACACCCATACCGTTTGAGGGCAGCGTCGTAGCGCATAGCGATGCGTCGTCTATCTTTCGGATTGGGATGATTGTGTTTGGTAGCACTTTTAAGTGTAACAGGTATACTCAAATTCATGTCTTAGTGCATTAGCGCTATGATACGTGGAGTTTAGTTCACTGGCGTCTTAGTAGCGTGCTACTATGATACGTTGGTGATATTTTTTAGTTAACAATACAAACTTTGTTACCAAAGTCGATAGGGATCATGTGGGTGTGTTGTGAGGGGGCGCCATCCGTATGATAATTGCATTAATGCTTACTGCTTCTTGCTGTATTGCGTCTTGTGATGGATCTGCGGGTGTGCTGCGCCTGATTCGACGCACTCTTGTGGTTCTGGTCGGTGGATGTATGCGGGTGGTGATGTCTGCTGGGATGTATGGGGGACCTTGGGATGGTGTAAGGCCGACTATAGTCGTATTGATGCTTGTTGCGTTCTGCAGCATTGCATCTCTGCGATGGTTGTTTTGTGGGACGCTATTCGCAATGGCACTATCTGCGTCTTGGTTTGACTCACACCTGAGTAGCTTTGCCCAAGTCGGGTCCCTTCCTTAAGGGGCTGCAGACTGTCTACCCTCCAAGATGTTTTATATAACAACATAATGATATATCTCTGTAACTTTCCGACCTTTGAATGATTGAAGGCAACTTGTTGGTGGGTGATACAAACATGATCGAAAATGCATTTACTCAACGTCAGTGACACAAAACCTTTCTGATGGCAAATTATTACTAACAACTTATAACTGCCTTTTTGGCTATATCTGCCGTTGTATTGGTTGGTAGAGCATATGTGTCGACCTCATGCGGGTGGTAGCTGGGTATCAACCCCATTGCCAAGGTAAAAACACACGAATTTTGAACCAAATTGTTACCTGTGACAAAAATGGATTATGTTTGACAATCAAGCGGTCAGCAAGTTGGTTCTGCACCTAAACAATGCACTAAACGAAAACGTATCCCTGTAAAAGTGATGGTCAATGTTTGGTAGTCTAGCACCGGTGTGATTCATCACAGATTCTTATCAAACGGGATGAGTATTACTACAAATGCGTACTGTGAATTAATGAACACAATGATAGAGAAGCTCGCACGTCTCCAACCAACATTAGTCAATTACTCGTATCCGCTGCTCCTGCGTGACAACTGGCGACCTCATACTTACACAACAGATGGATACGAAGTTGCAAGAGCTTGGGTTGGAAGCTCTCCGTCATCCGCCATACTCATCAGCCTTGCGCCTACAGACTTCTATTTTTTCCAAGATTTGTGCAATTTTTTGGTGGGATGAAATTCAATACCCGAGAGGCAGTAAAAATACCTTTGGAGAATTTTTTGCCTCTCGTCCAGCTAATTTTTTCAAGAGGAGCATCAATAAACGGCCACAGCGTTGGATAGGTGATTGCTTTGATTAATAGAAATAACAATTATAGAAAAAAAAAAAAGTTCACTTATTTCTACTAGTAAACTACTTTTTTAAATATGTGTGAACTAATAAGGCAACATTTTTAATACATAATACATTAATAAACATGTTAAATCTATAAAAATAGTTGAATGAACAACTAATAAAATAATAGAAATAACAATTAGTATTAACTGAAATAAGAATTTATTATTGAAGAAAAAAAAGGAATTTAGCGTACGTATAAGGCTTTATTCTTTTCACAATTTATATATTTTTACTTAATATTTGAATTGAAACAAGTACTGTTTCACTTATTACCATCAACCACGGCATTTTTAAAACAATTTTGAAGGAAAAACTTAATAAATGGAAAAATAAAACCCTTTATTATGCTATTATTGAGTTATACAAAACTAGAGGAGTAAACCCAAAGACTATATAACCTACATGGGCATACAATGCCCCGACGCTCTAAAACTATTAGTATTTTGTCGCCTATGCCAAAGAATATATACACTACGCGAACCTATGCATAGGCTATGGTACATTTAACCACTTTAGTACGGTCCAAGTGTTAAACCTGTGTGCACGCTAAATTAATGCATGCATTTATAACTTTAATGCAATTATAATGCATCAAAATGCGTTCATGCGCGGTGAAGTGGTGTGGGAAACATTCCAGGACAGATGTCCGAAAAGGATGGAGTAACTTTTCATTGCTATGTAAAAAATACGAAAATTATTGTTGATTAATTCGGATTATGAGCCACCGCAGGGGTCTATCTAAAATGGTGGCTCTGTAAATGACGACATGGTTGAGTCGCGCGTTGATATCTTTTGGAAAAGTCTCGTTCTATTATTAGACAATTCTAATGCTTCTATCCCTTTCTTTCCCTTTGTAAGTTTATCGTAAACATTAGTACTTACTTTAAGAGCTGAAAGTCGATATCGAAAATAATAAAATTAAAATTAATAAAAAAGATTATTCAATTCACACTGTGAAAAAATACTTATTCACTTTTAACCGTCTTCAGAAAAAAGAGGAGGTTCTCAGTTCGTCGGTATTTTTTCCTAGTTAAAGTTTATAGTTACCTAGTTAAATCAGTTAGATTGGTGTACCAAATCAGAACGGCTTACAATTTCAAAAGGACACTAAAGACAAGTTATTGTACGGATCCACTACAGTAATAGATATTTGTCGTCGTTGTAAAATTTTTAATAAGAGGGCGATCAATGAGTGGTTCAAAAGTGCTGTCTTTGAAATATGATACCATTTATTTTATAGGATCGGTTTTAAAATCTCTGATTAGGTATTATTGATTCCCGGATATTCATTTTCATCAATTTGAAATAGAATCAACAAATCATTTAATTGAATTAGCAAGATGCATAATTTACAAATATTTAAACGCTTGTTTATATTTTTTTACAAAGAACAATCAGGACCCTTAAACTTTAATTCGAAATAAATATAACAAATTAATTCATTTTAAAAATCAATAATAATATAATAAATACATGTTTTCGTTGTAACTGATTGATTTTGATTAAATATTATTTCTATGATTTTAATTGAGTATTTTTCATAATGATAAAATCTATTTTATCGATATCGAATATTTTCCTTTATTAACAAGAGCAACCCTTAAGATAGCTATAATAACGCAACTTGACGATTTGCGGCCACGCGTTCTTCCTCGTCCCTCGGCCCGCAGTAGTGAGCCGTGTGCTTAAAAGAAATCTGCCTATACGCTCTCTAGTGGTTATATTCTCTATGAGCAAATCCAAATGCGACGACGGAGCTTTGAAATTACTAAACATTTTAAATAAACATATATCTGTCTCACTTACGCAGGTTGCGAAAACAATACCGTCGATAAGATTAGATAAAGATAGACACACCAAACATGCAGTGGTGGGTGGTAGCAATAAGAAGGAGTTTTTTTAAGCTGCAGTTAATTGTTTTTATTTAAAAAAAGTATATTGTTTTAACGGGTGAATAGAAGTTAGCATAACTGATGAAATAAAACATATTTTTATAAGTATTTTTATAGTACTAATAAATAAAACAACATAAAATAGGTAATAAAATATAAAATTTATATAAAAATAAAATTATAATCAATATAAAATTATTAACATAAAATAGTTAATAAAATATATTTAATAGATCATTCATGAATAAACTAAGATAAGAATAATTATATATTTTGTATGAAAGATAAAACGTAGGTTTTATTATAATATCATTTTTATTAAAATCAGAGGTAATAAATTAACTTACTCCATTAATAAAAAATATAGTCTCCCGTTAATGTGGGATAATCACAAAGGCGGAAAAGTGGCAACATTTAACCTAAATCGCAATATTCGATAACTTTATTCAATTATTTGAGGTTTTTACGTTTATATGAAAATATGAACTAAAACTTATGTGTGAGAAATTGACTTATTATGTTTTTGTGACCTTGAACCTCATTCTTTCACTACGCATTTTTTGTCGCGGATCGTTCGGCTCAACTCTGTCGGCATCACATTGAACACTGAATTGACGTTAGCTAGGCATATGGCTGTGGCCATATGTAATTACTAATCTAGTGTAATATATAAATCAACGCTTATGCTATCATAGTTTCAGATGTTCATTGTTCAATAGCGTTATATTGAAAGAATTTCCTTTTAATATAACGCTATTGAACAATGAACATCCTTTGTCTTTAAGCGTTTGACGATTATATCACTGTGTATAACTCATGTAAATATTTCATACGCTTTCCGTTACTCTGCATTTCAAATGCAATATAATCGGAGATAGGGACATACCATTTTCCATATCGTTTCAGCGGATATTATGTATGTTCCTCTCTGTTTTTATCCACTTCTCCGTTACTCCAACTCCCTAGTTATTTGATGTTTGTCTTGGTCCAATATCAGAAGAAAGGTTCACAATTCGAATCTATGTTTTTTTTTTTGCAATGTATAATTATGCGATATGTACGTCAGTAGCGAAAAAAATAAAATTACTTTGTGGGGGGGGGGAGACTCGATATAAATTTGGAGATAAAATTCCGCCGTAACAAAGGTGGCAAAATAGGAGGTAAAGTTTTTCCTGTAACTGTTCCTGTTGAGATTGTGATATTTCTTACTCCACTCAGAAAGGACAAAATAGAACGAGGCAGCGGGTGGTGCCCGTATAGCCACTAACATGTCAACCCACACATATTAAGACGAAATGATGTCGTGTTCACGTAGGTTTTGAAGAAGTGAAGCAGACGCGTGCGCGTGATCCGCGCGTGGGGCCCCGTCGCGTGTCCGCTAGCTGCTAGCAATATTCCGTTTATCTACTCAAGTGGCAATAGCGTCGAGTAGGGATGGTCAAGTGAAAAACTATATCGATATATATCGTATCGGTATTTTTAAACAGTATCGATATATTCACGTGATAAATATTGATATATCGTAATTTTTTTATAATGTAGTATGACAAAGGTAAAAATGGTATTGCTGGACGGTTGGATGACGAGAAAAAAAAAAGAACGTGACATATGAATGTTTTTGTAACTTCTTTCTTGCTTAATATATTATATTTACTATATTTTTATTAAGTTTATTATATTATATTTGTTTTCTGTCCTATACTCCTATACCCTTCCTAATATATATTGACGAGCTACCAACTATAAATTCTCATAAAACGATTCTTTTTGCTGATGATGCAACAATCATTCTTAAATGTACGAATAAAAAGCTTTTGAATTTGATATCAATAGTACACTAAAAGATTTAATTGATTGGTTAAATTGTAAGAATATGACTATAAATATAAATAAAACATAAAATAATGCAATTTCACACGACTAGAAGTAAACAAATTAATGTTAATAATAAAATGTATAATGAAGAAGTGCTACAGGAAGTTGATTATTATAAATTTTTTGTTATCACTATTGACAATAATTCTAATTGAAAAATGCATGTTCAATCGATATGTGACAAATTAAACAGATTTGTATTTGCACTTCGCCGACTTCGAAAAATAGCATCTGCCAAAGCAGCATTAAACACCTATCATGGCTACGTTCCGTCGATATTGCAGTACGAACTTCTAATATGGAGCAACTGTTCTGAAATAGAACGCGTATTTAAAATCGAAAAAAATGCATTCGAGCAATCTGTGGAACACATTCCATGACATCGTGAAAACCATTATTTAAAAAAATAAAAGTGCTGCCACTCGCATGTATGTATATAAAACCAGAGGCAATTTTTGTCAAGCAATCTCCTGAATACTTTCCAAGTAATAATTTTTTAGGAGATAGAAATTTAAGAGAAAAAATTAATAACAGAATATACTTTCCGAAATTTAAATTGATGCTCTTCAAAAAAAAAAATCATATATAATGGCAATTAAAATCTTTAACAGTTTACTGAACGAGTTTAAAATTTTTCCAATGACAAAGTTAAAAAACAAACTTCATGAATGGATTTTATTTAATTGTTTCTATACTGTTAATGAAGGACTTCGATAGTTATAGAATAATTATTAGTTAATTATTTTTACTGTTTTTACATATGAACATTTTCATATTTGTAAATAAGTTAAATTCATCAAAAAAATTGTTATATCTAATAAGTCAAAATTTGCACGCCTCGATAAGGCAGAATGTTTAGGAACTTTTATGTTTTAATAATACTCTTGTAATATCTACCTACATTCTATGCAAATAAATAATTATGAATTATGAATGAATGTTTCGTCGATTTTAAAATATATCGAAATTAATACAATTTTTAAATATCAACGATACACGTATATATATATATATATATATATATATATATATATATATATATATATATATATATATATATATATATATATATATATATATATTGGAAAATATCGATATTTCGATATATCAATATTTTTACCCAAGCCTAGCGACAAGCTGTAGATCGCACTTTCATAAGTGTAGGATTATTTCATAATCCACTAATAGTTGAACACATCTACCTAGTATACAAATATATTGTAATTATTGATATACGAGTAACCAGCGTTTATTTATAAAATAGTTTCAGAAAATAATTGGGTGCACTAAAAGAGCCTTCTCGTGTAGCGATACCTATATTATATTATAGACAGTTAAAACATGATACGACTCGTACCTATGGCTATACCTAGCCTATGCCTAGATGCTTACTTACGAGTCGACATATACATACTTTTCAACATGAAAATAAACTACATTCCTACCGAGGTATGTACCTAGTTTACTCGTATTTTCACGTTGAAAAGTATTTCATAATTTTTTTATTTGGAAACTGTCGTCCAATGCGTTTCTTATAAAGTAATATGTACCAACAAATATTTATTTTTATAAATTTTTATTCCAAGCGTCTTAGACGATGATGTTCAAATAAAATAATGATGAAGTGCTTTTCAACATAAAATAAACTAGGCAGCCTAGGTACACTCAAGTGTTTTTTTACCAGTATTTTTTATAACATTACCCCCTTACCCACACTAGGATTTTCTCCTGTATCGTAGAGGTAGTTTACAAACATAAATTGCACGAGGACTAACATTCAGACCCGAAACAATTATTTTTAGGCTATACAAATACTCTTTCCGTGCGGGATTCGGAGCCGCGGCCCCTAGCGCAGCCACTCATTGCCAAGCCAGTGCGCAACGGAGGCGACACATTATCAAAGTATATCTGTAACATACGAGTTCCTTCATATCTAACGTGACCATACGTGCCACTTTAGGCGGGACGGTCCCGATTTAAAGGCTTGTGTTCCGCTGTCTCCAAAATACGTATAAAGTCCCGCTTTGACAAATAAAAGCGTAGCATCATGCAAACTCTGTCACCCGTGCCATTATTATAACACCGCACATACCATGTTTGCAAGCATAGCCTGACTAGTTACGTAATTATTCTGAAAAACTGAACTTTTTTTACTTACAGTTACGAAGAATTTTTAAATAATCTACAATAAATTATCAAATAACATAGTTATTTCTAATTAGTATTTGCTGTTCAGAAAAAATTAAAAAGCCAGCAGCCAAGTTATATATGTTTCCAAGTGCTCATTCTCACTTTTGATCATTAAAAGAATCAAACAACAATGTGTTTTATTTTTAAAACTATAATAAAGGGTTCCAGATTTAATTTTGGTAAAGGATTTCGGAGGCACGGTGGTAAACCCCACCAACTTCAATAAGTTCGAAATCAATATTCCGGGCTGCTACTGAGAATTTTGTGACAGAAAAATCCAATAAATGACTCTTCGCCCGACTGGGGTTTTGAACCCGGGACCACATGATCAGCAATTGCGTTTACTACCGTTAGACTAAGAAGACAGTCAAAAGTGTTTAAACTATAGTAATTTTAAAGGTGTCCCGCTCTGAGGAAAAGTATACATGGTCACTTTACTGATACCTATAACAAATTTTTACTTATCAGTTTATATAGTATGTGTGTGGTCTATGGTGCTAAAGCCTTTTCGGAAACCGGCTTGTTCGGGAGACTAGAAGTCGTCGAGTCTGCGTGAGAGACGATTCGTAATGACCCTCAAGAACAGCACGTAGAGGCGGCTCAGTAGGGATATCGGTCTGTAGTTCTTGAGAGCGTTGTCACCTTTCTTGAAGAACAAGACCACCGCACTTCTGTTCCACGCCTCGGGAGTAGTGCCACCATGGAAGACGGAATTAAAGAGCTTCTAAAGGAATTCACGTACCGATTTTCCACCCACTTTCAAAAGCTCCGCTGTAATTCCATACTGGCCCGGGGACTTACCGTTTTTAAAGTGCTGGAGAGCCATTCTAATCTCGCTCAGACTGATGCATTCTTACCTATTGCCACCAAATAGCAGAGCTTGCACTGAGAGGTCTGAGAGCCTTTATAATTATATACTGTAAGATTATACATATGTAGGTAATTTTGTTACTTCGAAGTGACAACGCATCTGTAGCCTTCTTTGATTAACGTTGGCTGCAGGTGTCCATGGACAGTAATAGCCACTTAACATCAGGTGGAATGTAAGTCCTTTTATCACTTCCATTTTATAAAACAAAACAATTTAAGCAACCTATTAATAAAGCTTTATTTTTATTAAAACATTGGAGTGTAAAACCACACAGATACAATAATTAATAGGACAGAAGCAAACCATGTTTTACTCTGTATTGACAGTGGCTTACTTACTTACTTACTTACTTACTTATCTTCACGCACAATCCCTAACGGGGTAGCCAGAGAGAACAGATCGCCAAGTGTCACGATCCTTACATACCTCTTTCGCTTCTTTCAGGTTCATTAACTTCTTCATACATGCACGTCTAGGTATCCGAATACTCTTGACCCTCCCCTCTTCGAGCAACACAGTGCACAGTGGCTTATTGGAAAATTCGATAATGTGTATAGCATCGTGCAAACAGCTCAATGGCTACCCCGTAGACTACCTCTTTGGGTATGGATATTTTCGTGCAAACAGCTCAATGGCTACCCCGTAGACTACCTCCTTGGGTATGGATATTTGCGATACGCTTGACCGGTGGGTTGGCAATTTCTTAATATTATCAGAAAGATACTACCGTTTTAGTTCCCGTCTGTTACTTCTTACACCATCCATGCGACGACATGAGTTAGATACGCTGCCGATGGTATGATTTAAATTGTGATTGCAAAGATATTATAGTAATTATAATAATAATAATCTTTATTTCGCTCTACGATTGCAGTTTACAACATCATTACATCTAAAATTTTAAGTAACTTACAAATGCTAGTTGTAGAGACTGGTGACAATACTAGGTTTCCCTGTGCTACAGACACCAGAATCCACCAGTAAAAATTAACTCTATATTAAGCTATACGGGATGGATATCATCATCATTATCATTATTATTACAGCTCTTCACAAGTACAAATGGAATGAAACACAAAACACAGTCTTGAGCCACTTGCATCCTTTTACTTCCCTTATACGAATCATTTTCTGCACTAGCACATATGGCAGGTCTTAAAATAGTGAAAACGTGAACAGGATTATTATGAGAGTGCTTAGAATATGTAAACTTTCTCAAACATAGGTGCACTCTCTATTACACTGTCATAGTCCGATGGCATAGCAAACGAAAACGGTTTCCGTGGTTTTTGAGGCACGGGGGAGAAATAATGCCAAATTATAAACTTCGGCTGCTACTGAGAATTTTTTGACTGCTTCACTACTCAGGGGTAACAACTCAGCTGCATTTTGATTCTTAATGGAGGATAAATGTTATATCTATAGTTCACAGAATCCACTTACTATACCAAACCATACAACAACAAAAGTACTTTAAGTCTCATTTTATAACTGGTCACTTAACTGATGACAACAAAAATATAAGGTATTTTAAAATTATATATAAATGCTGAATCGGAGTATAATACATTGCTGGCTGCATATAAAACGAAGTACTTTATCTAAAAAATAAAGTACGACTATATATCAAAGTAGTACCGTGCTGCCTTCATTTCATAAAGTATCGCATTGATGTTGGGCCTTATTTACAAAAGTATTAACATTTACTGCGTAAGTAATACATTATATAAAAAAGTTATATCTATACGGACTCAAATGTAAATGTTAGTGTGTATAAAAAGAGCCAAAAAGACTTTCTTTCTATGAGAAAAAAGTAATTTTATTATAATAACATTATATCTTCTATGTCTGTCTTACCAGCAGATTATAATATGGGTCTTTAAGGTAATACACTCTTGATAAACTCAAGCGTCTTTTTTTATTAAACTGAAATGACTAATGAGCTTAGATTAAAATAATACTAGTTTTTACGGAATTTATCGCGTATATTTAACTTTTTAAATACCCGACGTTTCGAACGCTTTACAGCACTCATGGTCACGGGCGGGACTGACCATGAGTGGTGTAAAACCGTTCGAAACGTCGGGTATTTAAAAAAGTTAAATATACGCGATAAATTCCGTAAAAACAAGTATTATTTCAATGTGTAGTGTTCGCGTAAATATGAGAAATCATTATGTGAGCTTAAATTACCTAGTGGAGGGTGGCTATTTCAATCTATGGACACCCGCAGAAAAATTGAAGCAAACCAGGCTACAGCTGCGTTGTCACCTCTGAGGATTAAGATGGAATGCCTCAAAACCAGTAAGCTGGCACTGTTATTTCTTTCAGACCGGAACACAGCAGTGCAATCATTGCTATTTGGCAGCAGAAGTATGTAAAAAGATGGTATTCTTCCGAAAGGACTAGTAGGTAGAAAGGGAATTCTATCACCTTAATTTACCGTTTAGATTGATAACAGTGGAGCATTGGTCTATTAGATATTTGAAAAGTTTTTGATGCTACAAATACATCTTAGCAAAGTATATATCCTACACTGACGGTAACATTTCTAGGATATTTGAAGTCTACCAACATGCTCTAAAGTAAAACAGCGGATTGATTGCTCCATGATCCTCTCAGAAATGAAAGGAGGGTTGTACCCTGCTGTGGGACGATACAGTCTACTCACATTAGGAAGGTCAGTAAAAGTCACAATTTACGCTCTGAATGTTAAAAAAAGAGGTTCACCTAAATGAAGTACCTTTTATTTTTTCTGCTTTTCATTTTTTTTCTGTTTCATCAACCCCTAACAAAACTTATGAACATACATGGTACAGCAGCAGGAGCACCTCCCGTCCTCCCAATGCTCCCATCGATCATTTTATTTTATTATGCGCATCTTAGCTAATTAATATTTTAACATCTTTAATATCTATAAAACTATAACTATAAACTTATATGAATGTATTTCATATGGTGGGTTGATGATCAATAAACGTGCTCAGTTACTGGACACTAATTGCGGTCTATTCCTAGCCCTACTATAATAGGACAGCTAGGCCTAGGTCTACTAGACTAGTAGCATTAAGTCACAAAGTTACCCATATCAATAAAGATTATTATTATTATTTTTACGAATTCTTTTTCTTTCTCAAGATTTTGTAAAATCTTGGTTTTTAAGATTCACGGGCCTAAGCCAAGTGCGAATCCATTTGGGAATCAAAATCCGAGGTGTCTTCTTTTTCGGACTATACGGCACGTGTTGAGGATGGCTGCTTTTTGCATGGTAATATAACTATTTTCTGGAAGATCTAATCGTTTACGGGAGTGGGACAAACATTTCGGGATCACACCAGTACTGGAGAGCACCAGCGGTACAATATATAGGTACTGTGTTCATTTTCCAGATTCTAGTTTTACACTTCACACCTCTTCTTTTAATTCTGTGTATTTATGATTTTTTCGGTAACGGTTTTTTGTAGATTATGAGTATTTGGGATCGCTATATCAATTAAGTATACTGTTTTATTTAATTTATCGATTAAAGTTATATCCGGTCTATTGTAATGAATTGTTTGCAAATTGCACATGTCCATCCTGGGACTAAGCAACTCTAGGATGTGTCGGTTCTGTTCCATAACGGAAGAAACGCCTCTACACATCCTAACCGATTGCAAACTCTTAATGCGCAAACGTAACACTCATCTGGGACACTATCTTCTCCACCCAGAAGAAGTGAAATTGCTCACGGATAAGCAACTCCTTCGATTCATTGAAAACATAGGGCTTAGCAGTGAACTGTAGCCATATCAGCGATCACAATAGATCTTTTAGGTCGCAGTGATACTGGTCTCTTTACCTAGACCTGCGTAGCTGCTCGCATATAATAAAAAAACATCTTGGTTATTATAGTTTTTTTTATTTGGCTACGGTAAATAACGGAAGTATGATTAGGTAACAGTAATTCTATGTATTTTTGCTTAACAATATCACCTCATTGAATTCCATGGATTTCGTAAGAGGCCACTATGGGAAAAAGCAGAATAATAATTGGCTTTTGATAGAAAAATATGGCGGTATTACCTTGTATACGTCACGTTAATGCATTCAAGTAGGATGATTAAGGCAAATCCTCTGGAAAACTGTCTGTGTGTGACGGGCCGGTGAAATTTGGTTCGTCGGAACCTAGCGGATGTAGGCTTTCGATTAGGATGTTACGTGGCCTACAGAGGTTTTCTGTATCATTCTGAGTCGGAGTCTAGGTGGCTCCGTTTACCACTAGCGGTTTGGGATATATTTCGGCGTTCCCTGATTAGCGCCGAGATATTTCTTTGAAATATTTAGAGATCGTCGGAAGTTAACAGTCTCTGTTCAAGTCAGTGTTTCGTTGGTACCACCGAGCTCCATTAGTTAAGCGAATCAATCTATTTTGGATTATCTAGAGATTACAAATTTCGATGGGCAGCGTGTGTGAAAACAACGCTTACGTAAGATATGATCGGTCCTATGTCGGTGCCATGGGTTGACTGGCAGAGAATGCTAACTGTCGTTAAGTCCGCCGTCTGTAACCTTTATGTTTATTACAATAAAGTGCTAAAATAAAATAAGTAGATAAATATATTTCTATTGTGTGTCCATTTGTCTTCAAGTAATGTGATTGTTTCTTTATATGTATTTTTGTAAGTAATACCTTAATCGTATTGTAGCAAATATATTCGTAGTAGAGCCCCGCTGCAGCTATATTACGGTTGTAGCATAAATAAGTTGGCTTGACCGTGGTACACCACGCTTTCACAATATACCGGCGTACAATAGCAGCTAAATACTTCTGTGTTAATTTTTTTAAAAGGATAATGATGTGCCATGACGTGGGTACTAAGATGGAATACCTTGTTACCAGTAAAAGCGGTCTCCAGTTCTCTATACTCACCATACAAAACACAGTAGTATTAAGCAGCTATTTGAGGTTGGTGTTATGTGAGAGCGTGATCCCTCCACGGTGGAGCCGACCTATTCATGCTACAACCATACAATTAATATAGCTGTAGCATATATAGCTGTGCCACGTAAAAAAATATGGTAAAAAATTAATGGTGAGTGTAGAGACCGGAGATTCTTATTACTGAAAACGAAACATTCCATCGTAGTCATAAAGAGTGATAACGTATCTGCATTTTGATTCTAAAGTGATGATAGACACCTAAATGTCTGTAGGTCACAGCATCTACTTACCATCAGGTGGACTGTGTGCTCGTTTGTCATCCATAATTTATTTGCAAAATTCCAATTTATTTCGTGCTTAAAACATCTTCAAATTTTATATTCGTGTAAACTACTGATACGATACTGAGCTTCGGTAAAATTATTAATACTTCCTACTACTGGCATTGCTGCTGGCATCTTGATATCAAGATGACTACTGGCATCTTGTCCCAAGTCCCAAAATTTACTAAACAAAATAAGTCTGCTCCCTTCTGTAATTCTACAATGACATTTAGTATAGCCCTTTTACCTACAGTCGTGTTTGAAAGACTTCTTTTTATAGTTACTATCTTCCCCTTAGAATTCACATATTTTTGACCACGATCACTATTGATTTTTTATTTTTTTGAGTAAACTTGATAGTGTAGTATTTTCCTATGCTTGTGTCAGGCTAAGATGACGAAGAAGGGCTATTACTACTTTATAGAGTAACCTTGTTATAAATATGCGTCTCATTTAAGTTTTCAATTATTCCTAGATTTATAAATGTGATTTAGGAAGCGAACATAAACGAATTTGTTTCTGATTATGTTGTAGGCGGAATAATAACATTTTGTGGTTAATAATTCTCTTTGGACTTAATTTGTGCCCACTTTCTTAGAAATTATTTTGAGTCGTCTAAGTGGAACATAATCGGAAAATTTACAGTTTTCTTCAAAACAGTCATAAGTTACATTAATTTTAAGAGTTTTTTTTAATAATATTTTATTTCGTTTTCTCTGAATATTGATACCGCGAACCTCCTCGAATTAATCCGTCTGTATCTATTGCTAAATTGTCAATGAAGGTAAGTTATCGATATTGCTGAATATGTTTATCCCGGCATTCAAACACCTGACTTAAGGATTGAAAAATAACAAATACATATAGTACATAATTTTTATCGGTATAGAATTAAAAATAATGTTGTAAATTCGGTAAGGATTATTACCTTCCTCTTTCATAGAATCACCTTCATATTGATTGTGCCAAAAACCTATGCGCAATTGATATTGAAAATAAGTAGCTGGAAATTGCAAATAAATGTCTGTAAAAGGATAATTCATAATATATAATATGATGCTCGTAGGTATAATTAAAAATAAATTACTATTTTTATAAAATACGCTAATACAGCGGTAATAATAATTTACCAAATTAAACACAAATAAATGTTTTTGTATTTATACGATACGATACTTTTTTGGTCATTAACAAGATTCTGAATTTCTGTAGAGTAAAGGTGTTATTTATTGTGGCACCTTTTAAACACGCTTTTACTAAACTTCACCTGTGCGTATGTTTCCGTGTTTGTTATATTGTAATGGAACTTTATAATTCAATTATCCGCTAGTTCCAACTGTCTAATTAATTTAAAATTTTGCAGACGTATTAAGTACCGATTAATTCATAGCGAAAAAACCACATACAGTCACAAGAAAAAAAGGGAAGAATCTGGTTCATCAACAAGCTCAAAAGTATAAAGTAACAATAATCACGATTCATAAGAAATTTCAGAAACAAATAAAAATAAACCTAACTCAAGAAAGATGTTTGACTATGTAACAAGAGAAAAATATTTGACAACTATTTACCCCTCTATCCCTCACAAGCTCCGGCCGGTTACAGTGCAAAAGCTAGACAAAAACTCTCTAGCTGTACAAAAACGAAAAAGAAACAGCGCCCACTTACGATTAGGTGGACTATGTGACCGTTTTGACAAGGGCGACCCCATACAAAACAAGATAAATTTTAAAATTACCCATACGAAGCCATAGTATTACATAATGCTGTGATGTGTTTTATTTTAGTCCCTATGGGTGATAATCCTTGTAGTTTGCTTCTAGAAATCAGTTAATGGGAAGAAATGGGGTGACGAATCTACCTGGAATTACGATAACAGAATTTCTAATTATATTCCAAATATAACCGTTTTATCCTTGGAACATATTATTGGCCTCGTAATAATCGATTAAAAGATTAGATGAAATGGATGAATAAAAAGCAATTTGCATATACCTCGAAAACTGACAACCAATGGAGAAGAAAGTACGTACTGCAAAGTGCAGTATTATGTGTAAGAGTGGCAAGCTCTTACTAGCAAGTGATGTATAGACAGCCTACTACTGGATAGATGGAGTGACCCCAAAGTTGTAAAGTCTGGTAATGCAATCATCAATTAGTAAATAAATGTTTTTTCATCTATTTTGGTAAAACAGAAATGTTTTAATAGATAAACAACGAATAAAAGTTATTTAAAAGACTCATTAACTCATTGAATGATAAGCAAAGCGAACCGTTACTCTTGAAAGTTCCCCAGCACGAGGCAGGGAAACTTTTAGGTGTTAAATTAGATTTCCACAGTTTACCTCTGACCCTCTACAGCTTGCATGTTCATCGATCGGAAATTGTTTATTATACACCTCGAACTCAAAGCGAAGAAGTTGAACTTTACTAGCGGCTTGTCAAGGTTATGCTACCTGCTCATATTAAATGAGGTTTATTATTTTTATACTGCCCTAACACGTAAAGAAAAGCAAATTAATATTAAGAATAAACGCGAATAAGCTTAATGCTTTAATAAAATTTTGCATTATGTATTAATAACCAAAAAATATCTTTTTCTCTAACATGAGACCAGTGAAAATAAAATGTCAGGCAACTTGTACATAGTAAAATATTTTTGTATGTAGTTAGTGATCTGAGGGCACGGTAGTTCCCCAGTCAAGTCGAGCAAAAAAGCAGCACGGCCGTACCATCCTTTTCTCGAAGCAGTTCAGGACATTATAAATCGCTCTATAATTTCGTTGTGGATAAAAGTAGAAGCCTAAATTTTACATACTACTAATTTAACACGGTAAGTTTCAAATTTCAATCAATTTGAACGAATAGTTTAAGAATTTTAACTAAAGTTTCTTAATTTTGTCACTCACTGACTGACTGACCGATCACCAAAACTCAAAGGCACTTCTTGCGGACATATTCATATTTAGAATTCCATTAGTGTTTAGTGAATAAATCAAGGAAAAACTAAAATATTTTAAAATTTCATTCTAGTTTTCTAGATACAGCAACTGCATAAATAACTTTGTAATATGTATGTATATATATATATATATATATATATATATATATATATATATATATATATATATATATATAATAGTTAAACTTGCAGTGAATGAACCAGTGTACCTGTATACGTATAATAATGGAATAATAGGTATAGATAGCTACGTTGTTGGTATTCAAGAAGTAGAAGGTACCAGAAAGGAAAAAAGTAGGGTTCTCCACAAAAATAAATGAGATGCCATCAAAAACATAACGTATAATAAAAACCAGGTTCCGTAACAGCTCAGTTCAACCGTAAAAATTTGTGAGATCCATGTAATAACAAGTCGATTAATTTATTCAGTCCTTACTTAAGGGTTCTTCTGTTTTAAGTTATTTCGTAATTAGCTAACCTAAAAACAACTTATAGTGACCATATAAATATTAAAAATCTTTTATATTTTAAATAAATAGATTGACCTGGCAGTCGAACTAAACAATCTATTTTATTATGTATTAATTGTGGGATACATTGTTTTCATGCAAAAAATAATATTTTGATAAGAATTATTATTTAGTATATGCATTCTTTACAATATTCATTAACCTTTTCAGGTGGATCCCTTATAAAATATCTGTATGCCTTGCAGGCAGAGAGCTTGCAGAACTGCCCATAGATAGAGACAAAATGATAACAGAAATATGCAAATGCAGTTTAAAGATACTGACGTCTAATATCAAGTTTTATTTAACTGAAAATACCCTTCTGATTTCTAATACTATCATAAATAGACATGAATGTTATCATGAAGTTATTTAAGCGTTAATAGTTTTTGGGACTTACAAATCAGTCAACATAATATATTTATGTTGATTAACTGGTTGTCATTGATTGAACAATATTTAAAAAAAACTTTTAAAACAATGATGGTTGAAAATAATAAATACAATTAAATTATACGTGTGTTTTTGTTATCCTTACATAACCAGTTTAAAACATTTTATTTCCTCACTATTTATTAGTGTGTAATAGCACAGATAAACATGATATTACCTTGTAATTTAAACTTAAATGGTATTTGAGGTATGATAACTAATCAGTTAACCTATTTTAAAAGAAAGTTTATACACTGCGCCTGTCTGTATGTACTGAATTATGAAGATGATCAATTATAATAAATATAGTGAGATTTTTCAATTTAACATAGTCAGTTTAAAATGTCTAGCTTAATATATATCGTGTGATATTATACTCTGTGTTTTTCATCACAAAAAATGGACATGTTATCCCTTACACATTTTGTCTTTAATCATATTACTTTAATGGTGTTTGGAATGTATACTCACAATCAATCAACATTAGAACTACTAAAAGAATTTTCCATACATAAACACTAACGCCTGTCACCCAGAGGGGTAGGCAGAGACTATGGACTTCCATTTGGCACGATCCTGACATACCTCTTTCGCCTCCTTTACATCCAAATATCTACGCATACATGCTCGTCGGTTAAGGGTACTTCTAACGTGGCTCCTTTTCAAAATATCGCCAATTTGGACGATAAACTTTTTTCTAGGGCGTCCCTTCCCGACTCGGCCGTTCACATCTGCCATATAAATTTGCTTTGTCACTCTTTCCTCATTCATTCTTTCTACATGACCAAACCACCGAAGCATTCCTTTCTTAATCCTGGTCACAACATCATCTTGCATACCACATTTATCTCATATCACGCAATTTCTCACCCTGTCATTCAGATTCAACCCCAGCATACTCCTTAAAGACCGCATTTCTACAGCATTTATTCTACTTTCGTGCTTCTTCTGCCACACCCAGCTTTCACTACCATACATTAAAGTAGGGACCAACACAGCACTATGAATTACCATACGTGCTTTTTTTGACACATTCTGGTTCTTCATAATAGAGTCTAGTGCCCCATTCACACTATTCCCTGCATTTACTCGTCGTTCTATATCCATATCATATCTACCATCCCTGCTAAATATACATCCCAAATACACGAACTCATCCACTTGCTCAATTAACTCTCCTTCTATTCTTATTTCACATACCGTTTTTATTTCTTCTCTTTCAAAAACCATCACTTTCGTCTTACTTGCGTTCACTTTCATTCCCCTTTCTTTTAATTCCCAGTTCATTAATGTAACCATCATTTGCAACTCAGCCGCCGGTGACGCAAATATGACTTGATCATCGGCATGGAAAAGGCATTTGACGGTTAACTCACCCATTCTTAACCCACATTCTTCATCCTTCAAAGTTTGCAAACACCTGTCCATAAATAGGTTGAACAGCCAAGGCGAAGCTACACAGCCCTGTCTGACACCTTTTAGGACGCCAAACCAGTCCGAGTAGACCCCATTGATCCTGACACAAGCACTAGAGTCCCTATAAAGAGACCTTAATACCTGTATCAAACCAGCGCTCAACCCATATGAGTTCAGTGTTTGCCATAACACATTCCTGTCCACTCTGTCATAAGCCTTTTCCAAGTCCATGAACGCACAAAAAACTTTCTGGTTTTTGGCCAAAAACTTCTCCGCAATCATCCGCATGGAAAAGACTTGATCTGTACACCCCATTCCCTTTCTAAGACCCGCTTGCACATCCCAAATTTTTCCATCAGTTTCTTTCATAACTCTTTCAATTAACACCTTAGCATACAGTTTATCCACAATACTAAGCAAGCTGATACCATGGTATTTTTTGCAGTCCTTCTGTGACCCTTTCCCTTTATATATTGGTACTATAACTGCTTTACACCAGTCATCCGGTACCCGTTTTAATTCCCAAGATAAATTAAACAAGGTGTACAGCAGGCCTGCCACCACTCCCTCTCCAGCCCTTAGCATCTCGAGTGATACTCTATCATATCCAGCTGCCTTACCTGCTTTCATGCTTTTCATTGCTTTCATTATTTCATCTACACTTATCTCCATACCCCTTTCCACTTCTTTCGGAATTTCTAGTTCATTTAATTCAGACGACTCTTCACTCATAAACACGCTTTCAAAGTATTCCTTCCATCTGTTTAAATTCGAAACTTCATCATTCAGAATACATCCATTCTCGTCTCTTATAGCATTAATTATAGGCTGTTTTGTATTTCCCCTGGCAGTTCCTACGAGTTTCCAGAACATTTTTATGTTAGCCTGGAAATTATCAGACATCCTTCTATCATTCTTATCCGTTCTTTCTTTCTTTTTCCTTTCAACAACTTCTTTTACTCTCTTATTTAGACGTCTAAATTCTGCCTTTTTTCTTTCAATCTCATCATTCATACCAGAAGAATTACGAGCTTTGGTTGCTAGTAAATCTAACCATGCTTTCTTCTTTGATTCAACTTCCACCCGTACCTCATCATCCCACCACAACGTATTACTTTTCCTTTCATTTGTTCTCTTACTTACACCACATACTTCGGTGGCGGCATCCATAAAACCTTTCTTAATATTGTCCCACACAGTATTCAAGTCTAAATCATTCATACACAACTCATTCAAACATCTAATATTTCCTCTCAGTCTACATTTATACTTCTCTTTCACATCTTCATCTTGTAACTTCTCTATTCTTATACGCTGTAACGCAGTGGTAGACACAGATGTCCGATGCCGCCAACGCTTGAAAAGACCATTAATTCGACATAAGACCAAGTAATGATCCGTCCCTACGTTGGACCCCCGGTAAACCTGTATGATGTATTGTTGTACTACGATACGATATGAATATATGAACAAAATGAAGGACAATATCTTTGTTGTTACAATATGCAATTATATTGCAATGACCCCTACCAAATAATAAAAAAAGATGATTATTTGTACCGAAAATAATAATTCAAAGAAAAAACCAAACCCGAAAACAAAAACCCTCCCTGCTTATAAAAAAAATTGTATCTACGACTGCGCTCCTCATTCTTTCATCCACAATTACGAAATCTATCATGCTTCTATCGTCATCTCTTTCCCATGTATACATGTGAATCTTCTTATGACGAAAAAAAAGTATTCGTCACAAAAAGATTCTTTTCCACACATACGGTGAGGAGGTCTTCACCATTCTCATTTATACTTTCATCACCAAACGTTCCCAATATCCTTTCATAACCAGACCTCTTCACTGCAACCCTTCCATTAAAGTCTCGTCATCGCTGAATGTACCTACAACTTTATTTTGTACTATGAATGATTGAACAGTACACTATTTTAACATATAATACCAGTGAAAAATACTAGACAAGCGCTTAAGTGTTATTAGGTTATTGTAAAATTCATATTTTAATTGATCTCTCTCTCAGTATTCCCGTTAAGATGCGGTGAAACTGTTATTACTATTGTAATCTATAAATTATAAGAAATAAATCGTGACACAACACACAATGAACATGCATTTCATTTTGTGTTGTTAAAATTGGTGGTGGGTCATTCTACATACAAAAAGAAATTGCCTCCTTTCATGTGTCAATGACAACTGTTATTAACGAAACTTAGCCGTCTTTTTGTAGCTCTCAATATAAGATAATAAAGTAGAAAGACGACTACCGTTGTAAACAAGGTTTGCACGTCGGAACGTAGCACTTAAGAAGCAATCAACAGGTTTATTAGAATGCGGGAAGCCCTTTCGATTAGTCCTGACAATATTATCACGTGCAACTACTTGAAATATTCAGAAATGTTCGTCGTATATGTGTCATCATCATCATCATCATTACAGCCCTTCAAAAGTCCACTGCTGAACATAGGCCTCCCCCAAGTAATGCCACAAAGCACGGTCCTGAGCCACCTGCATCCATCGACTTCCTGCATGTCGTACCAGGTCGTCACTCCATCTAGTGGGGGGTCGACCTACACTACGCCTACCGGTACGAGGCTGCCACTCGAGAACCTTTCTTCCCCAACGGTTATCGATTCTTCGAGCTATATGGCCGGCCCATTGCCACTTCAGCTTACTAATCCGTTCGGCTATGTCGGTCACTCTGGTTCTACTGCGGATATCCTTATTTCTGAGTGTATCACGCAGAGAAACTCCGAGCATAGCCCTCTCCATAGCTCGCTGAGCGACCTTAAGCGTCCTCATACGGCCAGCGGTGAAGGACCACGTCTCTGATCCGTAAGTCATCATTGGCAATACGCACTGGTTGTACACTTTAGTTTTCAGAGATTGAGGTATACCTGACGTGAAGATGTGTCATAATTTCCCGAACGCTGCCCAGCCGAGTTGAAACCGTCGATTGACCTCTCGGTCGAAGTTGGACTTACCTAGTCGGACTATTTGTTCCAGGTAAACGTACTCGTCAACAACTTCGAGCATAGTGCTCCCAACAACTACCGGCATAGGTGTGACATGGACATTAAACATGATCTTTGTTTTGTCCATGTTCATCTTAAGACTTATCCGTTGGGAGACACCATTGAGGTCATTGAGCATAGTGCTAAGGTCCTCCAGCGATTCTGCCATATTGACTATATCGTCCGTAAATCGAAGGTGAGTTATGTACTCGCCATTGATGTTAATACCGTATCCTTTCCAGTCCAATAGCTTGAAAACGTCTTCCAACGCAGCGGTGAAGAGTTTCGGGGATATAACGTCACCCTGTCTTACACCTCTCTGCAGTTGGATACGTTTCGAACTCTGGTTCTGTACTAGGACAGCCATTGTAGCCCTACTGTACAAACATTTCAGCACCTTGATATACCGACAGTCAACTTGGCACCGCTGAAGGGGTAACACCGTGTACATCTAGTAAAATACGCATTCATAAGTAAGATTTGCGGAATTTGCACTAACTAGCTCTAACATTTCCGCTATATCTTACTTTGTCATTAGTATTGTTATCGTCAAATACTGTATTGATGACGATGATGATGTGATCGTCAACATTCCATTACGTCACAAATCCACCGCTGAACATGCGAATCTCTCGAGGAATGCCACAAAACACAGTTCTAATGTCCACGAGCTTTTTACATATTTTATCAGCATTTGTAGAGCGGTTCACCTCACACCACCCTAACGCCACAGCGACGCTGTGACGCTATCTTCCTCATCGGTTGTCAGTTCTTCAAACTATATAGTCAACCCATTTCCATTTCAGCTTACCAAGCTATTTGACTATGTCAGTAACTCTGGTGAGAAACTTGAGTTCAGCCTCCTCATGCCATCTGGAGGTAAATGGAGGGAATATTAAAATAAAATAGTCATGTTAGAGAATCCAAACAACAGTCTCCCTACTCAAAACTCATAGTGCATAATATAATAAACATAATAGAAATTGGTGTTTTGAACGTTTTTAAAACGTTTGAAATTAGGTCATAATAATAAAATCATAACTTCACTCTCTGTTCCTATTCATACTTTTTCTCTTACTCCTCGTTCCTTTAAGAAGTAGTTGTAGAAGAAGTTGTCTACCTTCTGTTGGCTACTAAAAGCTTATTGGAGACCTTTTTGGAGCATATTGTTACGAGCTTAGGGTTCGTGACAATAAAAACTGCTGATTGAATTACCATAAATGACACTTTAATTTCAAAACACCAATTAAAACCTAAAACACACTAATAATTAACTACACTGATCACTTTAGTTCACTTTATTTCGCTCCGAAGCTTTGCTTGTATCGCCAATTCAATACTGCCTAGGTCGCAGCTCTTAATGAAGTTATATAGGCCTTTTCCTACGAAACATGTTGAATGTTCCAGCAAATACCGGTCCCGATCGACTAGGTGAAGACAGTTCGAGTGTGTAGTTTTCTAGAAATCTTAGTTCTTCTATTCGTTACTAGATGGTACTAGTGGGAGAGTTCTAGAAAGATCTTGAAGCTATTTCCTATTTCTGCTCCTTGATACTAGATGACGCTAATAATCACCCGATATATACCGCGCAACAATATTAAAGTGAGTTTTCATTTAAAATGCCAATTAAATGATAAAAAAGTTCTGTGGTATGGGAAAAAAACGTGCTTCTTCATTACTGTCCATCTATTCAAAATCACTCAGAGAGCTAAAAAGTGGTACATTGAATGCTTTTCTGCAAGAATACATTTCAAAGAAATCGAGAACCAAGTGAGTAAGTAACCACATCACGCAATGAATCAGTTACCTGAAAGTTGTGTATCCTACGTGGTAGAGCCCCGCTGTTGCTATATTATGGTTATAGCACGAATAGGTTGGCTCACCGGGAGGTGAATCACGGTCTAATAACATAAGCATTATAATAGCACGTCAAATAGCACTTTAATATGTTTCATATGGTATATATAGAAATTCGAAGACCCTTTTTAGTGGAAACGAGGTATTTCATCTTAGTGGTCAGGGGTGACAATGCATCTGCATTTTGATTCATAATCGAGGACAGACGTAGATGTATATGAGCCACAACATCCAGTTACTCTCATTCTATATCTTGGCAATGGGCCTCGAAGAATTCATAACCAACAAAGAAAACAGGTTCTGGAATAAGTATTTTATAGGGTGTATGTGTAACATCATTAAAATTAATAATTCCAATCGTAAATACTAAACTACCATACATTCGGCGATGAATAAAAACATCCTTATAAATTGCATGTTTGAGAAATTACGTAATGGAGCCATGCTGCAGTTAAATAGTTGTAGCACGAATTGGTCCGCCTGGTTGGGGAAGATCCACACTATCACAAAACATCAGCATGAAATAGCTGCTTAATATTGCTGTGATTCGTATGGTGAGCGCTTTATCTTAATCTTCTGGGATACAACTCACCCGCATTTTGATTTTTAATCAAAGATAGATGAAAATGCATTTGGGACCCAGCATCCACTTATCATCAGGTGGACTGTGTGCTAGCATTTGTATTCTATAAAAAGATATTTTTAAAAATAAACACATACATAAATCATTCGGGCAACCACTAGACTCGGAACCATTATAATATATAGGCGATACAAAACGTATTCCATGTGGGATTTAAACACTTTAAAGGCGTCGAAATTTCATATATCCGTAGGTATTTACGTTTCAAATAAAATGTTACCTTGCATATTTTTCTGCTTAGCAAATTCCAGTAGACGACTTAGTTAAGTCAATCGCAAATATAAAAATAGTGAACGTACAGAAATCATAATGAACCTCATATCAATAGATTTTAAAAGTAAAATCTATAATTATGTAATATATAAAGTAATAATCTTTATTCGATCAACATAAAAATATATATTTAATGTATACCTTCTATGTTTATGAAACAATTTTAATGGTAGTGGTACTATATAAACGTAACAAAATCCTTATGGTTTCCATTTACTGCGCAGTTACGAGTAGAATCAGTAGTAGTACTTGTTCCGTGCGGGATTCGAACCCGCGACCCCCAGCGCAGCCACTCATTGCAAAGCCACTGCGCCACTATCTAAATTTATACAAATTAAACTAACTAAATTTAAACGAATCTTTATTTGAAAATTGTAAGTGGTTTTAATACGACTATCGGTAAAGCAGGGTCTATTGGGAATCATAGGGTTTTGGTTGCATGTTGGTTAAATAATTTTAAGACAAAAATCACCAATAAGGGTAGCATAGTAGAGAGGAAATTTTTTTATGTAACTTAAGCCTGTGATATTCCTTAGTTCACTAAAAGTAGTAAAAAGGGTTTTAATAACTTAAAAAAATTAAAAATAATATAAAAATTTGCACAAAATAGTAAAAGATAAGGAGTTCGTTATTACGAGTGTGTAGGAGACTTCTCCACATACAATTAACATGTTTAACATACACATACACAATACATCTCTACAGACATATTTAACACAGACGCTAATACCCGTCGTCACCGTTTCATAGGTTCGATCCCAGCGGTTAGGCAGCCCGATTCTCGCCTTGTCGTAGCGTGGGGGCTTAGTAGCCGTGACTTGGTCACCCACGGTAAATTAAGATTACTCCAAAACGAATTTCAGTCACGGTGGTCAGACTCAACAGAGACTAGCCACCTCTGCAGTGCATGAGTGCGTGCGCAAGCACAGCCTTACTTTCTACTACCATGCTCTCATAGTACGATGGGATGGAAATCCGTCATGACCGTATAGAAATTCGACAGTTGCGGATTCAACGTGCTTTCCAAGGCACGGGAGTGAAACACCGCTAACTTCCCGACTCTTGGCTGCTAATGAGAAAAACCTAATAACTTATTTTGTCTGACTCGGGATTTAAGTCCGGGACTTCATAATCTGCAGTCACGCACTACCAACTACCACTATTAGATTAACGAGGTAGTCACATAATGAATTATAAAATAATATACGAAGAACATTGCGAACTCTTAAAGTCGACGAATCTCATGAACTGCAGCAATGTGGATTGGCAGACTTCAAGTATCCTCAAAATATTTCCAACTTCTCAGAAATTAATATTTCCTCGCAATGTGTACTTTCGCCAAAGTAAATGTGGTAAACAAAATTCGACATAAACTTAACAAGAATCATTTCTTTAGCCAGCGGGGATCAAACATTAGTTGATCCCCTGGGTCGAGCCCTTGAGCTACACGGCCTTTATTTTGAATGCAAAATTTTATATTAGATTTTATCAAACAATGAACATTATATTTTTGCTCAATGTACTATTTTTTACTGTTCTAAGCCAGCGCTTAACTGCAATCCCACCTGATGGTAGACGACTTAACAAAAGCTTAATCACTCTTGACCTTGAAGACACCCACATTGTTGTTGGATAAAATAGAAACAGAAACTTTTTCAAAACATTCAATCAGAATATGGATTATAAGTTCTTCTTATTTCTTCTTATCAACGCTCTGTCCTGGGAAGAACCTGCAAGAAACCCAGCTCAGCGGGACGACTTTAAAAAAATAACAGCTTACAATTATGTATGATACACAATAAACAACATAAAACAAATTAGTTCAATTGAACTTGGTAAGACAGATGCTGGAAACTAGTTCCATTCCTTTGTTGTACGCATGACAAACGATGTAGCAAACCGTTTGGTTTGAATGCGTAGCCAAAATGATGTAAGGAAGAGGGAAGAATTAAGTTATGCCATTCCCTCCCACACTCACCGAAATTCATCCTGTAGAAAACCGAAAGGCTGGCTACTTTGAGCCATATACATATTTTATGAGGTAGGATGATCATATGGTTTCAGGTTCGAATTAAATAGTTATAGCAAAAAGAAAAACTGTCAGTCGTAGGACTGCACCTTAAAAGTGCAAAAATTTCTTATGCATTGTCACCTCTAAAGACTAAGGCCGGTTTTAGAGCTCGACCGACCGATCAGTGCGTACCATCGGTCCTGACGGTATGCATAACCGATCGTCAGTTTGCTGGTACAGTCACAAACACGTACACGAAATGGACGCGTTAATTGCTTAATTGCTGCTTACTATGTTCGTAAACGTATAAGGAACAGAAGACGTATATATCAGGTTCACCCAATCGTCGCCCAAAGAGCACTTCAAGGGGAATTTACTACTTTATATCCATTATTGCGCGAAGATGAAGAATTTTTTTTAATTATTTTATAATTTCAATCAAAAGTTTTGATGAATTATCAGTGAAATTACAAGACAACTTAAATCTTAGAGAAGAAAACTTACATCCGCGAGGCGTTCGGTGTCGACATATGCCATATTTGATAAAAATTACTTAAATCACTAAAACTACTTACTACCTATAAAATCATACAATATTATTAAAGTTTAGGTTCGATTTTCTTGACGATGATACACGCATCCGTACGGTCGGTGTAGCACTGAACGCGTCAATATGTTTCCATAGCGCGTCGGTCGACAGACGGTACGCATGCGGAAGCGCTCGACCGACGGTCCTCGTACGCAGTGCGTAGCTACATACGCATGCGTATCGTCGGGACTAGTATGGTCAGGACCGATGGTATCACTGACGGTGGGTCGAGCTCTAAAACCGGCCTAAGATGAAATGCCTCGTTACTAGTGAGAACCGAAGAACCGGTTCACGTAGATCGCCGCACAAATCGCAAAAGCATAATGCTTTTATTTCACTCTGGTATTCTGTGCGAGCATTAACCTTTCCCAAGCTTTTGTAAACAACAACAAATAATTAATTATATTATTTTCTTTTGTTATACAATTTATACAAGAAATACACTATTTTCATTTTTATGCAGTATTTACGCATCTTATCAAATACATTGCCCTATTCATGTTGCAACTATAATCTGCTGCATGGCTTTACCTCGTATTAAGACACGCGTGCTCAAGTAAGTATAATTCATTTAAACCATAATAATAAAAATATTGAGTTATACAAAGCTAGAGGAGCAAACCACATTACCGCGCATCGAAAAAAGTGTAACCACTCTCCAACTGCGACGACGTAGCTTTGAAATTACTAAACATTTTAAATAAACATATGTCTGTCTCATTTACACAAGTTGCGAAAACAATAACGTCGCTAAGATTAGATCAAGATAGATATACAAATATGAAATGAAATTTTACCCAAAATACACAATAAAAAGGAGTTTTTTTTAAGCTGTAGTTAATTGTTTTTATTTAAAAAAATATATTAATTTCTTATCAGAAGAATAGAAGTAAGCATAACTGATGAAACGAAACATATTATTATAAGTATTTTTATTGTACTAATAAATCAAACTATATAAAATAGGTAGGTAATAAAATATATTTAATAGATTGTTCATGAATAAATTAAAATAATAATAATTAATTATTTTGTATGAAAGTTAAAACGTAGTTTTTATTATAATTTCCAAAATATTTAAAATCACAGGTAACAAATTAACTTACTGCATTAATTATATAGTCCCATTAATGTGGGATAATCACAAGGGCAGAAATTTGGCAACATTGAACCTAAATCGCAATAAACGATAATTTTATTTAATTATTTGAGGTTTCTACAGGTCTAGGTACCTAAGACTCTTTTGCTCTCTACGAGACCGTCTTTGTAGGTCCCATCCTCTTAACTATTTCTGCCGCCAACAGTAGATCGTGCACTGCTGTCTTCTAGTCTGAAAGGTATAGAGAGCCAATACTACAACAGGCTGTGAGTCTTTCCACCATAGTACTTAGACGTGACAACGCACCTGTAGCCTTCTTTGTGTGAATTTAACTGCAAATGTCCACGTACTGCAGTAGTCACTTACGTTGTAGGTTCTACAACGTAAGTGATAACTGTACAGGGCTATATTCAAAAAGAAAAAGGAGTCAATTTCTTTTGTATAGTGGACCCACCACAAATTTTAGCGACCCTTAATGAAATGCGTGTCCATTTATTCCTTATGATCTATAGATTACATTAGTAATATTATTTTACTGCATCTTAACGGGTATACTGCCAAATTAACAATTAAAATATGAGTATCATAATAAACTAAAAATAAACTAAAAGCGATGGTCTAGTACTTTTTACTGGTATTATAAGTTAAGTAATAGTGCACTGTTTAATAATTAATAGTATAAAACAAAGTTGCAGGTACATTCAGCAATTATAAGTACTTTAAGATCGATGAAAAATTCTTTTAGTAGTTCCAACAAAATATAGTTTCTGCCTGTGAACAAATGTTGTATGAATAGGTACTATGTTCCACATTTATTGATTGATTGTGAGTATTTATACTGTTACGAGCTTGAGGTTCGTTACAATAAAAATTGCCGATAAAATTAACTAAATTAACACTTTAATTTACTTTACACAAATAAAAACTTAAAACACTAATAATTAAACACACTAATTCACTTTATTCCGCTCCGAAGTTTCGCTTGTCTCGCCAAATCCAATACTGCCCCGATCGCATCTTGCAGCGCCTATATATACAAATTAGCAATGAAGCATCCGGGATATTCAAGTAAATGCGCGCAAAGCGACGAGTGTTCGAGTGTAGATTTTCTAGAAACCTAGTTCTTCGGTTTGAGACTAGATGGCGCTGTCGGTTGAAAGATTTGGTATGTCATTTTCTGCAAAGCTCCCCTCGCTCCCGTTCCTGACACTAGATGACGCTAGTGTATGACGTTGACTTATTCACGCAACAATACCAAATACCATCAAAGTAACATGATTCAAGCCAAGATGAGTTAAGGATAATATGTCCATTTATAATATTATCCTATACCTATAGTAAGAAAGATGTTTTAAACTGGTTGTGCTAAGGATAAAAACAAAAAGTATAATGCTACTGCATAATACATTTATTATACTGTGGAATTATACTTTGTGTTTTGTAAATCATCATTTCCAAAGTAGAATTTAATAGTAGAACATATGCACAGATATACACCGTGTTAAGACTTTATTTTAATATGTTTTGTTTGATTAGTAAGTACATATACATCTTAAATAACATTAAACCCAAAATAATTGGGTATGCATAACCTTTTATGGCAAGTAAAATGTTTTGAACTGGTTATGTTTAGACAGGATTTTGCATAGAGTTGTATGGGAACTTTGTTTATATTGATTGATTGTTTAGCACATCCCAACCACTATTTAAGTTTAGTTATGTAAACAGTGATATATATTAAGCTAGACATTTTAAACTGATTATGTAAGAATGAAAATACTCACTGAATTATTATAATTGCTCATCATCATAAAGCAGTATATATAGACAGGCGCAGTGAGCATACTTTGTTCTAAAATGGGTTATCTTATTAGATATTACACCCCTAATACAATTTAAGCCAAAAAGACTGGGTAATGTCATGTTTATCTATGTTATTACATACTAACAAATAGTGAGGAAATAAGATGTTTTAAACTGGTTATGTAAGGATAACAAAAATACATGTATAATTTAATTGAATTTATCATTTTCAATCATCATTGTTTTAAAAGTAGTGAGTTTTAGATATTGTTTATATTTATATTGATTGATTAGTAGGAATAAATCCCAAACATATTATTGCAAAAATAACTTGAATCAGAAAGGCATTTTCTATGATAGAAGAGTTTAGTCTTCAGTATCTACAGACTGTATTGTATATCTTTATGTATGTATTGATTAAGTAGTAATTTACATTTCAAACTTTATTAAAGCCAAAAAAACATGTTAATTTATGATATTGTTAGAAAACAAAAGGATATTTTCAATAACAGGAGATATGAGATAAAACCGTTGCCTTCATTGTCAATAAACTATATATTTCCATAGTTCTGTTAACATTTTGTTATCTCTGCCTCTATTTTTTTATATAAATAAAAATATATTATAATTAAAAAGAACACCAATAATCAGCAGCAGTTGATAAAATAGAGAGTATTAATTATGGATTTACATACAACAGTATTTGACTATGTACAAGTTATCTTACTTTTTATTTTCACTAGTTTCATGTTATATTAAGTATTAAGATTGCGTTTAATATTAAGTACTTGATGATAGATGACAATTTTTTTTAATTTAAAATGTTATATGTGGTAGAGCCACGCCGCATTATAGTTGTAGCACGAATGGGTTGGCTCGACCGGGGAAGCAGCACTCCCTCAGAGAATATCATAATAAAATAGTAGCTTAATGCTGCTTTGTTTCATATGATGAGTGTAGAGAACTGGAGATCCTTTTTACTGGAAAACGAGACATTCCATCTTAGTACTCATAGGTGAGAATGCATCTGCATTTTAATTCGAACACGAATATCAGATCAACTTTTTTTCTGATTTCTTGATTCCGTTTAGATTTTAACAAAATCTGTAGGCCATTTACTATTATAATTTGTTATCTTTTATTTGTGTAATACCATTAAGGGTCGTTAATATTTCTAGTGGGCCCAAAAATGATTGTCTTCTTAGCAGAATTTTTTTCTAGAATTCTTTGCCGAACCTCCTGTTCAGAAAAAGCGAATGGTGCGAAAGTCAATAAAAAAAAGAACTCAAACATTCTGTCTGTTTTATTTTAAAATCAATGAACAAGAAATTTTAAATATTACTAACAGTCTTAACCCCAACTGCAGTGTCGGCTTAGACGGAATTAGTACCAGAATAATAAAATGTGTAAAAAAACTGATAATAACGAAAATAACGGATTGCTTTAATAAATAATTACTTGATGGTTTTTTCCCAGACACACTAAAAGTAGCAAAAGTCTCCCCTATCTACAAATCAGGACCAAAAACTGATCCAGGCAATAGCACCTATCTCGGTGTTGCCACTTCTATCAAAAATTATCTAAAAGTTTTACTGCATTATAAAACTATCTGAACTCTAAAAACTTTATATCTGAACGACAATACGGTTTCAGGCCACAAAGTAGCACAGTTACAAAAATAATTGATTTTATCACTAAAATAAAACAAAATATTAATAAAAAATATAGTCCAAACAATGATTTCAAAAGGAAGGATAGTCCCATCTAAATATTTTACTCATAACTTTTTCATACAAGAAAAAGTAGCGCATCTGTCATAATACAAACGTCATATCAAAATACGACGTAACCAGGGTCCGATTTCGTAGTATAATTATCCTAAATGTACCATTATTTCATAGTTTGTAGTACATAGTATCGTAATAATACTAAGCAAAAATACCGTAATTTTATCTAAAGATCGACTTGTAATATTATTGGGTCATTTTACATTTTAATATTAACTCTACGATATCGAGAATTTCTGTATTGTACATGAGTGTCGCGTTTTTTTAATAAAATTATCTCCCTTTCTCCCTTTCTGGTCAATCGATGCATTTATGTTACATCCTTGACACAACTATAATGAGGGGCTACCACGATAAAAACTCTATGCTCCAGAAGCAAACGGTTTGAAAACAGAATTTCAAAATATTTTATGAATCAGATTTTCAGATTCAATTAAGCATATTATATGGTTTCTTTTGTACTCTTACTAAATAATATAAAATATATGAGGTACCAATATTTAAAATTTAACCTACACTTAGTTCTTTAGACAAAAATTAAACAGAAATAAAAATAAAACCGTCAAAAAACGAAATGTATAGATAAACTAGACGCATGACGGCAAAATCCTGGCATATGGGAAAAAAGAAACATGAAACGTCAAACGTGATATATTTTAAAATAGTATAATTTTATTTTCCATGTACAATACTTTTGAGGGTCTGAATCCAACCCTGGCCCAATCTTGGTAACGTAACTAAACTAACTCATCGGTAGTACCGGCAAAATTTTGAACATTTTTGAATCCTACCTTGCCTTGGCTTACAAATTGACTTTTATGTAACATGGAAGCACCATATCGAACACATAAAAATATAACTGGTGTCACTTTATGATTGTCTTCCTCATATTGTCTGACGAATTCATAATAATTTAGGTCGTACTATTACGCTATATACGCTAATAAAGCCACATTTAACATACCTTATCGTAGTCAGGGGAATCCAGTAAAGACAAGGAAAGTAAACTACAAATTTTACAAAATAAACTTGTTAAAATGCTCTTTAACTATTACTTTTAAAAGAAAACAAAATAAATTATCTATATAAAAGAAATGCTCTAAATATTCAAACTAGCTTACAAGAAAAGGCAGCCACATTATTGGCGTTATTAACGGCACATAGAATTTAGACTTTTTCCCAGATAAAAATAACCAATGTTTTAATGGTCGAAAATAGTGATGTAGTAATTAAGAAGATTTCTGCTTTAATTAAGTCTGCTTGACTAAAGTAAGTAAACCTGTGTTAAACCTTTCTAGATTCTGTCCGGCGTTTTATTTAAATACGTTCATAAAGATAACTAAACCTTTACGAATTAACAATCAAGATTCACTATATATCAGTTTCAAAAAACCACCATCTCGCTGTTTCTTCTCAAAACCATTAACCCTATGGAAAAAAATCTACGTTATCTATCAGTGTCATTAACATATCAATGTGTAAGGCTCACAGCACACGTTATGCGTCTACTTCATTTGGTATTTCGAGATTAGGTGTGAATATCGATGTAATTAGAAAAACCCGAGTGGAGTGAAACTTCCAGCATTTGTAACTAAATACCATAATTTAAAGACATAGTAATCGATCAAAACTTCTTCGCTATCAGTACTATCAAATAAAGTTAAACAAATTGCGTGACAAATGTATCAAAAGATAAGGATTTTGGATCCCAAATGAAAATGGGTGCTTCAAGATTGTTTCATGTATGGAATTACTGTTATTTGGGACTTAAAGTTTTATTTTTCATTAACGACTCTAAGCCCCTACAATAAGTTAACATAAATCGCTAGAATGAAGCTAGCAACTCAATGACAAAACGAACAAACCATTACCAAGTGAAGTAGAACCGGTTTACCGATCCTAATTATGCGAACACCAGGAGAGCCCTCTCTTATTTTTTGAATATTTTTTTGTGTTTTCTATATTCGTTAACACAAACCCTCCCTAAAATTTGTAACAATAAAACTTAAGTCTTGTGTTTTCCTAAAATGGTATGAAAAATTGAATAATCAGCTGCAATTCTATTTGTATTTCCTTAAACTAAAGAAACGAGTATCGTGGGATACGCAGGAGCGAGTGGCGAGTGTCAGTGTTGCCATTAAATTATTTTTTCCTACCTTTAAATACCGTGGAAAGCTGTAAGCTTGGAAGTGGAGCTACAATAAGTTTACATACATCGTAGCTGTTCGCTTAATTAGGATCGAACTTCACATGGTAAGTTCGTTTGATCATTTATTTATTTTTCAAAAGCAGAAAAAATAAATTGAATAGAAGAAAAAGTAAACGAGAGTTACCTTTCTTAATTGAATGTGATTCTAAATTTAAAATTTAAATTAGGTTTTTATTGAATATGCATATAAAAATATAGCAGGAATCCGCGATGAGTTGCTGATTTCAATATCCTGCACTGTCGACTTTGCATTAAGTGACAAAGAATAATGGAACCTATTCACGGTCTTAAAACTTAATTTTATTCTCAGTTGTAATTGGATAGATTCTAGTTGAACGGAACTTTGAAGTTTCTTCAGATATGTATACATATGTAGCTGGTTTCAGTTCATGTTTACACCGCCGCTACGTGGTTAACGCGTATTGCGGTACGTCCTCTCGGAATATCCACATGCGGGTGATGCGACGAGTCTGCAATGCTCCGAAAAGATTTTAACAATAAAATATTTACAACCCTAGTAGAAAAGAGCTCAGTTGTTAAGTGCTTACAACGAATACACACTTTAATAGACTTTTTATTTCATTCTTAGTTGCAACTAGCAATCCGTCCCGGCTTTGCACAGGTGATTTCTGGATCTCGACAATGGCACCCCTATCAGATACAATAGAGTTTTGAACCATCCAGGCTTATATAGGCTTCCTCAAAAGATTTCCTAAAATTATTTTGCCAAAGATGCCACGTTTGGCTGGCGGGATGGCAACCACTGGTTTTTAATATTTTGAGTTGTAATCAGGAACATGTTGCTGCCCATATCCTGTTTCAGTTTCCCTCAGTCGCCCCATACACACTACCACCTATATACACTACCAGGTATAATGTATATATGTATGTAATTTTGTAATTTGATATTATATAAACTTTTTTTATATAGAAGAGGGGGCAAACGAGCATGCGGCTCACCTGATGTTAAGTGACTGCCGCCGCCCATGATCAACCGCAACACCAGGGGAATTGCAGGTGCGTTGCCGGCCCTTTAGAAAGGAGTACGCTCTTTTCTTGAAGGTCCCCAGGTCGTATCGGTCCGGAAAAATCGCTGGTGGTAAACTATTCCACAGAGAGGTTGTACGCGGAAGAAAACTCCTCTTGAAACGTACAGTGGTGGACCGCCAAGCATCCAGATGGTGTGGATGGTATCGGGACGTTTTCCGCGTAGTGTGTTCACGAAATTTGGAGGCTGGGATTAATCCGAACAATTCCTCAGAGCACTCTCAAAGAGATGCAACATCTCTTCGCAGTGCCAGTGAATCGAGCCGATCGGAAAGCACTCGGTCGTCGACGATTTGAGCCGCTCTGTGCTGGATGCGGTCAAGTGGAAGGAGCTGGTACTGGGGAGCCCCAGCCCAGAGATGGGAACAGTATTCCATGTGCGGCACTTTCAAGTGTCTTTTTTATAGGATAGGGTGACAAACGAACAAACAGTCCACCTGGTGGTAAGTGGTTGTTGTAGTCCATAGGCATCTACATCTATCCTCGATTACGAATTAAAATGCAGATGCGTGCACCCGTGAGGTCTAAGATGGAATGCCTCGTTTACAGTAAAAAGGGTCTCCGGTTCTCTACACTCACCATACGAAACACATCAGCATTTAGCTACTATTTCAAGCTGGTATTCTGTGAGAGCGTGGTCCTTTCCCGGTCGAGCCGACCCATTCGTGCTACAAATATACTTCTAATATAACTGCAGCATGGCTGTAAAAAATTTGAAAATTTTGAAAATATAAGCCCCCAATGAAGTGAAGTAGGGTGTTACAGTTTGTATAAAACATTTAAATTTACGGGGCGATTGACTCAAAACTTACTAAAGGTAGTCTAGCAATTAGCAAAAAAAAAAAGGGTTGAGCACGGCAAATATGATATGAATACGGAATGATTGTACGGGAGTACAAGTAGTGAAATTAAAAATATTGTACAACCAATTTCAATATAAATATAATGAGAACATCATCAATGTATTCGAAGTCAATTAAATACGTAATATTAAAGATAACTCGAAAACTACAAGTCAGATCTTGATCAAATTTTAATGACACCACACGAGAAGCACCAGCTTTTTAATAAAAGAAATTATCAAAATCGTTAACCAGAAATAAGTTCTGAGGTAAAACGCATGAAAATTTCAGATTTCTACGTCTATGATTTGGGCTGTACGTTGGTAGATGAATCAGTCTCTGTTACGACATCCCTTTTTATATATATTATACCTCAAGGGTTTATTTGCATGCTAATAAGACGTCAATAACAATTTTTGAAAATTATATCTCTCTGATTGCTTTTCTACCTGTCAGTCTGTCTGGATTAAATAGAGCAACCCCAGGAATAATCTAGTATACATTTTTTTAATTAATGGAGGATTTTTCGGAAAAACAAAACTGATAAAGTAAATGGTTTTGATGATTATCTCAAAAGTTTCATCAAAAATAGTATTGTTTTGGACTTTTGTTGTTTATTTTGTTTTGTTGTTTTGTTTAATTTTGGACTGTTTTGAAAGGTAAAAGTGATAAATGTTATATAAAAAGTTAATGTTATATAAAGAGTTAACCGCAAAGAAACTGAGTAAAAGGTGTATTTTTATTTGCTATTTAATAGATAAAGACCTAAAATAGTTTCTTTAGGGGGTCCTTGCAGGTGAATTTGCATTTCATACATATCCTGACCGCACCGAGCTTTTCAACCCGACGCGACGGTAAAAGCTGATGCGGTAAAAGCAATAAACGAATGTCCACTAAGTTCACACGATTTCTAGATTTAATACTAGATAGATTTATCCTATACTTTATGCAATTTTTATATATAATTCGTAAATACTTATCGTGTTTGTAAAAGCTATTTGCTTAGACATTGACATTTGTCTACAATGCATATGCCACTTCTTGATCTGCAAAAACTACATAAGGATTACTAAGTCTTCTATTCCAAGCTTCTACGCAATACTTCACACACCACCATATATAGGGCAGACAATTAGAAGACCGATCAAACAATATTTATATAATACAACTTGTTGTTTTACCGCCGACTTGTTTACTAAGCCACTAAAATTTAACCAGCCTACAATTTATATAAATTTAATTCATCTACGAATAAATTATTTTTATTCAGCTATTTTAAATTTTCTTGTTCTATCAAGAACACCTAATTTGTTCTTTCAGCATGTAAAATTTGGCTTTCTAAATAATGTATTGTTACTAATATTAAAAATACTCGGAAATTATTTATGCGAGTAAAATATATGCAATATCAAAATTCTTATTATGTAATTAATTTCTCGCAAAAAGCTCTATTTGGATGAAGTTTTGTATATAGTTAATATTTTACTTTCCAAGTAGTTTAGAAAAATCACATTTTGTTCTAACGACGAGCAAAGCTCGGTCACGTACTACACTACACTTAATTCTCGAAATAAGTTTTATATTTCATTTTACTATGAAACACCAACAACACAATACATTGCACTTACACACAATATTTAAAACTCAAAGAAAGAGTGAAAGTCTACCATTTCATCAGATTTGATAGACCATAAAATCTCGCGAAAGACATCGATTATTATCTTACTAAATAACTAAATAACTTATTCATTAAAAATACTAAGTAAATTATTCATTTTAGCCTACTCCTAAAATAGAATCCCTCTCCTTTCGCAATAAGACTTTAATATGTTCTTTTTTGTATATGTTACGCAATATCGCTTCGCCAATTGTTAACAGATTTTAATAATTCCTATTTGATAAAATAGGTTTAGTTTAGTTTAGTTTTTATTTTATTAATTACAGGATCCCGAGCAGAAGGTAATACCTGTAGTGTGAACCCCTTCTCTATGAAAATTAGGATGTTTTTTTTCAGTAAAAGTATGAACGTCCAATCCGCCTTTGTAGAATTGGTGTGAAACATTTTGTACCTAAAAGCGCTTACGTTTGACTGGAGTGATTAAGTGGAAATTTACTTATGTCTTTTTTATATTTAGGGCATTGCTAAAACACATTAAACACAAAAACACATTTTAAACAAAGTTCCAAAGAAAAAAATATCTATATTATATAAATATATCCGTACGGGTTTGACTTCGGATGTGTGTTGTTGGGCTGCGACGAGAGGGGCGTCCTCTCCCCCTACCACCGAGGTGGACTTGCAGAGAAAGAGGAGTCTTGGTATGGCGATGCGCCACTTGCCATATCATTCGCGGCTCTGACTTGGCTGCACCGTTGATGAGGTGGTGGTGGGGCTGCAGGAGAAGAGGAGTGGCGGTTTTTCGAGGTGCGCTTTCCTAAGCTTCCGCAGACTAATGTTCGTTGGCGGCGGAGCCAAAGATCCACGCATCAGATATGGAGGTGTCCGCTGCGCGGGTGAAATTAGAAGCCACGGAGGATAGCGCGCCACGTGTTCAGGTGCGCCTCACCTGAGAATGTGGAAGGAGAGAAGTAGTTCTCTCCCGAGGAGGGGCCGCCATGAGGCGGATGGCGCTAGTGGGGCCGCGGATGTAAGCGAAAGTGTTTCCGTGGCCCTGCCAATATCCAATGAAGGTGGAACACCATGGAGTTTTAGCCGGTGCGAGTCCAACATAACCCATCCTTGCCCCCGCAAGGTGTATATACATTTCCCTACGTAAAAAATAAATAAAAAAGAACTGTGTGTTTGTCACCCTTATACTATAAAATATTTTCAACACAAATAATACAATACAATTTATGACCGAAAAATTACGCTTATAGTATTGAATAAATTACAAAATCAGAGTTGTCAGTATACAAGCATAAAACTGATTATGTTAGTTTGGGATTTAAAATACTTCTCGTACCTTTGCAAAAAAGAACTTTAATGCTCTCAACAACTCAGCTGACAAGTACATACTTTTCTCTCAAGTAGCTTGTAAGTCGTTTGTACGTTTCTTGAAATGGCTCAAATTACTTCTGAATAGCTCAGTTTAGTGTTCTGCAAACTACATCTACTCTTTATGAATAAGCTTTTAAGTGGGTGGGTTGAAATTTAAAAGAATGTTTTAAAAGATATTAAGTTAGAAGCTAGCATAAATGTGATTCATCAAGCTAGTGTTAGCGTGGCAAATGGAAGAGGACGACCACGTGCCACCTGGTGGTCAAACGTGCAGAAAGAGATCCTGAGAGAAAACCTGAATACACCGACAAGCCGGAGTAGAACTCTCTGGCGCAATCGTACTAGGAGACCCGACCCCAACTAAACTGGGAAGATGGTTGGACAAAAAACAGTGTTAGCGTGGTAAATCCAGTGAGGACGTAAATTTTCAAAGAGTTTACATACGACAGGATTTAGATTAATAGATTAAGAACTGGAAAAGTTCATGCCTAACGGTGTGCTGTTACGAGTTGATAAAGAATGTAGCATTATCTTTCTAAAAACTTAATCACAAACGTAAATAATCCCTACTATCTTACATAAAATATGCATTTATTGTACATGACAACCTTCGTCAAGAAATTCTCTTAACGACGGTGAAAATCACATAAAAAAATCAAGTAATAGTCCACTGCTAAACATCACACATATATTGTCTCATAGGGGGATACTTGCCATAGTTGCCACACTTGGAAAGCGGGTTGGCGACGACAGTTTTTTTATTTATTTAATTTCCGGACTTAGTGCCCGAGGCATTATCTACCAGTCTACCTTAGAGTGAAGTGGGTATAATAAGAAGTATAGAAATTATTATTCACATATGTATTTAAATATTAATAAAATTCAGATATAATAAAGAACGATGATTGGACAAAGTTAGTACTAAAAGGGGGACACTGAAGCAAAATGTTATTACTAGAACGGAGAACTCTATAATGGCTGGAGTTAAGATAATGAAAATGAGGAGTTAAACAAGATGGAGTATGAAGATACATCAAGATTAGAGTCTTCTTGAAAAGGAGTGGTAAGTGCACGTAGATTAATGAATCGAATGCAATTATTAAGAAGACCGTCATATTTGTTCAAGAGTTCTGCATTCAGAGAACAGATCTAAATAACAAACACCACTATAGTCAAAAATGGGAAAAAATTAAGGTCTACATAATAACCGTCTTGGTCCTGGACTGGAGAAAGTTCTTCAGGCGGTGGAGAGAACGCAAAATACCTACGACTTTCAGACAAATAGGTGCCACTTGAGTTGGCCAGCTCAAGGTGGAGTCAATGTGCAAGCCAAAGTGTCTCTTTAGTCGTTATTAAGAAGACGCTGCACATCACCTAATTTCTTTTTGGTGGATATTCTTACACCGCCACTAAGCAGTAATTTTTAAACGGGGCGGATTGTCAGTAAGGAATATAAACTTCTGTAGCCTGTAAACGTCTGTGTTTAGGTTTTACCGTTGTTTTTTTATAGAATAATTAAGACTAACGAGCACACAGTCCACTTGATGGTAGGTGGATACAGTGGCCCTATAAACATCTAGTTAGACTTGTCCTCGATTAAGAATCAAAATGTAGATGCGTTGTCACCCTTGAGGACTAAGATGGAATGCCTCGTTTCCAGTAAAAAGGGTCTCCGTTTCTCTACACTTACTATACGAAACACAGCAGCTGCTGCTGTGTTTCGTATAGTAAGTGCCTATTTATATTAGCGTGCTATTTTACGTTGGTATTCTGTGAGAGCGTGGTCCTTCCACAGTCGAGTCGACCCATTCGTGCTACAACCATAATATAGCTGCAGCGTGGCTCATACCTACGTATAAGTGGTAAAAAAAGAATATAGAAGAAATTAGTTTAAACAAAATTTCGAAAGTTTCTAGAGTACTACTAGCTTGCCAGGCAGACGTTGTTCTGCCCTTTTCGACGACCCTTTGTCATGTCCTATTAAAAATCGTTAAATTAAAAAATAAAAATATAAATTTCTTTGCAACTTTCCGCTAAACATATAAAATGATGTGTCTTACCTGGATGCGCACCTCCCGCCCTCCCTCAATTGCATACACTAACTCCGTCACCACTAGACCAAGCACCACTACTCTCAACACCACTATTCCAGGCAAGACACACCATCGACGATAATACGACACGTGTTTCGCCTCTACACGAGGCATCCTCAGGTAATATAGACTCTACGGCGGCTGACCGCTAAGTGATTCATTTTATATGTTTAGCGGAAAGTTGCAAAGAAATTTATATTTTTATTTTTTATTATAATGGATTTCCGCAAAGTAACGCCTGATTCTATCAATAATCGTTAAATTAGCAAAAAAAATTGTGGGTCACTCATGGGCAAAAAAAATCCTATCTCTCAAGTTGGACCAACTACGTTGGACAGCACACGGTGTGCAAATTTGATTAAAATCGGTTAAGTTGTTTAGGAGTCCATCGCGGACAAACAACGTGACACGTAATTTATATATATTAAGATATAATATCCAAAACAATGGCTCAGTGCTTTGCTCTTTAACTTTATGAACATTTTAACTCTTTTTTATGTTTTCTACTATTACGAATAAGTTTTGTGTAGTTTATTTAAAAGTATAATTGATAGTACAGAAAGAAATATTAACCTTTGTATTTTTCGTACAAATGAACTTCCTTGCTAGTGTATCAAATATTACAACATATTTTTAGTAGCCTGATAGCAGAAAAAGTCCTGGATGTTTTAATTAATGCCGTTTTACTAATGTTATGTAACGTGTGTCACGACAAGAATTTCATTACGTAGTTAATTTTCCCTAGAAATCAAAGCCTGTTTGTGGTGAAATTTGCATTTCTAACGCGCCCGACGCATATGTGCATTGTCGGCAGTAAACATTACCGCTTTGTCAGGCCAGTTGTGTCCAAAACGAATTTGCTGAAATTTGGTTTTCACCTGTTTAGAAACTACGTCTTTTACGTGATGAACAACCGCACTCGGTCGCTCTAAACTTTTTAAATAGTTTTTTTATGGTGATGAAATAATCGCGAAGATCGTGAGCCAGTATTTACGTATAACTAGGTACGTTACTATACCATTGTGAAGTACGGCGGCTGTCAGCGTTGTTAAATTTATCATATTTCCTCCATTACGCAATAAATGTTAGTACGTAATCACCTTTACCTTTTATTAGATAGATAATAAAGTTTTTATACTTCTAAGAATATTTCCTTTTGATTCACTGACCCAATATAATTTTTATATCTCTAGACTAAGGCAGTGTCAGAAGTGTACGCTTGTTACTACAATTGTCAAACAAGCATAGCAAATTATGTGAAGGCAGTTCGACCAGTAGTGGACTTTTCCATCTATTCATCCATTACGACCAACAAAAGCCAACTAAACATAGGCCATCTCCATAGATGCTTCAAAAAGGAATTTTACCATAGTTGCCACTATTTCATTTACATACACCATTATTTCGAATTGTAGTTTATTATTTCGAGTTTTTATCAGGAAGTGGATATTCCTACACCGCCACTACACGATTAGTGAACTGTGGCAGGATGATGTAGAAGACGAAGATTTATTCGCGTTTTATCATTACATTTTGTATTTCCCACGTTTATACTCTAAAACTCAATGTTATGATTAACCACGGCTACCTTCAGTTTAAAGTTAGTTACTGTAATGGGTCCCATTTTGCAAATTATAAGTTTTAATATCTCCACGTTTCAAGGTCTTTAGAGTCGAATAGTATGGTTTTTAGGAGGATGTCCATGTGTGTACATTTACGTACGTCATGATCATCATCATCATCATCATCATCATTATTACAGCCCTTCACAAGTCCACTGCTGAACATAGGCCTCCCCCAAGCAATGCCACAAAGCACGGTAGCACTCACTTTACGTACGTATGTATGTATTTATTTTTGGATTCAAAATTTGCCTCGTGTATCTCGAGAACAAAGAGTAGAGCGTAACTTAGAACTCATTAAATTTTGAGCAAAATCGGTCAAGTCGTTTTTTGTGCCGAATGAAAAATTGTATAAAATATTAAAACATATTACTGGGAAGTTAGTCGTAGACCTTTCGGGTCGCACCTAGACCGCTTTTTAGTTTTAGCTACGTAGAAACAACTTATAGTATTTGAAATAGAGTGAATCCTTCCAGCAAGGTAGAGGTCCATGTCCAGTACAGGACTATGCGCTGATGAAGTTGTGAAGAAATTTATCGGGAGAACATGAGTGATGCAAAGCACTGAAACGTCAGGAATAAATAAGTTTAGATTAATTTATAATATTTAATTAAACATGAGTCCTTAAATGATGACTAAATATTCGTGCCATGTGGCTATTTGCCACACGCCAGCACCGCATCGGTACCGCACCGGTACGCTGCTCCGTTTTTCCACTGGGCCGGTGCCGGTGCCGGTGCCGGTGCCGGTAATCTATGCTCGGTTTTTTGGCAGTATTAATGCAGCCAAAGTTCTATTGCCACTATTCCGCGAAGAGTGTGAATGTAACATACTTACTTAAATTTTTACTTTTAGTTTCTTTTTTACTGCGGTAACTATACTGATAATTTGAGCTTAATCGTGATAAAATCCATTAAAATTGTTTTATTCTACACCATTAAATAAGTTAGGCAAGAAACTATTCTATTTTTCAATTGGTATATATAGTGCACGCTACTATTTGCCGAGTAAATGAAAAGCCTGAAAGAATGTCAATACGATATCAGTTTATGGAGCAAACTCGTAAAATATGGACTGATGACAAACAATAAAGAGCGTCACTGTGTTGAAACAAATATGCTCTCAAGCCAGTCGTATATAGATTGAAGGTACTCACGAAAACGTTTTATTTATCACACGTTTGATATACGTGTTGGAGCCACGCTGCACTATAATTAGTAGGGGAAGGACCACTCTCTTAAAAATTAAAAAGTTGCTCTTTAATTATCACAAAGAATATAGTTATACTATTTTTTTATAAAATAAGGTTGACCAATGAGCATTGGTGCACCCGATCACAATGTAGATTCGTTGTTACCCCTGAGAACCACGGTGGAATGCTCGCGGAAATTGTCTGCAGTACTCTACACCCACCAAATAAAAAAACAACAGCATTAAGCTGCTATACAACAACGGTATTCTGTGAAAACGAAATTCCTTCCCGGTCGAGATAAATGCAGCTGGAGCGTGGCTCAACAACTAATAGTTAATTCAAATCACCTTCAAATAACGGATACTTTAGATTCAGTGACACCCCTGAGGACTTACATAAATGACTTACTGCAAATAAATTATACTGGATATATTACTTTTCAAACTGCTAACTCTGTATTGGATGCCACAGTGCTTGGTGGCAGAAATGGGTAAGAGTGGGATACCAACCAGACTTATGGTTAGAAAAGGTGAAAACGGAACATAGACAAGGGGTGGAGAGCCATCGATCGTCTAGTATTCCGACTGTAGCAAGGGAAGAGAGAATCGTGTTATTCCTGTGCACATTTATTTTTTACTATATGTTTTAACAATATTTCGGCTCCAGATTGATTAAAACTACTTTTACGGATTTCATCGTGTTTAATTTATTTGATTTTGAGCGCCAAAAACGCCATAAAATGTGGTTTTTGTTTCACTTTCGTTATTAAAATAAGAAGGCAATTCTACGGTCTGCTTTGGGCGATTTTTCCAAGGCGATTTTGGATTATTAATTTTGTTATAAATGGTGTGGCGAAAGTATGCTGCTTTTTCATTATGTAAAGATTTCATCACTAAGAATTTAAGCTTTTTACAGTACTCTTTACTGGATGCCGACTTATTTTTACATGCCTACTCAAATGTACCTACCTAAATGGTTCCCAAGAAACGGAGGCTTTAGATACGTTGCCACACCTGAAGACTAAAATGTCTTACTGATTATATATAATACTGGCTATTTTACCTTGTAACTGGAACTCTGTATTGAATGTACTATTGTGTGCTAAGAGTGAGGTAATGGGTGATTTTTTTTTCAATTTTATTTAGATAACCGATGATATGAAATTGCTGCCTTGGCAGGGGGGTAATAACCTTGTGTGTGATGCTACTTGCGTAGACACTTTGGCAACCTCTTGCCTTAGGTGTATCTCGTTTGGATACGGGGTGGCATCAAAGCCAGGTGAACTAAGTAAGTAGCGCAAATATGAGTATCTGAGAGATGACTACTACTTTGTCCGTGGAGTCAGGAAGCAGATTTCTTTTTTACAATAAGTTTAAACAAGTCATTTCTCGGAAAAATTAACTTTTCTTATTACATAAAACCCTTTAGAAAAGTCGGCTATACTGGTATAATTTCAAGTTTTGAGACCTTCGATGTTAGTCGAGAAAGGTGACAACGCACCTGTAAGCATCAGTGAGTAGAGGCGGTTGCAGTCCTGGAAATTTCCATAAGTTGCAGTAGCCACATATCATCAGTTGGTCTGCAGAGTTATTGGTCACACTTATGAAAATGTTAACTATGGTTTCATTTTATTCATATCATAAACTTTCAAACTTGATACTCACAGGGGTAGGCAAATACTTCTATTTGGCATGACTTTGATATAACCTCTCACTTCTTTCACACCTTCACGCGTACATTCTTGTCGGTTAAAGAGTACTTATTTTGACCCATTTTCAATATACCGCCAATTTCGTCGATAAACTCTCGTCTAGAGTGGCCCTTTAAACTCTGCAGCCCACTTCTGCAGCGTAAATTTGCTATGTCACTCTTTCTTTATTCTTTCTTTTTCTATTTCTAAGTGTCAAAACCACAAAAGCATTCATTTTTTAATGGTTACAATATCCTCTTGCAATGTTTTTTTATAACTAAAGTAACAAAGGAATTTTCAGTCCACCTGTTGTCCCTGAAGACTAAGATAGTATGCCTCACAGCCTGTTATTATACTGGCTCTTTATACCTTTCAGACTGGAACACAGCAATGCACGCATTGCTATTTGGTGGTATAAATAGGTAAGAGTACCTACCCAAACGGGTCATGCATTCTTCACCGGTCAACCACAAGCGCAGCAGAGAAACTCAAGCAGGTGTGATAAAACATGAAAATTTGTAAACATAAATAAAAATATAAAATCATACTATATTAGTACAGATAACCTAAATAATATAAGTAATACCTGATACATGTCATACTCAATTTTTTATTAATACATAATACGCACAAAATAATAAATTAAAATAAAACAACACAAAAAGGATGTGATATTTGAATAAGTTAAAACAACGTGTAAACCATTAACAGAATATATCTATATAAAAACCTTGCAAAATATCGTGAAAGTTGAATTTATGACCCTAACATGTTGACAATATTCGCTCAAGCTGCCAGCTGCTAACAGTTTCATTCGCATATATGGACTATTTCGTGACTATTGTTCCATTACGCACAGTAGTCTAGTTTCACTAGAATATGTAATATCGTACGTTATTCTATTATAAACTTGAAGTTTCATTCATTCTGTCTATTAAAACTTATAATGTTTTTAGAGAAATACTTTACTTCGCCCAAATGGACTCTTGAGTAGGAAATGAGCTTCAACGTATGATAAAATAATTTAATAAAGTACCAATAGCGAATGCAGCTAAAGAACAAAAATAACTCTGGTATTCATCTCCATTCACTGGGAAAAACTATTCAGCTCTTCTTCACATATACACAGCAAATATTGTTGAAAAATTAAATAAACTTGCGGTAAAATAATAATTTAAGTAATATAATGTTGTAAGTTATTTTATTTTACTTGTTTTTGTTTTTTATTCTTTTAATAAGAAAAAGCGAACTTCAAAAAACTGAAAAATAAATCAAATTTGGTTTCGTAACTCAGTGGTTTAGCAATGAGTTACGGCGCTAAGTTAGTATCGGCGCTATATAAGGTGCCAGATTAGAATCTCTTCACTTCATCTCTGCATCATCTCAATGTAGAGGGGTAGGCAGAGAATATAGAACTAAGCTTCTTTTACATCAATATATCTACGCATACACTCCCGTCAGTTAAGGGTACTTTTAATGTGGCCAATTTTAAATATATCGCCAATGTGGTTAATAAACCTTTGTCCAGGGCGTTCTTTCCCTGCAATGCAATACAAATTTGTTTTTTCACTCTTTCCTCATCCATGTTTTCTACATGACCAAACCACTGAAACATTCCTTTCTTAATCCTGGTCACATCATCTTGTACACCAAATTTTTCTCTTATCACTTAATTTCTTACCCTGTCATTTTGATTCAGACCTAGCATTCTTCTTAAAGACCGCATTTCTACTACTGATCATATCTACCGTCTCTGCTAAATACACATCCCAAATACATGAATTAGTCCACTTACTCAATTAACTCACCTTCTAATCTTATTACAAATAACTTTTTTTTTATAGAAGAGGGGGCAAACGAGCATGCGGCTCACCTGATGTTAAGTGCCTACCGCCGCCCATGATCAACCGCAACACCAGGGGAAATGCAGATACGTTGCCGGCCTTTTAAAAAGGAGTTAGCTTTTTTCTTGAAGGTCCCCAGGTCGTATCGGTCCGGAAAAATCGCCGGTGGTAAACTATTCCACAGAGAGGTCGTACGCGGAAGGAAACTCCTTGTGAAACGTACAGTGGTGGACCGCCAAGCATCCAGATGGTGTGGATGGTGTCGGTCCGTTTGCCTCGTAGTGCTTTCATGAAATTTGGCGGCTGGGATTAATCCGAACAATTCTTCATAGCACTCCCCATGGTATCTGCGAAAGAAAATGCAAAGAGATGCAACATCTCTTCGCAGCGCCAGTGAATCGAGCCGATCGGAAAGCACTCGGTCGTTGACGATTCGAGCCGCTCTACGCTGGATGCGGTCAAGTGGAAAGAGATGGTACTTGGCGGCACCAGCCCAGAGATGGGAACAGTATTCTATATGCGGCCGAACCTGCGCCTTGTAAAGTTGCAGGCGGTGTGCCGGAATGAAATACTGTCAAGCTCTGCTGAGCACGCCAAGCTTTTTAGAGGCCAATTTGGCCTACTCTTCCAAGTGACCACGAAACTGCACGTCACTCGATATGTCGACGCTGAGGATACCGATACTAGCTGAGGCAACTAGGGGAGTGCCTTGAAACTGGGGAGATACGACAAAGGATTTCTTTTTAGCGGTTAACGCGCAAACTTGTGTCTTCTGGGGGTTAAACTGGACTAGATTTAGTCGCCCCCAATCCGAGACTCTGTGCAGCAAAGACTCGACTTCAGACACCAGTTTGTCCCGGTACTCGGAGACGTTTTCCCGAGAAATATTGGCACGGCCCGTATACAGATCATCACCAGTGCTGTCATCTGCATAGCAATGAATGCTACGGGTTTGCAACATATCATTGATATGCAGAAGAAGCAGCATTAGCGATAGCACGCAGCCTTGTGGAACACCAGCATTAATAGGCTTGTAATCGGAGCTTGCACCGTCTACAACGACCTTGAAGCTCCGATCTGCAAGAAAGCTGGTGATCCAATCGTACAATTTCTCGGGAAGCCCATAGGAAGGGAGTTTCGAAAGAAGCGCTTTGTGCCAAACCCGATCGAAGGCCTTCGCAATGTCCAAACTAACGGCCAACGCCTCCCCCTTGGACTCTACTGCCTCCACCCATCTATGAGTTAGGTAGACTAGAAGATCACCAGCTGTCGACAACGGCGAAAACCGTATTGGCGGTCACTAATCAGCTGTTGATCCTCAAGGTACCCCATGAGCTGGCAGTTGACAATGGACTCCATTGTTTTGGAGAAAAAGGAGGTGATGGCGATAGGCCGGTAGTTGGACGGGTCTGAACGGTCGCCTTTTTTTAGGGATCGGGTGGACGAAAGCCGTCTTCCATAATTTTGGGACTACATCTAGGGAGTAGGAGTACCGGAAAAGATGCTTTAAAACCGGTACCAACTCTGGAGCACACGTCCTTAGCACAATTGGGGGGATTCCGTCAGGCCCACTCGACTTGTGAATGTCTAGGGAGAGGAGTGCTTTGCGAACCGAGCGCTGTGTAAACTGCACTTCCGGCATGGAGCACTCACACCGCGGGATTGTCGGCGGCGTACTCCCCCCGTTATCAAGAGTCGAGTTGGATGCAAAGAAAGAGCCTAGCAGATCTGCTTTCTCCTTTGTGGTATGGGCCAGTGAGTCGTCCTCCCTGTGCAGAGATGGAATAGATGGCTGACAGAAATTTCCCTGGACAGCCTTGGCGAGAGACCAGAATGCATGTGTTCCAGAAGGAACGCGAACTAGTTTCTTTTTTTAGAGAGCTGATGTTTTAATTTCTCCTCTTTCAAAAACCATCACTTTCGTCTTACATGCGTTCACTTTCATTCCCCTTTCTTTTAATTCCCAGTTCATTAATGTAACCATCATTTGCAACTCAGCCGCCGGTGACGCAAATATGACTTGATCATCGGCATACAAAAGGCATTTGACGGTTAACTCGCCCATTCTTAACCCACATTCTTCATCTTTCAAAGTTTGCAAACACCTGTCCATAAATAGGTTGAACAGCCAAGGAGAAGCTGCACAGCCCTATCTGACACCTTTTTGGATGCCAAACCAGTCCGAGTAGACCCCATTGATCCTGACACAAGCACTAGAGTCCCTATAAAGAGACCTTAATGCCTGTATCAAACCAGCGCTCAACCCATATGAGTTCAGTGTTTGTTTGACTTTCAATCCTCTTTCTTTTAATGACCAGTCCATTAACAAAACCATAATTTGCAACTCGACCACCGACGACGAAAATACGACTTGATCATTGGCGTATAAAAGGCAATTGACGGTCAACTCGCTCATTCTTAGCCCATATTCTTCATCTTTCAAAGTTTCCAAACAACTGTCCATAAATAGGTTGAACAGACACGGGAAGTTGCACAGCCCTGGCTGACAACTTTTTGAATGCCAAACCAGTCCGAGTATATCCCTTGATTCTGACACAAGCACTTGAGTCCCTATATAGAGACCTTAATGCCTGTATCAAACCAGCACTCAACCCAAAAACACGCTTTCAAAATATTCCTTCCATCTTTTTAAACTCGAAATTTCGTCACTCAAAATACACCGGTTCTCGTCTCTTATAGCATTCGTTATAGGCTATTTTGAATTTCCCTGGCAGTTCTTCCAGGACATTTTTATGTTTGCCTGGAAGTTATCAAACACCCGTCTATCATTCATATCTGTTCTTTTTTTGTTTTTGCTTTCAGCTACTTCTCTTACTCTCTTATTTAGACGTCTAAAATCTGCCTTTTTTCCTCCAAATTCATCAAAATTACCAGCTTTGGTTGCTGGTAAGTCTAGCCATATATTCTACATTTTTTCAATTTTTATCCGTACCTCATCATCCCACCACAACGTAATATTTTTCTTTCCATTTGTTCTCTTACTTACACCACATACTTCGGTGGCTGCATCTACGAAACCTTTCTTAACATTATCTCACACAGTCTTCAAGGCTAAATCATTATATAATTCATTCAAACGTCTAATATTTTCTCTCAGTGTACATTTATACTTGTCTTTCACTTGTAAACTCTCTTATGAACATTATTATTGTTATTGAAAACATTTTATTGTATTTTATCCTTACAAACAATGACATTTTTGTTATATATAATAGTTTCAGAACGTTCGCGTTTCAAATTTTTCCTAAACTGTTGAAAGCACTAGGAACGTACAATAATCGTGAACAACAATGGTACCGTGTGTAAAACTCTACTGAGAGTATTTTACTGAAATGTCATTGTTTCTTTATTTATTTGTCGTTTCTTACCTTTATTTTCTTATTTTATAATACTGTACCTTTAAATAAAATTCTGAAAATACACCTAAATCAAGGTCCTGTATAAATGAGATAATTATTAATTTAGTCATATTTGGTAGAGCAATGCTGTAGTTATATTATAGTTGCAGTAAGAATGGGTCGGCTTAAACGGGTAAGAACCGCACTCTCACTGAATACCTGCGTAAAATATCAACTTAATGCTACTGTTTGTACACTTTCATTGGAAACGATTGCGGCGTTGCAACTTAGTTCTCAGGGATGTCAAGGCTGCATTTTAATTCATATATGAGGATATATGTAGATGTCTATCGGCATCTACAACACTGCATCTACTTACCATCCGGTGGAATTTGTGTGCAAAAAAGATAGAGAAGGGTACAAATGTGTTTTCACTTTTGAGCACTTGAAACGCCTGTATAATTACTGGTTCTCTCTACTCTTCACAGCAGTGTGAGCACCGTTATTTGTCGCCTGAAATAACTAACAATCATAATGATTTCTTATATTTACGCGAATACTACACATTGATTAAAACTACTTTTACGGATTTTATCGCGTTTAATTTGAATTATTTTTATTTATAATTCCCGACGCTTCGCGAAACGTGACGCTATTGAAATTAAAAAACATCCTAATTTCAATAGAGGAGGAGGCTGGGTACTAACCACCTACTTGGGACCCTATAATCAATAAAATTAAAACTAAATCCAAGCATACCACTGCAAGACCTCAAGACATCGTCAGTTCATTTTGCATAGATCGGACCATAAACAATAATTAAAAGCTGAAGGTACTCCGGGTTTTACAATGACATCGGGACGTCAGTCACCTCAGTCCCCAGTGACCATGGGTGTTGAAAAGCACCCGAAACGTGCTTTTCAACACCCACGGGAATTAAAAATAAAAATAATTCAAATTAAACGGGATAAAATCCGTAAAAGTAATTTTAATCAATTAACAATCACTAAATAACTATAAGTTCGTCACGTATTTTTATACGGTTTTATTATTGAAATAGTATTCGAAGAATAATTTAAAACCATACATACATCTTATTAATGTATAAACTTAAAAACAAAAATAAATTAAAATTTTGCTGCCCGGTATTATGAGGGTCAGCTCTAATCAGCTTTCTGCTAGTATTCTGAAAGAATGCAGAGGCAAAAAGCAAAAATTCACTCCGCAATTTCACCTGAAATTTTCAGTGTCAGCAGTTAATTGGCAATCAAGCTGGTCTTTGTAATTTTAGTGTAACGACATCGCTACTGGAATTTTTAGCATCCAGTAAGCATAAATATTTATGCAAGCCATCGGCGCGCTTAATATTTTTATTTTGTAATCTAATTATACATAAATATTTAAATAAAATTGAAGTGTATGTCTGTAATATTGCAATCTGCCTTTTATCGAGCTCAGGGTTATTTGTTATGCACTAACATATGAATAACCATTTATGAAAATTTTGTGTCTGTCTGCTTGTCCGTGATGATCTTCGGAATGTCTAAACCGATACAAATGAAACTTTGCGAACAGATAGAGAGAAATACTAGGAGTGGTCTAGGCTAGATTTTGTTTAAAAAGCAAAAATTAGAGAATCAAAAAAATATATAAATAGTCTGTGATTATCTTAAAATTAAATAACGCCTTATTAAAACCTACCCAGGCAATGTCAGGGCGAGTTGCTAGTTTTTGAAATAAATTAAGTCGTTAAAATCTAAATTAAAACTATAACAAAAATGCTGGTTTTAAAAGCGATATTTATACCCCTTAGAATCCTTACAGAAATGATGTATTATCTCGCGGGATACATTTTTGGGATAGGTTCACCCTGCAATTTAGTTTCCATGTCCGCCTTGTAGTAATATGTAAATACATATATGACACCCTAAATAAATGATTGACGGCTACTGTATAAGTTTAATTTAAGTTTAGATGTTTTGATATCGCCACATACTTTAACATACAACGTAAGAAAAGCGGGAAACGGGGGAGTAAGAGCGTTCACCAGCCTATATTAACCAACTTGTTACCAAACAAGAGGTCCTGGTTTCGAATTCTGCGTCTCTGTCGGTTTTTCTATTAAAAAATTCTCAGTAGCAGCCCGGAGTCGAGAAGGTGGCGGTGTTTCACCCTCGTGCTTCGGCAAGCACATGAAGCCGTGAGTTCTGCACCTGATCTCTCTACAGTTGTGTCAAATAACTATCCCATCGAACTATAAGAGAGGGAGAGAGAGTGCACTTGTATTTCCGCATACACTCGGGCACTTTTGTCATGAGGTGGGTTTACCCGACGCAGATGGCAAGTATCGTTGAGACTGGCCACCGTGACCATAACACGGTCTGGAGCACATTATTATTATCAAACCGAGGGTGTCGTGAGAGGCGATACAAGGAAACTGAGACAAGAATTGGTCACAAGCATCTTTCTGATTACATCAGCTGAATAATAATAATAACAAAATTGAGGTGGCTAACCCACCTTCCCAGCGTAGCTCTACTGTAAAACATATTCCCCATATGTGACAATCTATTAGGGAGGCTTATGATCGGCAGTATACTTTTGGTAGGATATAGAGATAACAGTAACGTTTGGAATTGGTCAATATCTTTCAATTATTTTCTTATGTCTCCTCGTGAGACGTCTTTAGGGGCAGAGGTTAGTCACCTCACGAGTATTGGCTGACAACATGGAACACTCGTGTACTCATAAGAGATCGCCCACAGCAGACTTAATTTGTTCGATCTGATCTTTCTCGCTCTCTCGTGCCCTCCACTTTACTCTACATCACAAGAAGTACGACCGAGTCACTCTTTCTTTCCTTTAAAACACCTCTTCACTGTGATTCTACCTCTTGTTTCTTTGGGGCAGTTTTCATACATAAATTGAACAGGGCCAAAATCCTATCCAAATACTTGTTCCGTATGGTATTCGAACCCGCTGCTTTCAGCTTCGCAGCTCAATGCTGAAACCAGTGCGCCACGGAGCTTCTCACGACGGAACACGTATCTTAAGAACTTTGTTATGCGTCTCTTGACTAACGCTCATAGACGTTATTTAATGCTACGTTAGTATCAATTTAAATTCAATTAAGTATAAATTTATTTACCGGATAACAAATGGGCCAAAGTTCTCTATTAACCGTACTAATTGGTTTTGTCTACGGGAACCTATACTTATGTATTTTGTATTGAGTACAAATATAGAACGAAGCAAGCGTAGAATAATCAGATTTTAATTTATGGTCGAGGTGATTTTAATTTCGTTATTAAACGCACCACCTACACAATATTCGTGAATTTAGTTTAAATTACATTAAAAAAACTCTCGGAATTAATCCAATGTTTCATCAAAGCAGAAAAATATGAACAAATCAATTAAATCACTAATTACAATTTTTAGTGCTGATTTACCACATGCTCGGCACTGAAGGGAAACATCGCGATGAAACCTGCATGACTGAGAATTAAAACTAAACAATATTTCGATTTCGTGTTCCGCCAACATACAACATCCAGCAACATAGGGACAGTGTGGCGGTCATAGTTTGTAACTTTAATTTTACAAAATTTTTACATATAACAACAGATTTACATTTTACAGAATCTCTCAATCCACAATTCAATATCATTTAAATCCACAATCTCGTGTTAATCCGTGGGTCTCGTAAGATACGACAGGAGGAATCTGAATCAAGTTATGGGCAGCAGCATCTTGCCAATCACTACTCAAAATAATAAAAATGCGGTTGTTTGGCAAACGTTGCAACGATCACAAAATTCCCTCAATGAGACAATCTATGGGGTATGCCTTAGCTTAGTAATTAACTTGAGATGGGCTTTTAAGATGATGATGATGATTGTATTTTATATAATAGGTTAAAATATAGCTACACTATTCACATGCTTTATAATAGACTATTAAGGATGTGGACGTATTATATCCGACAACGACGTCAATTCCGACATGCCGCGGTCAAACCTTCCCAGTGATACTATGGATTTGCCCGCTTGAACAACTCGTGTTTAGAAATATACGAATTCTCTGTACTTCTGTGACAATGGTTTTCAGTTTATGTTTGGAATACGTTTTAACAAAGAAAAAAGTAAGCTAAGTTGCAGCCAATAAACGTTTCACAGCTGGGCACAGGCCTTCTCTCATTTAACACTAAACTTTAGGGCACGGGATTGTCCGCCGGGTTGAATCAATGCATGTTGTGGAATCTTCGAACTCGTATCTACAATTACCATATGAAAAGCTACAGTTTTCCAAAACCGGAAACCATTCTTACTGGAAACGAGGCATTCCATTTTAGTTCTCAAGAGTGGTAATGCATCTGTATTTTGATTCCTAATTGAAGATTAATGTCAGTGGCAAAGCCTTTATACAAGCCCAGAAGCCCGGCTTGCCTCATTAAGATGAATCAATCAATTATATCAAGTAATAAAACAACTCGTAAACTATTTTAAACTATTTCAAATTTCCCGCGCACTCTGTTCGACCTCGTAGCCTTACGAATATTGCTGTCATACATATAAGGAGAGTTTGCCGTGTAGTGGCGGTTAAGAATATCCACTACCCCATATCTTCCCGTGGGTGTCGTAAGAGGCGACAGAGGGAGACAGGCAGGAGATGGGCAGCAGCGTCTTCCTGATGACAACTGTGACGTAATAAAAAACTGCGGTTGCCAACCCGCTCGCCAAGCGTGGCAACTATGGCAAATACCCCCCAATGAACAAATACACAAACAGACGGCCCCCAGTCCCCGGCGGCCCCGCTATTCCTGGCTACGGTGGCGACCATGGTAACGGCGGGGCAGGGGGTGCTAAGAATCTCCGGTGGAGGTTCGGTTGCCACCTACGACGACTCGACCTGGCAACATATAACGCACGCACCCTGAGGACTGACGAGAAGATACTGGAGCTGGAAGAAGAGGTAGACAAGTTGCGCTGGCATATTATTGGATTATCCGAGGTCCGAAGAGAGGGGGAGGACACGGCAATCCTCGAGTCCGGCAACTTGTTCTATCACCGGGAGTGCGACCATCTGTCCCAAGGAGGTGTCGGATTTATCGTCCACAAATCTCTCGTCAACAACGTTGTAAAGATTGGGAGTGTGTCGACGAGGGTCGCGTACCTGATACTCAGAATCACCAAACGGTATTCGCTGAAGGTCATTCAGGTTTACGCACCAACCTCGGCACATCCCGATGAGGAGGTGGAGGAAATGTATGAGGATATTTCCAGAGCCATACATTCCTCCAAAACCCACTACAGGGTGTTGATGGGAGACTTCAACGCAAAACTAGGCACAAGAGAAAGCGGTGAGCTGAAGGTAGGGAAATTTGGAGTAGGGCAACGGAACCGAAGGGGCCAGCAGCTGGCCGACTTTATGGAGAAAGAGGGACTCTTTATGATGAACTCTTTCTTCCAGAAGCGGCCCCACAGGAAGTGGACCTGGTCGAGCCCCGACGGTTCGACAAAAAATGAGATTGACTTCATTATGACGACCAGACGCCAACTGTTCAGTGATGTCTCAGTGATCGCAAGGGTGAAAACTGGCAGCGATCACCGAATGGTTAGAGGCACACTGAACCTAAACGTTAAGTTGGAGAGGTCTCGTCTAATGAAATCAACGCTCCGTCCCCCCTCGTGCTCTAATCCAGAATCCCGAAACCTTTCAGCTCGAGTTACGTAACCGCTTCCAGTGCCTAGAAGATTGCAATGCAGTGGACGATATGAACGACAAGCTCGTGGAAACTGTCCATGCGGTCGGAGCTAAGTTCTGTAAGACCCGCCGCAGAAGAACACAAAAACTCTCCGATCACACTCTTAATCTCATGGCTGTTAGACGGGAGATGAGGCTGCAATCGTCAACAGATTTGACAGCATACAGGCAACTGAACAGACAGATCTCCAAATGCATACGGCGAGACTTACGCAACTTTAATACTTCTCGTATTAAAGAAGCGATCGAGCGGAACCAGGGCTCCAAAGTCTTTGCCAGAGATCTGTCTGCCAGAAAGAGCCAACTGTCAAGGCTGAAGACTGAGTGTGGCAACATCGTTTCCGGGACACCTGAGATTTTGAGTGAGATTGAGAGGTTCTATGGGCAGCTGTACACATCATCGTTGGAGCCACACGCAAGTGTGAGTAACGATCCAAGAGCAAGTCTTATCCGACACTATTCCGATGATATCCCGGACGTCAGTCTAAGCGAGATTAGAATGGCTCTCCAGCACCTTAAAAACGGCAGGGCCCCAGGCGAGGATGGAATTACAGCGGAGCTTCTGAAAGCGGGTGCAACACCGGTACTTGAAGTCCTTCAGATGCTCTTCAATTCCGTCCTCCATGGTGGCACTACTCCAGAGGCGTGGAGCAGAAGTGCGGTGGTCTTGTTCTTTAAGAAAGGCGACAACGCTCTCTTAAAGAACTACAGACCGATTTCCCTTCTGAGCCGCGTCTACGTGCTGTTTTCGAGAGTCATTACGAATCGTCTCGCACGCAGACTTGACGACTTCCAGCCTCCCGAACAAGCCGGTTTCCGAAAAGGCTTCAGTACCATAGACCACATACATACCCTGCGGCAGATTGTACAGAAGACTGAAGAGTACAATCTGCCACTTTGCCTGGCGTATGTGGACTATGAGAAAGCCTTTGATTCCGTCGAAATTTGGGCGGTGCTACAGTCCCTTCAGCGGTGCCAAGTTGACTGTCGGTATATCGAAGTGCTGAAGTGTTTGTACAGTAGGGCTACGATGGCTATCCGAGTACAGAACCAGAGCTCGAAACCTATCCAACTGCAGAGAGGTGTAAGACAGGGTGACGTTATATCCCCGAAACTCTTCACCGCTGCATTGGAAGACGTTTTCAAGCTACTGGACTGGAAAGGATACGGTATTGACATCAATGGCGAGTACATCACTCACCTTCGATTTGCCGACGATATAGTCCTTATGGCAGAATCGCTGGAGGACTTAAGCACTATGCTCAATGACCTCAATAGTGCCTCCCAACGGATAGGTCTTAAGATGAACATGGACAAAACAAAGATCATGTTCAATGTCCATGTCACACCTATGCCGGTAGTTGTTGGGAGCACTATGCTCGAAGTTGTTGACGAATACGTTTACCTGGGACAAATAGTCCGACTAGGTAAGTCCAACTTCGACCGAGAGGTCAATCGACGGATTCAACTCGGCTGGGCAGCGTTCGGGAAATTACGGCATATCTTTTCGTCAGGTATACCTCAATCTCTAAAAACTAGATTGTACAACCAGTGCGTGTTGCCAGTGATGACTTACGGATCTGAGACGTGGTCCTTCACTGCTGGCCGTATGAGGACGCTTAAGGTCGCTCAGCGAGCTATGGAGAGGGCTATGCTCGGAGTTTCTCTGCGTGATAGACTCAGAAATGAGGATATCCGCAGTAAAACCAGAGTGACCGACATAGCCCAACGGATTAGTAAGCTGAAGTGGCAATGGGCCGGCCATATAGCTCGAAGAACCGATAACCGATGGGGAAGAAAGGTTCTCGAGTGGCAGCCTCGTACCGGTAGGCGTAGTGTAGGGCGACCCCCCACTAGATGGAGTGACGACCTGGTAAGACATGCAGGAAGTCGATGGATGCAGGTGGCTCAGGACCGTGCTTTGTGGCATTACTTGGGGGAGGCCTATGTTCAGCAGTGGACTTGTGAAGGGCTGTAATGATGATGATGATGATGATATAAGGAGAGTTGAATTAAGCGATTGGTTTTCTCCCTCGCACGCGTGGGCTTTTTACCGGGCTTTCGAAAATGCGATCGCTCCCTTTCTAACCTGTGGCAAAATGTTTTCTAATGAAATATAACTACGAAATGTTTATATAGCAATTACTATTAAGCCACAAGCCTGGCTTTGCCTTGAAGTTGTTTAGGAGTGCGTTAGCGACTAGCGAATGGGGTGCGGGCCATTCGTATGCAAGTTCACTTCACATTTCAATGTTTATGTTCGTTTTTGTTGTGTTTGTTAAAAAATTATGCTTTTTCAAAGATTTTCAGTGAAAATGGGAGGATAATAGTGTTCATTGTGATAAATATAAGTGTGTTGAAGAGCTAATCGGCGAGGTAAATGTAAAATCTATAAAAATGAAATTTAATATTCAATAAACATTTCTTCATACTTTAAATATAGGTACAGGACTCTTTAGTATTAAAGTTTAATTAAGTTATGCGTATTTAAAGGTTTAATAACTCAATATTTATATTACATGTCTGTCCAAAATGGCTGGGACGATTTTGAAGAGATTTTCACTGATAGCTGATATTATAAGGAGTAACTTTGACTACTTTTATTTTAGAAAAAAAAAACTGCGAAATCCAATCGTTATAAATTCCACACAGGCGAACTCACGGAGAACAACTGGGTTACTAATAATAGTCACTATACGATTATGTAAGAACTCTATCAGAGATATTTTATAAATTTTGAAAATTTGAGAGAGAATGAACGCTATGGTAATCATTATCCCTTCAGAATTCCACTGCTGAAGATGGGCATCCCCGAAGAATACAACAAAATACGATTCTGAGCCACCTCGCAGTGGACTTGTAAAAGGGCTGTAAGGAATTAATGAAATGTGCAAAAACTAAATACTTACATTAAAACCTTTATCAGTTATTTACTGTTACGGGATGAAGAAAGAAATTATTATCAAAATAGATAGGATATAGATAGCTTCATTTTTAACTAACAATTTGTAGTTTAGCATGAGCTCAGTTGCCCGCATTCAGCTGAGATTCGACCTCAAGTCCCGCAGCTCTGTATCTCGATACACTGACATACCGGTTGTCAATATAAGATAAATAACCAAAATAATCTCGCAGTCTATTTTATACACCTACGAACTAATTCACCAAAAATAGAAACCTCTTCATTTCGTAACCTCACTCTAAGCGAGAAATGAATCCACGTGGAAACGAAAGGGTAACCGTTCCACAGTGAATTATTATCCCGCTTTGTCTCTTTCATCGTCAATCTGCGTGATACCCTTTTGGGTCTGGTTTATAGCTGTCGTTTTTTCGCTGAATTTATTTTCTGTTTAATAGACCGTTATATCTGTAGTAAATGATTCGCATGATACACATTTTTACTTGAATTGTAAGTAACTAAGCTACTTTTTTATTAAGTTGTCAGTGTTATGATATGTAAAATTACTGCCTTTATACGTCCAATTGATGCGCACAGGTCTCTCATTCCTCTGAAGGTTGTGAAAAAATTATTCCAAACGGCTGATTTAGGTTTTAGTATTTTTTATTTTTTTTAGCTCAGGGTTTCTCTGCGTGATATACTTATAGATGAGGATATCCGCAATAGAACCAGAGTAACTGGCATAGCCTAATGGATTATTAAGCTGAAGTGGTGATGGACCGGCCATATAGCTCGACAACTGATGGGAAAGAAAGGTTTTCGAGTAGCAGCCTCGTACCGGTAGGCAAAATGTAGGGCGGTGCCCCACTGGATTGAGTTAGGTTTCGATGGATTTAGGTTGCTAAGGAGCGTGCTTTGTGGCATTGCTTGGGGGAGGTCTATGTTCGACAGTGGACTTGTGAAAGGGTGTCATAACGATGATGACAATTTTGATTTATTGCCCGTTGGTGGATTTGTAAGTGTTATAATTATATAAAATTATTTCTTAGACATGCAGTTTTTCTAACATTTTATTCTTCTTGGGCATTAACATGGTAAGTGAGCACTTAAAAATTTAATTGGTTCGGGTCTAGTGATCAATATTTAAGATATATACATTTGGATAGGTCATAATCATAATGTTTGAAAAATTTAAAAGTTGAAGAATGCGAATTAAGAATGGGTAAATTAACTGTCAAATGCCATATGTACGCCGATGATCAAGTTATTTTTGCGTTGTCGGCGCTCGAGTTGCAAATGATGGTTACATTAATGAACAGATCATTATAAGAAAAAATTAGTTGTAATAGATGTATGGATATGAAGGAGGCGAGAGGGTATGTCAGGATCGTGCCAAATGGGAGTCTGTATTCTCTGCCTAACCCTCTGGGTGAAAGGCGTGAATGTTTGTGTTATGTTATGTTATTAGGTACACAAGATGAAGAAGCTGGTTATTTTTTATAGAATTAGGGTGACAAACGAAGTCACAGTCTACCTGACGGTAAGTAGATGCTGTGGCCCATAGACATCTACATTTATCCTCGATTAAGAATAAAAACGCAGATGAATTGTCTTCCCTGAGGACTAAGATGAAATGCCTCATTTCCGGTAAAAAAAGGTCTCCGGATCTCTACACTCACCATACGAAACACAATATTAAGCTGCTATTTTACGCTGGTATTCTGTGAATTAATGTTTCTTCCCCGTTCGAGCCGACCCATTCGTGCTATAACCTTAATATAGCTGCAGTATGGTTCTACCTCGTATAGTAAAGTTCCAAGTCTTGTCGAAGACGTCAACTCTATTCAAGTTGAATTTATTCATCTGAAAAAGTCTTGTGAGTACAACAGTAGTTCACTCAAAACTTATTAACACTAAGTCTCTAGTTTGGAACTTGGTGTTTCTCAGATAGAAAGGGTTCAAAATTCTCACGCTGTGGTCAACAAGCAGATAGAGATGATCACGGCTTAGTAATGTTGAGGTAAGTGGTATCCACCTAAAGCCCAATGAAGACCTATTTGACATCGCGGAGTCTATGGGCAAAGCAGTCGGGTATTAATGCCAAAAATCTCAAATCAACTACATATCCCGAGTACCCAAAGAGAAGGCGATCATTATCAATTTTATAAATCGTTACGTCAAAGAAGAATTTGTAGCGGCAGCGCACGCGTTCAAAACTTTAAAGGCGAAGGGTTTTTGATTTGGAGGCAATCGACAACGCATTTTTGTAAATGAAGATTTGACTCCAGAGCACAAAAACTTATAACCAGAATAAGGCCCTTAGCAAAAGACTTAGTTGAAATTTACTTCTCTATCCAAGTATCTACTTACATATTATATTCACTTGTCTTTTGTAATTAAAATATATTATTAAGTTATAATGTCACAAAATACTTAACTTTGTTTACTAACAAGCTTATTAACTAAGTAGAATACATAACATTTCTGTTAAGAATCGTATTTTCTGACATACGGTAGATAATGTAAACAACAAATAAACCTGTTTATTTGTCGTTTCTATTGTTACGCGCTCAAGTCGACGGCACTAGCACCATCTAGTCTCGAACCGAAGAACTAAACTTCTTGAAGTTGAAACACGAACTCTCGGTACCTTGCGCGTGTTTACTTGAATATTCTGGATATTTCTCTGCTAATTTATATAAATAGGCGCTGCAAGATGCGATCGGGAAGTATTGGATTTGGCGAGACAAGCGAAGCTTCGGAGCGAAATAAAGTGAACCAGTGTGCTTAATTATTAGTGTTTTTAACTTTAATTTGTGTAAATGAAATTAAAGTGTTAATTTAGGTAATTTTATCGGCGATATTTATTGTCACAAACCTCAAGCTCGTAACAATTGGTGTCAGAAGTGGGATAAAATCATGCCGATTTTACCTAAGGAGGAAACGGAGGGTGTCCGTACCCGAAGTCAACGCCAGCAGGAGACGGACTAAAGAAGATTTGGTGGTGCAACGCCGCAGATGTCGGAGGGCCAGCCGCCGGCTGCAGGCCCGTCAGTAGCTCCTACATCTGCAGCACCTGACTTAGGTGCTCTGATGGTGATGCTGCAGGAGCAGGCTCGCCGACAGGAGGAACAGGCTCGCCGACAAGAGGAACAGGCTCGCCGACTGGAGGAACAGGTCCGTCAGTTGAAGGAGCAGCTGCAGAGCGGACCAGAGGAACAGGTCCGTCGATTGGAAGAGCAGCTGCGGGGCGGACAAGAGGAACAGGTCCGTCGTTTGGAAGAGCACCTGCGGGACGGACAGGAGGAACAGGCCCGTCGGTTGGAAGAGCAGATGCTCCTCATGAAGGATCTTCACGCTACCTTCGGGAAGGAGATCAAGGAGGTGAAGGATAGGGTTGCTCAGCATGACAACCGCCTGTCAGAAGCTGAAACCCAAATCGCGAAAGCTGAAACCCGAATCGAGAAAGCTGAAACCCGAATCGACCAAGTAAACAATCGGGTTGACAACGTAATGGCTGACATGAAGAAATCACTGAACGAACTCAAACTTGGAGATGGAGCTACAGCTCCCGTAGTAGCTACAACACCTTCGCTACGTGGATTCAAAGTGCCGCCGTTCGACGGGACTTCTTCCTGGTCGGCCTACAAAATCCAGTTCGAGGCTGTTATGAAGGCGAACGGCTGGAATAAAAGTCAGGCCATGACTGCTCTCACACTAGGCCTGCGCGACCAGGCCTTAACAGTTCTGGAAGCTCTCGGTGAGGAAGTGACTTATGAACAACTCCTTGAGGCATTGGAGGCGAGATATGGCGACGCTCACCTGGAACACGTCTTTCGTGCGCAGCTTAAAGATCGCGTGCAGCGCATCAACGAAAACCTGCAGCAGTGGGCTCTAGATGTGGAGAAGCTGGTGCGAAAAGCATACCGGTCTGTACCTGTGCTCATTGAAGGGAACCTGGTGCAGACATTCATCGACGGCATCCGTGACCTGGAAGTCAGAGCTGCTGTGACGCTCGGGCACGACGAGACGCTAAAGGACGCCTTGGCCCATGCACTGGAGGTGGAAGCCGTGCGGCAGGATCATCGTTCCCATCGCGTCAGGGAGGTTGCAGCAGCTACAGTTCGCGACCGCAACAAAGGATACAGCCCTAGGTGCTATGGCTGTGGGGAAAAGGGCCATCTTCGATCCAGCTGCCATAAGCGAACCCTAGAAAGGGAAGGTGAACGATCTCAGGAGGGTAGTGCGGCCAACAGCACCGCCCAGCAGCAGCAGGGAAACGAGTAAAAGCCAGAACTGCGGGGCGGGTGGTGGCTGATGTTAAAAGAGCTCCAAGGATCTCGATCTCACAAACCCACGATGGGAACAGTCTAATCATCAAGGGCGAGGTCAACGGAATGCCGTGTAAACTGACCATAGACACTGGAGCCTCTCGTACGGTTGTTAGTTGCCAACTAATAAGTCAGTTCCTTGGGGACTCCGCATACAACCGAGAACGCATTAATTTGGTAACAGCCACCGGTCAGCGTATACCCGTCCGTGGAGAGAAAGAGATGGAGTTGAAGCTAGGCAACATGATCTACCTGCATAATGTCATCGTGGCTGATATAATGGACGACTGCATCCTGGGCCTAGACTTCATGAGGAAGAATTGTTGTGCGATTGACGTTAAGCAAGGTGTCTTGAAATGTGGACAAGAGGAACTTTTTGTAGAAGGAGCGTTACCAGGGAACGTGTACAGCTTTGAGAAGATTGTTCTTCCGCCGAGATCGGAAACGTTTGTGCCGGTTAGTCTTCCTCGGAATCCTGGGCAACCTCATCGTTGTGTACTCGTGGAAAGGTTAGAAAATGACCTTCCATGGAAAGTGGCTCGAACCTTGGTCAGAACCACTAACATCTCAGGAGTACGTGTACTGAACCTTTGTGGCCAGGAACAGATTATAGAAAAAGGCACACTGGTTGCTACTTGTGAGGAGGTGGATTGGTTACGTCGGTGCCAATATCTATCTGGGACTGGGACCAACAGCAAGGATGCACAAACTAGAGTGAGCACACTTTTAGAAGACTGTCGCAGCGTTCTCTCCCCGAATGAAATGGTCAAAGCGAAGAAGTTGATACTCAAGTATGCCGATGGATTCTCATCAAACGATGCTGACATAGGAAAGACTGGCTTAGTTCAACACAAAATAAACACAGGTGAAGAATTGCCTATCCGTCAGCGGCCAAGAAGATTGCCGGTAGCACGTGAAAAGGAAGTGGAAACCATGATTGAGGGAATGGTGAAGGATGGTGTTATTGAACCTTCATCTAGTCCATGGTGTTCACCCGTGGTACTGGTAAAGAAGAAGGATGGCAGCAGGCGGTTTTGTGTTGACTACCGCCGTCTGAACGACGTTACTAAGAAGGACAGCTATCCCTTGCCAAGAATTGACGACACGCTAGACATGCTTACAGGAGTAAAATGGTTTAGCACGCTGGATCTAAAAAGTGGCTACTGGCAAGTTGAAATTGGCCCTAAGGATAAGGAGAAAACTGCGTTCTCAACGGGAAAGGGTCTGTGGCAATTTAAAGTAATGCCGTTTGGGTTGTGCAATGCTCCAGTAACGTTTGAAAGGCTGATGGAACTTGTACTTACCGGGCTAATTGGCGATGCCTGTCTGGTCTACTTGGATGACATCATCATCGTGGGCCGTACGTTTGAGGAACACCTTCAAAACCTGGAACGCGTGCTCATGAAGATTCAGAGTGCCAACCTCAAGTTGATTTCCAAGAAATGTTCACTATTCAAACGGCAAGTCAACTTTTTGGGGTATGTAGCCTGTTAACCAAGCCTAGCTCACCTTCGATCGCGCAATACCAACCTTAGGCCCGCCAAGTAGTGATCGAATTAGATCAGAATTATGTAAACATGTCTACCTATGAAAAAACTATTTTTTCGTTTTAAACAAAACCAAAGACACTATGCAATAGATATTAGTATCAAAGACAAAGATATGCTCTTTTATTTTAAACCATAACCTGGCAATGTTTCTTAGAAAAAAAAAAAAAGAAATCACTCTGAACTTCCGGCGTTCCACGTGTCACTTTGTTGAAGGTGCTCCGTCTTTTTTATAGAATTTTATATTTGTGTCTGGACTAAAAACGAAAGTATTATACTTTCTTATATTCCTTGTAATATAGTAAACACGTAGATATGTAATTTGTGGTATAAAAAGTGAAAAGTAAATTGCCAAAAGTACTTCAAATTCCGGAAAGCCCCTTTTGGCAGGTGAGTTATAAATGTGTTATTTTTCAAATTCTCATTTATTTTTAGTGTAAAATGTAAGTAAAAATAGTTTTCGTATATATTTCAAATAACATGACATTGTATTTATTTCAAATTCACACAAACATATTTTAGAAATATTGTTCGAAATGTCACACAGATAAAATATTATTTTATTTTTTTTTAATTTTTATAATATTTTAATATTTTGGTATGAGTAACGAATGGAAACACATAAAACATAAAAATATACATATTTCCAAACAATTTGATATAAATTTCTCCAAAAACAAAAGTGTAGAATTCAAATTAGTAGTAATTTTGTCACTAAAATTGAAGTATATGCTACTACTATGCTATACAGGGTAAATTACGTATTTTATTACAATTTCTAGCAACCAAAAATAATTTTATTCGATAGTTTATACATTCAACAAGAATTCCTGTAAGTTTTATCCATAAATATTGTCTCAAAGTGAAAATATAGCAAAATTTGCAATATAGCAAAAAATTTGCTAACTTACAAATTTTCCCGCCAAAAAGGTCCCGAGTGAACGGGAGTATAACATGGCGCGCGCTCGCTTGGCGAACAGGGTAGTGTCGGAAGAAGGTATCCGCACGGATCCAGAGAAAATCGCAGCTGTAAAGGATTGGCCGGTTCCAAAAGACAAGACGAAGGTTAGAGCATTTTTGGGTTTGTGCTCCCGCGATTTGTGAAGAACTTTGCAGATATAGCCAAACCTCTGCATAAGCTAACCGAGGAGAAGCGACATTTCTGCTGGGATGAAAGTTGCAATATATAACAAAAATATCGCATTCCAGGAGCTCAAGGACCGTCTGTGCAAAACACCTATTTTGGGATACCCTGATGCAAGCAAAGAATTTATAGTTGACACAGACGCCATTGATATAGGACTTGGCGGTGTGTTGTCTCAACGGAATGGTGACCAAGTGGTCGTGATAGCGTACTTCAGCAAGTCGTTGTCAAAACCGGAATGTAACTATTGTGTCACAAGACGCGAATTGCTAGCTGTGGTAAAGTCGTTGCAGCATTTTAACAAATATCTTCTGGGGCGAAAATTTCACTTACGAACTGACCATGCTGCACTAAAATGGCTATTGCAGTTTAAAAATCCAGAAGGACAAGTTGCGAGGTAGATTGAACTACTGCAGGAATACGACTTTGAGATCGAACATCGCAGCGGGAAATCTCATGGCAACGCAGATGCATTGTCAAGAAGACCTTGTCCTGAAGATTGCAAACATTGTACTAGGCAAGAGAGTAAGGAAGTGGTATCCGTGAGGATGCTCAGGGCAGACCACCTCAGCAACGAGTGGAAGGACAACTTACAACGTGCACAGCAGGAAGATCCGGACATCAAGCCGATCCTGGAATGGATGAAGGCCAGTGCTCCCAAGCCCAAGTGGAGCGACGTCTCAGCAACGAGTTCGACCACTAAAAGCTATTGGGCCCAGTGGGACAGCTTGCTGCTTCAGGATGGAGTTCTGTGCCGTAAATGGGAAAATGTTCGGGGAGACAGCTGTCATTTACAAATGGTTGTCCCTAAAGCTAAAGTACCGGATATTCTACAGCTGTACCATAATTATTATTCAGGAGGCCATCTGGGAGTTAAACGAACTCTACTGAAGATCCGAGAACGGTTTTACTGGGTCCACTGTCGAAACGATGTCGAGGACTGGTTTCGCAAATGTACAAGTTGTGCGGCTGTAAAGGGACCTCAGACTCGTAGTAGAGGTGCATTGAAGTTGTACAATGTTGGTGCACCATGGGAGAGAATAGCCATTGACGTGGCGGGGCCGTTTCCGGAGAGTGAAAACGGTAACAAGTATTTCATGGTTGTGATGGATTACTTCACTAAGTAGCCAAAAGTCTTCGCCATTCCAAATAAAGAAGCTTCAACAGTTGCAGATAAACTAGTTCATGAAATCTTCTGTCGTTTTGGAGTACCTTTAGAGATTCACAGCGATCAAGGAAGGAATTTTGAATCTCAAATATTCCAGGAAACTTGCCGAGTTATGGGTACTCATAAAACAAGAACGACTTCTTATCACCCGCAATCTGATGGAATGGTAGAACGATTTAATCAGGCATTGGAGAGGTACCTAGCAAAAGTTGTAGACAATCGGCAACGAGATTGGGACAAGCACATACAACCGTTTTTGTTGTCATATCGAAGCGCTGTTCACGAAAGTACAGCAGTGACACCAGCTTTCGCAAACTTAGGAAGAGAATTACGGCTGCCTGCAGACCTGATCACCGGGATATCACCTGATGCTCCACGCAGTATAAACGATTATGCAAATGACTTGCGGAACAAAATGAATGACGTTTATGTGCACGTCAGACAATCGGGCCAGCAAATGTCTGAAAAGATGAAAACCCGGTATGACCGCAAAATGAACAATAAAGGGTTCGACGAAGGTTCACTTGTGTGGTTGCACAATCCAGTCCGCTGCAAAGGGAAATCTCCTAAGCTTCAAGCTAAATGGGACGGCCCGTACCGGATTGTGACCAGGATCAACGATGTAACCTACCGGATACAGAAACGCGCAAGAGGGACTCCTAAGATCGTCCATGTGGATCGCCTAGCGCGTTATTATGGGGCCGATAATGCTCGGGACGAGCATGTCTTAGGAGGAGGCAGTGTTACGCGCTCAAATCGGCGGCACTAGCGCCATCTAGTCTCGAACCGAAGAACTAAACTTCTTGAAGTTTAAAACTCGAACTCTCGGTACCTCGCGCGTGTTTACTTGAACATTCTGGATATTTCTTTGCTAATTTATATAAATAGGTGCTGCAAGATGCGATCGTGGTAGTATTGAAGTTGGCGAGACACGCGAAGCTTCGGAGCGGAATAAAGTGAATCAGTGTGATTAATTATTAGTGTTTTTAACTTTAATTTGTGTAAAGGAAATTAAAGTGTTAATTTAGGTAATTTTATCGGCGATTTTTATTGTCACGAACCTCAAGCTCGTAACAATATTATGTACCTATTTCTTCCAAGTCTTGCAAGTTGCATGCGTTGGGTATCGTAGAACTCACATAGCATAGGTGCGTAAATATATATTAAAAAAGTAAAGTTACAGCTTATATACGTCCCACTGCTGGGCACAGGCCTCCCCTCATTCTGAGAGAGTTTTAGGACAAAAAAGTGTCCGCCACGCTGCCCTAATGCGTGTTGGCGAACTTCACATGTCTTCGAAATATTTTTTTGTTATTCCTCAGACATGCAGGTTTCCTCACGATGTTTTCCTTTACCGCCAAGCACGTGGTAAACCAACACTTAAAATTGGAATTAACAATTTCATTGGTGCCGGCGGGGTTCGAAGCTGGGTTACTTGCGTTCTGTTATATTTACAACGAGCGTTAACCATCTGAGCTACCACGATTCAATGCGAAAATATATAATATAATATAATATATATTATGTTCATTCGTATTCAGAATAGGTAATTCATCAAAGTAACTTAATTAACAATTCGCAACGTATTAATTCACTCTTTATTGAAAGCCCTTAGTCACCACGGAAAGTCTGCCGTGACGTACGAAAGTGATTCTGAGTATAAGGTACGCAACCCTCGTCGACACACCAACGTTGTTAACGATATACTTGTGGACGATAAATTCGATACCTCCTTGGAACAGATGGTCGCTTTCCCAGTGATAGAACAAGCTGCCTATATAATCCTATAACATCCCAGCGCATCTCTTTTTCTAGCTCCAGGATATTCTCGTCACTTCTTAGGGTGCGTGCGTTTTATGTTGCCATATCGAGTCGTCTTAAATGACAGCCGAACTTCCACCGGAGATTGTTAGCACCCCTTGCCACGCCGTTACCATGGTCGCCACCGTAGCCAGGAATATTAATATAGTAATTGGTCTTTCAAATAAAATAAAATAATATAAACTTTTATATAATATTTTTATATTGGCTGCCTAAACTTCGTTAAATATAAATTGTCGATTCTATAAAGCTATTAAACAAGGTTTGTACACCGGCACGAGTAATTACGGAGCAATCAAAGTTTTATTAGAAGTAGGTCGAACTGCCCTTCGGTAAATCAGCTCGTCAACGAGTTGATAGGCCATCCATATTTAGTTCATTTTTACTTGCATTATCAGATTTGCGTTAAGGTGTTGGTCCACTTACACAGTCAACACACCACAAATAACTGAATTTAAAGAAATCACAGCTGTAATAAATTTTATCTAATTTATTATTAACCAGTGACAACAGTTAACTCAGTATTTTTCGAAAACTGTGTGCTATACGTGAAAATGTTTCTATTAACTACGAGGAGAAAGGGTTAGCTTTGACACTTTTGTTATCATTTTAAGTTGAAATATAGAAATGTTAAAATTTATTTTTGCATCAAACTTTAACATATATCACTTAGAAAATCATTTTTATGTAAAATTCCGTTCCGTTCCATTACAGCCTGTCAAAACCTACTGCTGCCATAGTTTTCAGGCATTTGCCATAGTTGCCTCTCTGGGCAAGAGGATTGGCAACCGCAGTTTATTTTTTGTTTTAAGTTGTTTATCAGGAAGACGCTGCTGCACATCTCCTGTCTCAGTCTCCGTCTGTCGCATTTTACGACAACCACCGGCTGATATGAGATAGTGGATAATCTTACACCGCCACTACACGGCACTTCTTCTAGTAAGCTTAAGGGGATATTTGTATGCCGCATATAACCCAAATACCCTCCTGAGCTTCATATATATATATAAGCCTGTTATTTCGATATAACAGACAGAATATTTATAAATCAGACAAAATAAAGGACGACGTAAGTGTAAAGATATTGGTTTCCTTGAAGATATCGCTCTACTAGCGAGATCCTAACTTATAGATTGCCTATATGGCTTACTTTTGCAAAATGAAAATTGTTTGCAATCCTATCAATGTAGAAGTAAGTAAACTAATTTAGTTTTGCTGAGTGGATTTGTTGCTTCATTAGTCAGCTTTTTATCCTTCTTATATCGAAGATTACTTACTAATAGGTGGAGTTGTGGTCAAGTTATTGTCAAATTCTAGACCAAAATAAGTCATATTGTTGAATGATAAATTTTATATTTACACTTTTTTAATGATGACTAAAGAGCACATATTCCACATGATGGTAAGTGGATCCCGAGGCCGAAAACACTTCAAAAAGTCCAGTGTGAATTCCAGGACTTTTTTTAAAACGTACTATAACACCTCTGTCGCTGCAGATGTTCAAGGGTGGCGGTAGACACTTACCATCAGGTGAACCGCATGCATATTTCCAAATCTTATTTTTTTTTAAAGATATTCTCAATAGTAGCCTGAAGCTAGGAATTTGGCGTTGTTTGACCTCCGTGCCTCGGAAAGCATGTAAATCTTTTGGTCCGGCGCCTGATCTCTCTCTGGTCGTGTCTGTTTGCTGTCTCCTTCGACTATGTGCATACACATACTCGTATGTGCATACACTATACACTATAATGCTGTTCTGCGCAGATACTACTAAGGCTACTCTACTTTAAGTAAAAAATAAACGACGACGTAAGTGTAAAGATATTAGTTTCCTTGAAGATATCGCTCTACTAGCGAGACTCTACCTTATAGATTGCCAATATCGCTTACTTTTGCAAAATGAAAATTGATTGCAGTGCTATCAATGTAGAAGTAAGTAAAGTAAACCAATTTAGCTTCGCTGAGTGGATTTGTTGCATCATTGGTCAGCTTTTTAATCCTTCTTATATCTAAGATTACTTACAGAACTTAGTTTCGAAGCTAGTTTATCAAAATCTATTGTAGTTTGAGATCAATGGAAATTCCGAGAAATACGGTCGAACTTTTGAAATACAAATTACTATCTTACATATTGACTACAACGTGGAGACGGTTTTGTAACTATTTGAAAACGATAGCCAGTATTTCGTTGATCCGTTTCAGTGTGAAATAGGTTCATTTAACATTAAATAATGATGAGGTATCATCAACAAAAAGATTAGACCAAGACTTAAATTGGCCAAGTATCAAACCCTGAGGGACACACAATTTAATCTCACATCCCGATGTCACTACACCTTTTACTGTAACCTTTTGCTCTCGTTATCAGTAAAAATAGTCATCGATTCTCGTCACTCACTATACGATATTAAATTCCACAACGTAATCGTGTATGGCAGAAAAAAAACAAAAAAAACCCCAAAAATATAATTTAACCTTAAATCAAGAATATACGTATATATATCCCCCCCCCCCCCCCCCCCCCCCCAAACAAAAAAAAAAAGGGAAGAAAAATAAAATTTTTTTTATTATTATTTTTTTTTAAAAAAAAAAAAAAAAAAAAAAAAAATCAAAAAAAAATAAAAAACTTTTTTTATATATTTAAATATAACTTTCACCCATTTTTCCTGTATCGTGCTGCCCTCAGTTTACATAAATACATTTAACAGAGGCAAACATTCTAACCTAGAATAATTATTCGCAGGTCATACCAAGACTTGTTCCGTGTGGGATTCGAATCCGCAGCCCGCAGTGCTGCAAGTCGTTTCGAAGACCCTTTACTACGGAGTATCATCATAATTAGTAAAAATATTTGTAGAAGGTTAACACATTGCTATAAATTACAAAAGAATTTCTTTATTGAGAGCAAAAAAAATCTGCTCACCAGATGTCGCTTGTTGGTAGAGGTGAAAATAAAACGCACTGTGTGACTTATTAGTCTCTAATTTTCATATAATTCGTTTTCTTATAATCGTATTTTCATATAATTTTTAAACTTTTTAAAACCTTCGATTTCTCCACTCCTTTTACGCTTATATGGTCCGTTCCGTGTAGAAACTGCCATCTGCACTCGAATTTGATAGATAAAACACACTACTTACTACTTTTTTGTAGCCAAACATCAGAAGGTAACCTATAGCTAATGGATAAACGTTACGTCTATAGATACAAATAAAATTGAAGTGTCTATCTGTAATATCGAAATAACTGGCTTATATTAAGTTTAGAGTTTTACTGGTATAAATATTTAAACATTATAAACATAAATTTTTTTTTAACCGAGCTAATCTTCGCAATAGCTTAACCGATAGTGAAACATAAGGAACAGGTAGCAATGCCAGGAGTGACCTAGGCTACATTTTATAACAAAAACTTTCAAAAAGTCTTGATTTTAAAACCTTTCAAAACAAATACAGACTACCTAGATGGTGCTACGACTTGATAAAACAAGCATGGGGTCAATGGATGCAGGTGGCTCTCAACCGAATGCTGTGGCAATGTTTGAGGGAAAGTAAACGTATAGCACTGACCTTGTGATAGGCTACAATAAATAAAATAATTATTGATTTAAAAAATGTTTCTAATCGTAGTTAGTGATCGTGTAAGTTCTGAAAAATTAGACTGACTGTTGTCAATTCACACAATATTTTTGCTTTATCAAAACCATGGTTTGTATTTTAGGATCGTTGTTGTGGTAAAGTTATTAAAAAATAAAGACCAAAATGAGTCATATTGTTGTATGATAAATTTTATATTTACACTTATTTAATGCTGACTAAAGAGCACACAGTCTACGTGATGGTAAGTGGATCCCGAGGCCCAAAACACTTCAAAAAGTCCAGTGTGAATTACGGGACTTTTTAAAACATACTACAATACCTCTGTCGCTGCAGATGTTCAAGGGTGGCGGTAGAACCTTACCATCAGGGGAGCCGCATGCACCTTTCCAAATCTTGATTATTTCTTTCAAGAAATTCTCAGTAGTAGCCTGAAGCTAGGAATTTGGCGTTGTTTGACCTCCATGACTCGAAAAGCATGTAAAACTTTTGGTCCTGCGCATGATCTCTTTCTGGTCGTGTTGGTTTGCCGTCCTCTTCGACTATGAGCATACACATATGTGCATACACTATACACTATAATGCTTTTCTGCGCGGATACTACTAAGACTACACTAAGTTAAGGCTTGCGACCTTGACCAAAATTTGGTCAGGTGGATATTATTACTATCATTATAAAATACCATGGCAATTCAGAGACTGAGCGCTCACCGTAACTTTTTAAATACGCGAAGATCCCGTGTTCAATTTCCACCAGTAACAATATTTAAGATCAGGTTTTTTTCATGCGCTCAATGGCAAAAACACAGAGAGAAAACCTTCAGAGAAATAATGGCTCCATGGTACAGTGTTGAGATCCGAAAGTTCAAATTTGGCACGAAACAGGTATTGGTATGGCCTACAAATATTTTTTTAGCATCTGGATGTTTGTCCTTGTGCAATTTATGTTTGTTAACGTGCGTTTGCGTAACGTGTAAAAAATAATAAATTTTAATTTCTTGGGAACCATAAACATCGCGGATATCTTGGCTACTCTAATATGCATTGATGCTTTGCGGTCCCTTTCATAAATGAGAGGATTATCTAGCGATTGGAAGCATAGAGGCTGTAACTTTAAATTATGCAATGATAATATTCCGCTAGTTATCACAGGCAATGACATTCATCTAAATCGATTATCGTGACGCTCGCCAAATTACATGCAAACTCAAAATGTGGAACATCAAAAACAAATGTTAGAGCGTATTTCCATTAGAAATAAATATTTCAATATTTATTAGCTGTTTAGAGAAACGAAATATTTTTAATTAACATGAAGAAGTTCTTTGTCCTACGTTATTCTCATCCTCATAAGATTACGTTTTAATTGCACGGACACCGGTTTTTCAATGTTTTCCTTTGCTATTAAGGCGACGTTGCAGTATTTTTTAACTTTTTTGATCTACAATCCGCCTGCTATGATGGGAATTGGAAATTGTTTGTCATAAATGTTCGATGTAATCAAAGTACTCATTTAATTAAAACCAACATTTAAAATTCATAATCTTATTTCCATCACAACCATCTCGCGGTCTTTGAAGGTATGGCATATTCCCCAATCTTCTAGTGTTAAGTAGAGTCGTTCTAAAGTAGCTTAGTAAGATACGAGAATAGATAAGAGTATTGCGGATGCTTAAAAGGACTAGAGGCAGGTAATGAAGTTCCAACGCTTATTTAGTACTTCAATAATTGCCTCGAACTCTCCAGAACCGTGATACCACATAGTGAACTAGTTAATGTTAACTGTTTACCGACATTCGAGGGAATAATAAATTGAAGGCTATTTCTATTTATTTATATATTATTTATAATTTTAGATTAATAGAGAAATTTTTCTGCCTAACCCGTTAACGGGTATGATAATTGCCTTTATTTTGATTATTACAAATATATTTACTTCTAAACTATAATATATACAACACATAACAAAATCCCCGTAGTTCCCGTTAAGTACGTTATCAGAATCAGTATTTCAATGATCAGAATCAGAATTCGGTTTGCTAGCTTAATATAAAACTTTATGGTGAGCAATTACCCCTTGAGCTACCACGATTTCCGCAGGTAACACGTGATACACAATAAAAAATTCTAATGGAATAATCATAAACATAAAATGAAGAGTAGTTGATAACAATTCCATTAGACTGAAAACACACATACGCTGTAAGCCTCAACGATTGCCACAATGAACATCCTGAGTTTCCACTAATTTCAATAGTTAGTAGATAGTTGCCCCATAAGACAGTCAGTACAACTTTCATGTTGTCATCGACACTTAACTTTTGTAAACCAGCACAAACATTTTCAACTTAGTCGGATTGGATACCGATGTTCAGGATAATTTTCTAAACCTTCTTCATAGATAAAAAGTGATAAACGTACCTGATGTTAAGTGACTGCTGTGGCCCATAGATATCTACATTTATTCTCAATTAAGAATCGAAATGCAGATCATCCCTGAGCACTAAATAAAATCCCTCGTTTCCAGTAAAACGGTTTTCCTGTTTACTGCACTCAGCTTACGAAACACAACAGCATTTGGCTGTTATTTTATGCTGGTATGATGTGAGTGATAACTGCTTCACCGATTCACCAAAATCTGTTATTGAGTTTTTCTATCAAGATATTCTCTGTGGAGCGTGACCATGTTATGTACTACCATAAATTTTTTTCTTACCTAAAAAAAATGATATTTTTGCGCAACTGTAGTGGCTTTGTTAGAGAATTCACTACACCACATCCTGTCTCTGAGGCATGGGGTACTATGGAAAATGCCAAAAAAATTTATTGCTTCCGGTAGATGGCGATATACACTCCTGTTTACGTCAGACAAAAGAAAAGAGCCTACTCTTTGTAAAAGACCGGCAACGCACCCGCAATTCCCCTTTTATTGCAGTCCTTGACGGGTGGCGGTAGTTACTTTCCATCAGGTGAGCCGCATGCTCGTTTGCGCTTCTCATATAATAAAAAGAATTCTACGTTCGTCAATCTGCCTACCTAGCTTTACGATTAAGCAATTTTTTCGTACCAATACTAAGCATTGAATATGGAAGGTCATAGTACGAAATCATAATAAACATTACATTCATCGAGCTATATGGCATTCTCATTCATCACTTCATTTACTAATCTGTCTGTGAAAAATAAGTGCTTAACTTTTATGTACGATCTATGAGATATTTCTGAAACTTTCCATATTCGCCCCTTATGTAACATAAACGGCATGTCAGCAGACAAAATATAGTTAACAAAAATGTCTGTAACAATGTTTATAATATCTACTACCAAAAGCGGCATTCTGTTTCTCGCCTTTCATCGGAGCGCTGGCAGAATGAAGAGCTTCCGTCATTGAAAATATTGGAAACATATTTACGCATTAAGGGAACGAAGTTTATCGAGGCCGTGCCATCATTTGCGTTTGTTAAGCAAATAATATCTAGGATTGCCGCACAGTTTAGTTATTTTAATGAGGTTTATCGCGAGTCATATAAATATTTGCATATTAATTTTGATGCTTGCCGTGTAGTGGCGGTTGAGAATATCCACTACCCCATATCCATCTTCCTAATAACACAATAATTTAATAAAAAAACTGTGGTTGCCAACCCACTCGCCAAGCGTGGCAACTATGGCAAATATCCCCCCATGCGTAACGACGCAAACAAATGGCCCCCAATCCCCGGCGGCCCCGCTATTCCTGGCTACGGTGGTGACCATAGTAACGGCGGGGCAGGAGGTTCTAAGAATCTCCGGTGGAGGTTCGGTTGCCACCTACGACGACTCGACCTGGCAACATACAACGCACGCACCCTGAGGACTGACGAGAAGATACTGGAGTTGGAAGAAGAGGTAGATAAGTTGCGCTGGCATATTATTCGATTATCCGATGTCCGAAGAGAGGGGGAGGACATGGTAATCCTCGAGTCCGGCAACTTGTTCTATCACCGGGAGGGCGACCATCTGTCCCAAGGAGGCGTCGGATTTATCGTCCACAAGTCTCTCGTCAACATCGTTGTAAAGATTGGGGGTGTGTCGACGAGGGTCGCGTAACTGATACTCAGAATCACCGAACGGTATTCGCTGAAGGTCATACAGGTTTACGCACCAACCTCGGCACATCCCGATGAGGAGGTGAAGGAAATGTATGAGGATATTTATAGAGCCATGAATTCCTCCAAAACCTACTAGAGAAAACGATGAGCTGAAGTTAGGGAAATTTGGAGTAGGGCAACGGAACCGTAGGGGCCAGCAGCTGGCCGACTTTATGGAGAAAGAGGGACTCTTTATGATGAACTCTTTCTTCCAGAAGCAGCCCCACTGGAAGTGGACCTGGTCGAGCCCCGACGGTTCGACAAAAAATGAGATTGACTTCATTATGACGACCAGGCGCCAACTGTTCAGTGATGTCTTAGTGTTCGCAAGGGTGAAAACTGGCAGAGATCACCGAATGGTTAAAGGCACACTGAACCTAAACGTTAAGTTGGAGAGGTCTCGTTTAATGAAGTCAACGCTCCGTCCCCCTCGTGCTCTAATCCAAAACTCAGAAACATTTCAGATCGAGTTACGTAACCGCTTTCAGTGCTTAGAAGATACTAATTTACTAATTTTGTCACGTCAAGGATTATTTGCATTAAAAGAATATAAAAGAAATACATAGAAAAAGCATTTTTGAGTCATATAATGAATAAAGTTTTAGCTAGTAAGTTTCGTCCTTAAATCAAATTAATAATTTTTCGGAGAAAAGGCAATGTAAACAAAAATCAACTATTAAAATATATTGATTACCTAAATACTTTAAATTTACATAAAATTATCTTGTTTACATTGCCTTACATACAGGATTGGCACACACAGAAAAATAATATAAAATACGATTTAAATATATTAATGAATAGTTTGTCATGTAATAACAATTTAAATTTAACATTTAATTGTAACAATCATAATACTAGAATTAATTTAATAAATATAAATTGTTTAGTTAAGAAATTTTTGAATACAGATAGGAATACCTTTCCAAATAATAGGTCCTTACATATGAAATTGTCGTTTTGTACGGGAAGAATGTAATGTCATTTTTTTTTGGTAAAATATTTTTAATTAATAAGATTATGCACCGTTGTTATTTATGCACTTTTGCCATCTCATAGGTAGTTCATTGATCCATTTACTAAAAAAAACCATGAGGGCGAGAATCAATAAACTCTTTGAAGGCGGTTTGGACTGCCGTATCGGAGTTGAATTTTTTCCTTATAAAAAGTTGTCCAAATTCCGGAAAAAATGGTAATCTCTTGGAGCAAAGTCCCGGGAGTATGGTTGATGTCGCAGACATTCCAATTGTAGCTCATCTAACTTAGTGGTTGTTTGTTGTGCAGCGTGTGGTCTTCCGTTGTTATGAAGCAGCAGTGGCCTTGAGCGATTAACCAATCTCGGTTGTTTAGCAGCTAGGTCTTCTTTAATGGTTTGCACACAACAACGGTTGCTGACAAAGGATTACGGCTACTTGCCGTAATCGTTTGTCAGCAACCGTTGTTCGGCCAGATTTTAGAAAGAGGTAGTGAACGACACCGGCGCTCGTCCATCAAACACTCATAAGTAACTTTTTCCGAGTCAATTTTCGTTTAGGGCAGGATTTGGCTGGGTCTCCAGGGTACAGCCATTACGACGAGCGCTTCCGATTATCTTACAGTGTCCACTTTCATAACAAGTAATGATGCGATTTAAAATCCCTTCATTTTTGTGTCGGTTGAGCAAAGTAACTCAGCAGTCGACGCGTGTTTGCAAGTTCGATTCATTCAATTCATGAGGTACCCATCGTTTAAGTTTTTTTTCTTTCCCGATTTGCTTTAAGTGGATTAATACAGTTTTATCACTTACCCCGAAGCCTTCAGCTATCTCTGAAGTGATTTGTGATGGGTCCGCTTCCACAATAGCCCTTAATTCTTCGTTTTCCACTTTGGTCTCCGGCCGTCCATGGGGTTGGTTCTGAAGGTCGAAATTTCCAGAACGAAAACGTTTAAACCAAAAACATACCACGCTTTCTTTTGCGACATCCGCGCCGTACACATCATTAATCCTTCGAGCTGTTTCTGTAGCATTGGTGCCACGGTAGAACTTGTACTCGTAAATGTACCGATATTTCATGTTTTCCATTGTGCGGTAATAAGCGACGTCAAAGAAAAAAATAATGAGGAAAAAACAAATGAATGACTGTTTTCAAAACTCAAATGTACCAGCTAAATGAATGTATAAATTTGAATTTGGAATTCTTAACCAAAGAGGAGATATATTAGATCATATTGGTCAGTACGACAAAACGCTAGTTTCATATGTAAGGTACCAATAATTTAAGACAGGAAGCAAATGTGCTATCTTATTATTTATATATTAACTCAGCCTAAGACTTGGCTACCCATACATTTGCTTCTATTGAGCAGCGTAATGACTTGACATTCAATTAGGAATCAGTACCAAGTAATTTAAATTAGAAAATGATATAGTAGAGGTAGTCTCTAGCAGTAATAATAATTTAAATAATTTGGAATATTAATAATTTTAATTGTATGACTCCAAAACGATAATAAAAATTGTTTACACTTGGGGCATCAGAATATACAAGGCGTGGTAGGCAAAGAGCCCGAAATTGAATTGTTCTTAAATAGTATCAACATTCATATTTAATGTATTAAGTACTGAACCCTGGCTAAAAGTTTATAACTTATGTTTAATTTCAGTAATAACCAGGTGGCCAGATCCTTCAATAGAGAAAGTAACGAGAACAAAGAACCAAATTGCACACGCGGCAAAACCCCCCACCACCCCCACCCTGGCCCCCAAAAGGACACAACAAAAACGGATTTAAAAGCTCGCTTCTTAATTTTAGCTAGTAAATTACTATCATGTAAAGGTCGTAAAGATATTGTGAGCCTCTCTGTTGAGAAAACTGTAGAAATGGCATGTGTTGTGTTTGAGCACCTCAATGTTGTAAGCGTCTATAGACCCCCATGTTCTTTATATGATACTTTTGAAAAAATTATGGATGAAGTTTTTGTTACGCTTAATAAAGAGAATTAAATATGTTGTAATATGTTCCCACCCACAACACTTAAAACCATTAAAACTTATATTTAGAGACTACTTTTCTATGAAGAAGTTTAGCATTAAAATTAATACAAAAATTTTTATCTTGTCGTCTAAACAAAAGTCAGGTTTTACTTCATTACAAAAAGATTTTATTGTATTTTGATAAAAAAAAACATACCAAGCAAATTCGGCAGACAACTATTTCAATATATATTACTCGAAATTATTTACTTAAAAAGATAAATTATATTCACAAAAAAACTTTCATTACAATTTTAAAGTAGAACACTATACTAAAACACCAATAAAATACTAGAAAAATTAAAAAATCAACACAATAACATTCACGTGAAAATGGCGTACGAAATAAACGTCGATTATAAATAAATATTCATAGGATTATAGGTTTTTGTTGCACTAAAAGATAGAGTATTTCATATCGATTATATAATGCCAAACTTCTTCATAGAAAAGTAGTCTCTATATATGAGTTTTCATGGGTCGGTGCGACCTCATGCGACCGCTAGGGATTTGACGGAATATGGCCGTGGTCTCAATAAAACGCAAGGGGGTTAGAAGATAATGGGCCGTCACAATATCAATGATATGTTGCAAATCGGTAACATTCATTGATATGCGCATGTGAGCACTAGTGATGATCTGTACACCGGCATTGCCAATATTTCTCGGGAAAACATCTCCGAGTAACGGGACAAACTTGTGTCTGAAGTTGAGTCTCCTCCTCCTAAACCTCAGAAGACACAAGTTTGCGAGTTTAACTTTAAAAAGAACCCCTTTGTCGCTTCTACTCAGTTTCAAGGCACGCTACCCTTGTTGCCTAAGCCTGTATCGGAATCCTCGGCATCAACATATTGAACGACGAGCAATTTCGTGGTCACTTGGAATAGAAGGCCAAATTGGCCTCTAAAAAGCTTGGCGTGCTCAGCAGAGCGGGACAGTATTTCAAGCCGGCACACCGCCCGCAACTTTACGAGGCGCAGGTTCGGCCGCACATGAAATACTGTTTCCGTCTCTGGGTTGGGACTCCCCAGTGCCAGCTCCTTCTACTTGATCGCATCCAGTGCAGACCAGCCCAAATCGTTGGCCACCGAGTGCTTTTCGATCGGCGCTGCGAAGAGATGTTGCATCTCTTTGCATTTTCTTTCGCATCTACCATGGGGAGTGCTCTGAGGAATTGTTCCGATTAATCCCAGCCGCCAAATTTCATGAACATACTATCACACCATCTGGATGCTTGGAGTTTTTCAGCGTACAATCTCTCTGTGAAATAGTTTACCACTAGTGATTTTTCCAGACCGATACGACCTAGGAAGCTTAAAGAAAAGTGCTTTTTCCTTTCTAAGAGGCCGGCAACGCACCTGCGATTCCCCTGGTGTTGCAGTTATTCTTGGGCGGCGTAAGTCACTTAACATCAGGTGAACCGTATGCTCGTTTGCACCCTCTCCTTTAAAACACCTTCTTTTTTGAAGTTATGTAATCACACTAACTACCTTAATACAAAAATTCACGGAAATCGTTCCATTAATTTTTGCGTGAATCGTGAACACAATAGATCGACAGACAGACAGGCAGAATAACAAAATTCCTAAAAACCACTGGCTTCAGTACCCTTTATTTTAGTCCCTTAGATTTGTTTTATCAAGAATATATTAGAATTTCAGACACACTATATCAATCATACGTAGTGTAGTCACGCTACAGCTATATTTGTTGCAGTCTGAATGGGTCAACTAGACCGAGGAAGGTCTACGCTCTCACAGAATACCAGCCTTAAATAGGAACTTGATATGTCTGTGTTTCGTGTGGTAAGTGTAGAGAATCAGGGAAGTCTTTTACTGGTAACGAGGCATTTCATCTCAGTCCTTAGGGCTGACGACGCATCTGCATTTTGATTCCTAATCGAGGATAAATGTCAATGTCTATGGGAAACATGGTCCACTTACCCTTAGGTGGATTATGGGATTTATTGTTAACCACAGCGTTTTCGTTAGCTACATGTATGTACAACGTTTAAAAAGAGACACAAAATTCTTCTACTTGTTTCTAAATGACTTCACTTTTATGAGGTTTATGACGATTTGGCAATAGCAAGCAGAAACCTCCCCGTAATTTCTTGGGGTTGTTTCTTTAAACACACCAAAGAAAATGGCATATAGTTCACTTACTACTCCACCATGCGGCTGGTATGAAATTTAAAATTGCTAATCCATACAAAAAAATAAAATTTAAGTGTCTATTTATAATGTCAAAATGACAACTTTTCGTTACATGAATACGAAAGTATATACGTCAGTTTTAATAAAATTTTGTCTGTCTGTTTGTTCCAGCTAATCACAGACGGGGTTAGACCGATTTTGATGGGACTTTCACTGCAGATAGCAGATGTTATAAGGAGTAACTTGCGTTAATTTTATTTTGGAAAAAAAGTAAAAATTCAACGAAAAATAATAATTATAATAATAATTTCGATGCAGACGAAATCGTGGGGAATAACTTGTAAAATATAAAAAACGATAGTTTGTCCATTATGTAAGCACGATTCGATGAACAAAGTTATTTACCTGTAAAGTAAGAAGGACTCCAATTGTAAATCTTTCCTTAAACGTTAATACGTGTATCAGGAAAAGCGCCGAAAATAAAAAAGAAACTGAAACAAAATACTTGGAAAGGAACAATGAAAATTCATTGAAATAGTGCTCTCAGTTGCATTGTGCACTCGACGCCATTGTTATCCGCGATCATTGTATGTTACCGGCGCACTCAGCAGTTTACATAAAACATTATAGTAGAACCATTTTTGAAATTATTTTAAAAAATACTTTTTTATGTAAATATATTTTTTAAGTTATTATATATAAGCTAGTACTGAGCCACAATGCCACCTGGTGATAAGTGGTAATGTAGCCCTAGATGTTTAATCTTACTGTCTTAGCATAACAAAAGCCTTCTTGCATTGAAGACGCCTAGATTTTACTCCAAATGAAATTATTCCACTTCTTTGATGTACGCGTTAAAAAAATGGTGAAAACTTACATTTAATTAAGGTTTTCAAAGTGATGGTGCCTCGGTACATCAGTATAGGCTGTAAGCTTAGCTCAAATGGCTCAGCTTGAATGGAAAAGGACTAAGCTTTCCCAGTATACTGGCATGAAATAACAACATCATCAATCTTATTCAAGCCTATACCTATGCAGCGAAACCGTAGCTAAAATATAATAAGGCAACAATTTTCACAACATGAAGTTTTCTAATATATTCGGCAAGCTCCTGACTGTAGTACTGCATTATAGGTAATAAAGTTATTTCCTCTGTAAGCTAGTGCGATAGGACGTAAATAAGAGCGTCACGATGGAAAATTTACAATCACAGGTATACGATTTTATGAAAAAATATAATGTATTGATATTTTGCGATTCATATGTTGATCTCGTGAGTACTTATTTTAAATTTTTTAAGTTTGCACCGCTTTAAAGCTTTGATGCCCAGGGTTCATCATGATTTCCAACGGCAAGGAAATAGTGCCCCGCTGGACGCACTAGCGAACTTGGGACCTTTCGTTTCAAACCGATGCCGGTCAGAATATTTTTATCTGGAAATACACCACTTATTGCATACACTAGGTGATGGTCCCCTCTATGACGCTATATGAAAAATATGTAAAACAAAATTTCTAGACCTGCTAAGAGATGCAGTGGATACAAGTGGTTCACGGCCGTGTTTGTGGCTTTACTTGTGGCGCTACTTATAGTTGTATATGGTTTGACCATTCGCTATTTCTGCAATTAATATGAATTCTTTCTCACATCTGAAACGGTCGATTGGTTTGATGAAGTAAAGTTAGGTCGAAGTAAAGTTACAGTCTTTATTCGTCCTACTAAGAATAGCCATACTTTGTTTCTGAGAGGATTATGAACCGATTGATCCGCCGCCTTGCTCCAGTAAGCGTTAACAGACTGTCGTTGAAGTATTTTATTTCTTAGACTTGCAGGTTTCCTTGAGATGTTTTACTTCACTACCGAGCACGTGATCCCATTCAAAGATCAACTCTTTATCGGTGAAGTTGACAACCCAACTTCAGTACATACGACGGCAAGATCCTGTACATATAATAGCTTTTCAAATTTATATTTTTGCAGGAATAAATTATCAGTCATAAACTGCAGGAACTTAATAAAAAATATAAATTCCAATGTAGAATGGATCAGCCTTTAAATAAGTCAATATTATAATATCAGATCTTCAGCACTGTTTAAATATTCCGACACTGTTTAGATAAGAAATAGCAACTATTTTATTAGCAACTTTTTAATTTTTCTAACTTCACTCTTGATGTACCTTCAGATCACTTGCTGCATGCTGGTTAAGAAACACATTACTTTCTTAGAAAGAGGCCTCTCCAACAATGCATAAAATAATATTATTTTGAAAATGTATAAATTTACATACAGATAACTATTTACCCTGGTATTGACAGTTTAAGTATTCCACCTTAGGATTTTATGTGTACTGAAAAATACCTTAAATTTCTGTATAAATATTCGTCAAACTATTATCAAAATATTATAATAGAAACAAGAATAATGGTTTATGAAGCTTGCAATATCTAAGCGCAACATTATCAAGCAGTTTCAAAGTGCTAAGCATTTAATGTCGCATCCCATTAAGCCTCTCGCACTGTTGTATCTATGCTTGGTTGCAAGGAAAAGCTTAGTTGTCAAAGTTTATATTAATGTTACTAGATGTTTATGTTCATCACATACTACGTGCACGATAAGACTGTCATAGTGACATTTCGCTTCGCGTTAGGCTTTAAAGTAATAACATGTAGTATAAATTTAAAAAATATACAAAATTTGACCTGCATAATGTTCAAAAACTTTATCAAACTAAGTTTGTATAAAAAGAGTTACTATAATATTAAGGAATTTATGAATGACAATAACCCCTTGGAAAGGTGATCGCTACAAAGCAATTTCTAACTTGTTCTGTGTTGTTAATTGTAATATACACGAATATAAGCTGTTATTTTTTTTAAAGTCCCGCTGAAATTCTTGCTGGTTCTTACCAGGATGTAGATTTTTTACAAACCAGTGGTAAATTAAAAAAGTGAAATGACTTTAAATAAGTATTATTTATAATCTATTGAATAAAAAAGTTTCTGCTGCTGTTTCTGTTTCTATGCAAGCTTGTTACGGGCACTTCTTTTGAGTGGGTTAAGTGCGTGTAGAATGGGCAAATTCAAACCAATAATAAAATAATACATGATGAAAAACTAAACTTAAACAACAGGCATTGTTTGTCGTGAATTTTTTTTATCATCGATATTTAACACGTCTGCAAAATTTGAGGTTGTTCTGAGATGTGATGAGAATTGAATTAAAATCGACTTTAAGAGTTTGTTCGTAAAGGAAGAAGATGAGATCTCCCGCTGGGTAAGGTGTTCAGCCCAGGGAGTCACCAACGCTCCATGTATGGAGCTGTGTTATAAAATGTACCGCAATAGTTCGGAAACCTCGATAGCGTCTGTTCGATTCGTTTATGAACAAATAAAAGGCCGTCACACGCAACGCCACAAGCAAATAAAATAATTATAAAATACAGTTAATAAATATTTATGTTATGATATAACTTTGCACATAATAAGCAAACTGATGGCAAAGTTGAGAAAATCCATCACTATATATTATACAAGACTAAGTTGCATACATGCTTCTATCTTTGTATTTACTGGGATTTCGATGCGGCTTTGAGTATTGTTTAAAGAATTACCTGAGGAAGACTTTCGTGTTTATTATATTATAAGGATCGTAGATTAATAACGTTTTCTGAACACAACACAACGCACTAATAATTAGATTAATTGTATTCTTGATTGCCACCCTCATTTGCAAAAAACATAAAATACCGGTGTATAGTCCTAATTATAAATACTACTTAGATAGAATTTTAATCTTAATACATAGAGAAAAAAATATTTTGCGTTATTATTTAGTTTTGTCCGGAGTGAGTGGATTCAAACTTGGCCCAAAGCTTCTCTCTATGCCCATCTGCACAAACATCAAACATTACTAATTTAATATATGATAAAGTTTAATTTTTACGTTTCGAAACTACGTTACTGAAACAGAGGCTGTTTGATTTCAATCTGTGACAGAAATTTTCTACATTATTTTTTTTAACAAAATCCAAAACTCTTTAAAGTTATTTTAACAATCTTATATACAGGTTGTCCGGTAATGAATGGATAACCTTGAAATATCTTATAGTACAACTTATGGCCGTTCTGAAAAAAATACGAAACATAATATATCACAAGTAGTACCTTTGATATATTTTTTTAAGAAAAGTCGATTTTTTTCTATCTTATTTTACTGTCTTGAACACTATGATAAGTGGATGCTGTGGCCGATAGATATCTACATTTATCCTCGCACCAAAATGCAGTACCTGGGTGATTAAAATTTTCGTATTTTTAAAAATATAAAAAAGGGCAAATAACAGATTCTCTCACAAAAGAAGGGAACTTGAAAAGAAAAGGAAAAAAGTCGGACCGAAGACAGGACGCGAACCAAGGCATTACGATTACGTGACCGCTCGATATCCACTTGAACTATTACGATCATTAACACAATGTCAAAATTTACCTTCTTATATTGCAGCAGTTTTTCATTGCCTAAAAACACGGGCATTTTGCTAAAAATAAATCCTAGCTAGATCGATTTATTGCCCCCGAAACTCCCTGGACACAATTTTATGAAAATCGTTGGAGCCGTTTCCGAGATTCCAATTCCGAAAAATATATATATATATATATATATATATATATATATATGCCACTACACGGTGTTGATGGGAGACTTCAACGCAAAACTAGGCACAAGAGAAAGCGGTGAGCTGAAGGTGGGGAAATTTGGAGTAGGGCAACGGAACCGAAGGGGCCAGCAGCTGGCCGACTTTATGGAGAAAGAGGGACTCTTTATGATGAACTCTTTCTTCCAGAAGCGGCCCCACAGGAAGTGGACCTGGTCGAGCCCCGACGGTTCGACAAAAAATGAGATTTAATTCATTATGACGACCAGACGCCAACTGTTCAGTGATGTCTCAGTGATCGCAGGTTAGAGGCACACTGAACCTAAATGTTAAGTTGGAGAGGTCTCGTCTATTGAAGGCAACGCTCCGTCCCCCTCGTGCTCTAATCCAGAATCCCGAAACCTTTCCGCTCGAGTTACAAAACCGCTTTCAGTGCCTAGAGGATTGCAATGCAGTGGACGATATGAATGACAAGCTCGTGGAAACTGTCCATGCGGTCGGAGCTAAGTTCTGCAAGACCCGCCGTAGAAGAACACAAAAACTCTCCGATCACACTCTTAATCTCATGGCTGTTAGACGGGAGATGAGGCTCCAATCGTCAACATATTTGACAGCATAGAGGCAACTGAACAGACAGATCTCCAAATGCATGCGGCGAGACTTACGCAACTTTAATACTGCTCGTATTAAAAAAGCGATCGAGCGGAACCAGGGCGCCAAAGTCTTTGCCAGAGATCTGTCTCCCAGAAAGAGCCAACTGTCAAGGCTGAAGACTGAGTGTGGCAACATCGTTTCCAGGACACCTGAGATTCTGAGTGAGATTGAGAGGTTCTATGGGCAGCTGTACACATCATCATTGGAGCCACACGCAAGTGTGAGTAACGATCCAAGAGCAAGTCTTATCAGACAGTATTCCGATTATATCCCGGACGTAAGTCTGAGCGAGATTAGAATGGCTCTCCACCACCTTAAAAACGGCAAGGCCCCGGGCGAGGATGGAATTATAGCGGAGCTTCTGAAAGCGGGTGGGACACCGGTACTTGAAGTCCTTCAGAAGCTCTTCAATTCCGTCCTCCATGGTGGCAATACTCCGGAGGCGTGGAGCAGAAGCGCGGTGGTCTTGCTCTTTAAGAAAGGCGACAACGCTATCTTGAAGAACTACAGACCAATTTCCCTTCTGAGCCGCGTATACGTGCTGTTTTCGAGAGTCAATACGAATCGTCTCGCACGCAGACTCGACGACTACCAGCCTCCCGAACAAGCCGGTTTCCGAAAAGGCTTCAGTACTATAGACCACATAAATACCCTTCGGAAAATTGTACAGAAGTCCGAAGAGTACAATCTGCCACTTTGCCTGGCGTATGTGGACTATGAGAAAGCCTTTGATTCCGTCGAAATTTGGGCGGTGCTACAGTCTCTTCAGCGGTGCCTAGTTGACTGTCGGTATATTGAAGTGCTGAAGTGTTTGTACAGTAGGGCTACGATGGCTATCCGAGTACAGAACCAGAGTACGAAACCTATCCAACTGCAGAGAGGTGTAAGACAGGGTGATGTTATATCCCCGAAACTCTTCACCGCTGCGTTGGAAGACGTTTTCAAGCTACTAGACTGGAAAGGATACGGTATTGTTACGCGCTCAACGTCATACACTAGTGCCATCTAGTGTCAGGAACGAGAGCGAGGGTAACTTTGCAGAAAATGACATCACAAATCTTTCAACCGACAGCGCCATCCGAAGAACTAATTTCTAGAAAATATACGCTCGAACACTCGTCGCCTTGCGCGCATTTACTTGAATATTCCGGATGCTTCATTGCTAATTTATATATATAGGCGCTGCAAGATGCGATCGGGGCAGTATTGGATTTGGCGAGACAAGCGAAGTTTCGGAGCGGAATAAAGTGAATTAGTGTGTTTAATTATTAGTGTTTTAAGTTTAAATTTGTGTAAAGTAAATTAAAGTGTTAATTTAGGTAATTTTATCGGCAATTTTTATTGTCACGAACCTCAATCTCGTAACAATTGGTGTCAGAAGTGGGATAAAATCATGCCGATTTTACCTAAGGAGGAAACGGAGGGTGTCCGTACCCGAAGTTAACGCCAGCAGGAGACGGACCAACAAAGATTTGGTGGTGCAACGCCGCAGACGTCGGAGGGCCAGCCACCGGCTGCAGTCCCGTCGGTAGCTCCTACATCTGCAGCACCTGACTTAGGTGCTCTGATGGTGATGCTGCTGGAGCGGGCTCGCCGACAGGAGGAGCAGGCCCGTCAGTTGAAAGAGCAGCTGCAGAGCGGACAAGAGGAACAGGCCCGCCGGCAGGAGGAACAGGCCCGACGTTTAGAAGAGCAACTCCAACGCGATAAGGAAGAGCAGATGCTCCTCATGAAGGACCTTTACGCTATCTTCGGAAAAGAGATACGGGAGGTGAAGGATAAGGTTGCTCAACATGACAACCGCCTGTCGGAGGCCGAAACCCGAATCGACCAAGTAAACAATCGGGTTGACAACGTAACGGCTGACGTGAAGAAAACGCTGGACGACCTCAAACTTGGGGATGGAACAACAGCTCCCGTAGTAGCTACAACACCTTCGCTACGTGGATTCAAAGTGCCGCCGTTTGACGGTACCTCTTCCTGGTCAGCCTACAAGATCAGTTCGAGGCTGTTATGAAGGCGAACGGCTGGAATAAAAGTCAGGCCATGACTGCTCTCACACTAGGCCTGCGCGACCAGGCCTTAACAGTTCTGGAAGCTCTCGGTGAGGAAGTGACTTATGAACAACTCCTTGAGGCATTGGAGGCGAGATATGGCGACGCTCACCTGGAACACGTCTTTCGTGCGCAGCTTAAAGATCGCGTGCAGCGCATCAACGAAAACCTGCAGCAGTGGACTCTAGAAGTGGAGAAGCTGGTGCGAAAAATATGCATACCGGTCTGTACCTGCGCTCATTGAAGGGAACCTGGTGCAGACATTCATCGACGGCATCCGCGACCTGGAAGTCAGAGCTGCTGTGAGGCTCGGGCACGACGAGACGCTAAAGGACGCCTTGGCCCATGCACTGGAGTGGAAGCCGTGCGGCAGGATCATCGTTCCCATCGCATCAGGGAGGTTGCAGCAGCTACAGTTCACGACCGCAACAAAGGATACAGCCCAAGGTGCTATGGCTGTAGGGAAAAAGGCCATCTTCGATCCAGCTGCCCTAAGCGAACCGTGGAAAGGAGAGTTGATCGATCTCGAGAGGGTAGTGCAGCTAACGGCACTGCCTGGCGGCGACAGGATCATCGTTCACCTCACACTAGGGAGGTTACAGCAGTTACGGTTCGCGACCACAATAAAAGATATAGCCCTAGGTGCTATGGCTGTGGGGAAAGGGGCCATCTTCGGTCCAGCTGCCCTAAGCACACCCTAGGAAGGGAAGGTGAACGATCTCAGAAAGGAAGTGCGGCTAACAGCACCGCCCAGCAGCAGCAGGAATACGACTTTACTATCAGACACTACAGCGGGAAATCTCACGGCAACGCAGATGCATTGTCAAGAAGACCTTGTCCTGAATATTGCAACCATTGTAATAGGCAAGAGAGTAAGGAAGTGGTATCCGTGAGGATGCTCAGGACACACCACCTCAGCAACGGGTGGAAGGACAGCCTACGACATGCACAGCAGGAAGATCCGGACATCAAGCCGATTCTGGGATGGATGAAGGCCCGTGCTACCAAGCCTAAGTGGAGGGAGGTATCAGCGATGAGTTCAACCACGAAAAGCTATTGGGCCCAATGGGACAGCTTGCTGCTTCAGGATCGAGTCCCATTTGCCGCTACCTGTGCCGTAAATGGGACAATGGTCGAGGAGACAGCTGTCGTTTGCAAATGGTTGTCCCTAAAGCAAAAGTGCCGAATGTTCTACAGCTGTGCCATAATCGTCGTTCAAGAGTCCATCTGGGAGTTAAACGAACTCTACTGAAGGTCCGAGAACAGTTTTACTGGGTCCATTGTCGTGACGATGTCGAGGATTGGTGTCGTACATGTACAAGTTGTGCGGCCGTGAAGGGACCTCAGACACGTAGTAGAGGAGCATCGAAATTGTGCAATGTTGGTGCACCATGGGATAGGACAGCCTAGACATTGCGGAGCCGTTACAGAAAGGCGCAAGAGAGACTCCTAAGATCGCCCATGTGGATCGCCTGGCGCGTTATTATAGGGCCGATAATGCTCGGGACGAGCATGTCTTAGGATGGGGCAGTGTTACGCGCTCAACGTCATACATTAGCGCCATCTAGTGTCAGGAACGAGAGTGAGGGGAGCTTTGCAGAAAATGACATCACAAATCTTTCAACCGACAGCGCCATCCGAAGAACTAAGTTTCTAGAAAATATACGCTCGAACACTCGTCGCCTTGCGCGCATTTACTTGATTATTCCGGATGCTTCATTGCTAATTTGTATATATAGGCGCTGCAAGATGCGATCGGGGCAGTATTGGATTTGGCGAGACAAGCGAAGCTTCGGAGCGGAATAAAGTGAATTAGTGTGTTTAATTATTAGTGTTTTAAGTTTTAATTTGTGTAAAGTAAATTAAGTGTTAAATTAGGTAATTTTGTCGGCAATTTTTATTGTCACGAACCTCAAGCTCGTAACAGTATTAACATCAATGGCGAGTACATCACTCACCTTCGATTTACCGACGATATAATCCTTATGGCAGAATCGCTGGAGGACCTTAGCACTATGCTCAATGACCTCAATGGTGTCTCCCAACGGATAGGTCTTAAGATGAACATGGACAAAACAAAGATCATGTTTAATGTCCATGTCACACCTATGCCGGTAGTTGTTGGGAGCACTATGCTCGAAGTTGTTGACGAGTACGTTTACCTGGGACAAATAGTCCGACTAGGTAAGTCCAACTTCGACCGAGAGGTCAATCGACGGATTCAACTCGGCTGGGCAGCGTTCGGGAAATTACGACACATCTTCTCGTCAGGTATACCTCAATCTCTGAAAACTAATGTGTATAACCAGTGCGTGTTGCCGGTGATGACTTAAGGATCTGAGACTTGGTCCTTCACCGCTGGCCGTATGAGGACGCTCAAGGTCGCTCAGCGAGCTATGGAGAGGGCTATGCTCGGAGTTTCACTGCGTGATAGACTCAGAAATGAGGATATCCGCAGTAAAACCAGAGTGACCGACATAGCCCAACGGATTAGTAAGCTAAAGTGGCAATGGGCCGGCCATATAGCTCGAAGAACCGATAACCGATGGGGAAGAAAGGTTCTCGAGTGGCAGCCTCGTACCGGTAGGCGTAGTGTAGGGCGACCCCCCACTAGATAGAGTGACGACCTGGTAAGACATGCAGGAAGTCGGTGGATGCAAGTGGCTCAGGACCGTGCCTTGTGGCATTACTTGGGGGAGGCCTATGTTCAGCAGTGGACTTGTGAAGGGCGGTAATGATGATAATGATATATATATATATATATATATATATATATATATATATATATATATATATATATATATATATATATATATATACAAGAATTGCTCGTTTAAAGGTATAGGATATGCGTTGTCAACCCTGAATACTTAGATGGAATGCCGTGTGTAACAATACTATACATTAGAGTAGTAGTTTACATCACTGCATCAATACTAAAGAGTCTATGGTCAAGTTTTATTAAAAATAATCGTTTAAGTTTTGATTCGATTGTGTTAAAGTGACGTCAAATATTGTCTATGGATTACCAATTAGCGCTAGGCAACACGGGCAGTCGAGAATCATTCAAAGACGAGCCGCCGGAGTGACAAGAAGGTTTGTGAAATATAATGTTATTTCTTTATACTGTGCCATTGATTTAGTTTACTTGAAATAAATACTGTTATTGCATAGATTTATTCCTTTTATTTAGAGTTCGAAGATTCACTTTTGAGGTACCTCTTACATCTCAGAATTGGGATCTACAACACAATTTGTTTTGTGCCAACCACCCCACGAGCTCGACCATTAAATATTGATGCTAATTTTTATTTATTTCTCGTTTTAATAAAAAAATCAATGCAATTACAAGTACATCGACTAGTTATGTTCCTACTAAATGCGATAAGACACTAAAATGACCCATGATTCGCCCAATTTAACTAGATTAGGTAGAAATTTTTTTCCACTTGTTATTGTTCTACCTTATTCTATTTATTATTTGATTAAATGCCTCACAATGTGATTGAAAATATTCATTTCCATTTGTGCTACAGAGAAACTAACATTCAATATCACCAAAATAAATTCGATATGATCGCTAATTTTCGTGATGAAAATAGATTTAAAAAAAAATTCTACGGTAAAAAGACTTCTAAGGTTAAAATTAACTTATTCCTTATTAATATTTTTCTTACAATATAGTTAGAAATATTAGTTTATAAAATTAATGCAGTAAAATCAACCAACAACAGTGATAGAATGGGCTGTGAATGATCAGCGGATTTTGTGATCACCTTTAAAACTCATGTAGTGTTTTGAATAATCAATTCACTTTTATTAATTACTAAAACACGTTTTTCTTTTAAAGGGAAAAAAAAGAATCAAAGTGATAAGTTCAGTTTTTCGAAAGATGTTTTGTTCACATCCATACCGACCCACTGATGTCCGGGTGAAGTTATTTTTAATGAATTCCATTTAATGAACAACTCCTCTTGCTATATGCATCCTTTTTTAAATCATATAAGTGGAAAATAAAGCTGGTGGAAGTGATTTGGTGACAATAGAGCACTACATCTCCGCTTCGCGTTCGATGTGTGCAAAACTTTAGATATTATAGTATTATTACATTAAATATCATAACCTGTTATTGAATGAATATATACATAAGCGATGACGCTAACATTACATATCGAAAATAATGTACATTAAAATTGCGATTAGCAATAATAAAATAAATTTTAAAATATCTTTCTTTATTGAATGAATGAAAATTAAGATTTGTTCCTTTTTTAATTATGTACATGAAAATAATTCAAATTGTAGGAAAAAGTGAGCTTATTACGTTATATGTCGAAAATATAATATATAAAAATTGCAATTAGCAATAATAAAATAAATCTTAAAATACCTTCCGTCATTGAACGAATGACAGTTAAGATTCTTTTTTTTTATAATTATATGAACATAAAAATTGTTTCGAGTTCCAGGAAAATGAGTGACAAAGAGCCCAGGCGAATTCTCGACGTGACCTGACAGCGACAGCGGTCCTAAGGCCGAGTTCAACACCTGCGAGGAATCGAGAGGCGCAGTCGAAGCCGCAGCCACAGTGATTGAGGTGAGCGTCGACCACGATTGCAGCGGTCTCTAGAACGCAGTTCAGAGCGCGATCAACGCCGCAGTGTTGCACATTATCATCGTAGAATTTCTTGTCGAAGTCGAAGTGCAAGCAGTACGCGTACGCTACGCGAGCTGGAACACAATCTGTCACGAGAGAGGGAGAAGCCAAAGACGTTTGAAAGGAAGGTACGTAAAGAGCATGAGTGATGGAATGAAAGAAACAGATGAGCATTTCCTAAAATTTTTGCGCGGGATCATTTTTTTAAATGTCCGATGTTTTTAAGTTAACATTATTCATTCAGTTTTTAAATGTATCCAAGTGTTAAAAAAATCATCATTATATCTTATACTTCATAAATTATTCGTATAAATATGCAAAATACATCAAAACTAGTGTTGTAGACACTTCGAGTACAAATGTTCCAATCATTTCTTTGAACATGTAGAACATTATAGATTTTAAACGTTAAGATAAATGATTGAAATACATTTTACTTAGCGCAATCGATCAATTTCAATATCGTTTTATGAAATTTAAATTAGATAATATTGTCCAGTAAAAAGTTCCCTAATGAAACCAATTTCATTGTTACCAATTTAACCCATGTTATTTTATAAATCTACTAAAAGAAAAATATGTATTTTAGTTTTGACATCATTGTAGAAATGACATGAGACGTCAGTGTTTTGTAAAACATCAGTACACTTCGAACAACTTCAGATGGAGATGCGGTCACCTCAGGAACCGTCTCAGATAAGCCGTTAATAGTCCTATGTATTTAAATAATAACATGTAGTTTGTTTAAGTTAGATTTGTACTAACTATGATTAATTAGTATTACAAGTACTCTTTAATTTTTTTGTCTAATAAAGTTGTATATTCGAGTCTTAACTGAATTGTATAAAAATTGCTGATTCAAAGTTAGTGAAAGTAGAAGAGATAAAATTATGTATAAATAGAACAAAAATTAGAACACTAGTTATGCCTAACTAAATGTTAATGCTGGTGTTCCACAAGGCTGCGTGCTATCGCCAACGCTGTTTCTTCTGCATATCAATGATATGTTGCAAACCCGTAACATTCATTGCTATGCAGATGAAATCACTGGTGATGCTCTGTACACCGGCCGTGTCAATATTTATCGGCAAAACGTCTCAGGGTACCGTGACAAACCTGTGTCTGAAGTCGAGTCTTTGCTGAACAGAGTCTCGGAGTGGGAGCGACTAAATCTAGTCTAGTTTAACCCCCAGAAGACACAAATTTGCGCGTTAACCGCTAAAAAACCCCTTTGTCGTATCTCCTCAGTTTCAAGGCACTCCCCTTGTTGCCTCAGCCAGTATGGGAATCCTCGGCGTCAACATATCGAGTGATGTGCAGTTTCTTGGTCATTTGGAAGAGAAAGCCAAATTGGCCTCTAAAAAGCTTGGCGTGCTCAGCAGAGCGGGACAGTATTTCATGCCGGCACACCGCCTGCAACTTTACAAGGCGCAAGTTCGGCCGCACATGGAATACTGTTCCCATCTCTGGGCTTGGGCTCCCCAGTACCAACTCCTTCCACTTGACCGCATCCAGCGCAGAGCGGCTCGAATCGTCGACGACCGAGTGCTTTCCGATCTGCTCGATTCACTATCACTGCGAAGAGATGTTGCATCTCTTTGCATTTTATATCGCATATACCACGGAGAGTACTCTGAGGAACTGTTCGGATTAATCCCAGCCGCCAAATTTCGTGAAGGCACTACGCGGCAAACGTCCCGATACCATCCACACCATCTGGATGCTTGGCGGTCCACCACTGTACGTTTCAAGAAGAGTTTTCTTCCACGTACGACCTCTCTGTGGAATAGTTTACCACCGGCGATTTTTCCGGACCGATACGACCTGGGGACTTTCAAGAAAAGAGCTTGCTCCTTTCTAAAGGGCCGGCAACGCACCTGCAATTCCCCCATGGTGTTGCGGTTGATCATGGGCGGCGGTAGTCACTTAACAACAGGTGAGCCGCATGCTCGTTTGCCCCCTCTTCTATAAAAAAAAACGTGTTCGTAGGATCAACAACTTTTTAAATGTAATAGACTAGTGCTTAATTGTCATCAATCCAAATGTTATGTTTAGGTGATAGAACTCTCTTTCTGCGCAGTAGTCCGTCTGGATTGGTTCCACGTTCTTACCTTCTTCTTCTTCTGCCGAATAGCATTACTCGCACTGCTTTGTTTCGGTCTGAATGACATATTAGTTCCAGCTTACAGGTTGTGAGGCATTCCATCTTAGTCATCCTTAGATGTGATGACGCATCTGTGGCCTGATTTGCTTGAAGTTGGCTGCAGATGTCCATGAGCCGAAGTCGGTACATACTATCAGGTAAATGTATGCTCGTCTGTAATTTCAGTTAAATAAAAAAAAAAAACGCTTGAGCTCATAAGAGTCTATTCAACATGTAGGTAACAAACATAATAAGACTAGATACTTACAAAATTCTTCTTCTTGTTTTCAAAATAATTCACTATTGTGAGGGTTTGGATTCGTCGAGTCGATGTTGCAATAGCAAGCAGAAATTTTTCCGTGATTTCGTGTAGTTGCCTCTTTAAACACCCATGAAAGAAATTGGCATGATAGTTCACTTACGCAACCAACATGCGGCTAGTACGAAATTTAAAATTACTTATCTATATAAATAAATAAATTGAAGTGTCTATTTTTAATGTTAAAATGACAGCTTTTTACTACATACATACGAAAGTTTATACGACACCTGTAATAAAAAATCATTTTATCATTTTTTCTGTCTGTCTGTGTGTTTGTTCCGTCTAATCACAGACATGGCTGGACCGATTTTGACGGGACTTTCATTGGCAGATAGCAGATTTTATATGGGATACTCCATTTAGTAGGCTAATTTTATTTTGCAAAAAGAAATAAGGTTTTGCCAAAAATAATAATTACAACAATTTCGACGCGGAAGAAGTTGTGGGGAACAGCTTCTGAAATATATAAAACGAGAGTATGTCCATAATCTAAACACGATTCGATAAACAAAGTTATACCTGTATAGTAATAATGACTCTGTATAGTAATAATGACTCTGTATAGTAATAATGAATGAATGAATAATGACATGGTAAATCTTTCACTAAAAGTAAATACGTAGATCAGGAAAGTACCCAAAATAATAAAAATAAACTAAACCGAAAGACTGAGAAAGAAACAATGAAAATCCATTGAAATAGTACTCTCAGGTGCATTGTGCACTCGGCGCCATTGTTATTTATTTATTTGTTATAATTTTAGGAGAACTTACAGCTAGTTATAAATCTATGAACAAAAAAAAAATAAATGTACTGAAGGCCAATTAAAAGTTCCCACTTATAAATTAAGGACAGAGAAAAATTGCACAAGTAACGTAGACAAACACAAAATTACACAATAACAAATGATTACAGAAGTAAAATGAAATAAATAACAGTGCATGGTATGTGTAATAGACATCGGTAAACGAAAAACTTATTACTCATAGGCGTTTAAGTTACCTGCTAGAGGTGTTAAATAAGTCTACATTATGTATGTGTGTATGTCATTGAAACACTTGCTCACTCTTATTAAATAAGAATTTTGCCTGTGCTTTTTTATTACTCCTGGCACATATAGTTTGCACGCCTTGCGTGAATATGCATATGGAACTTTTAGTTATCCGAGATCATTGTAGTTTGCAGGCGCACTCAGCAGTTTACATAAAATATGATTTTTCAATTAATTTTCAAAGTTACTTTTTTTTGGTGTTAATATAATTTTTTGATTTATTATATATATAAGCTAGTACTTGGCCACCAGTTAGAGATAGAGAGTCCAGTTAGAGGTAAGTGGTGATACCTAGATTTTAAATCGCACTGCCTTAGCGTAACAAAAGCCTATTCACTCTTGCCTTGAAAACGCTCAACACTCCTTTTCTGTTCGCATTATAAATGAAGAAGCCATTTAGTTCTAATGCGTGGAATATTGACAACAAAGGGTTGAAGAACCGCCGACCGCCTGGTTTTACATTTAATGGAGGTTTTCAGTGGGGTTGTGCCACGGTGCAACTGTATAGGCTGTAGGCTCAGCTCTAATGGGTTAACTCGAACGGGAATTAACTACGCCAGAAGTGTAAAGTGCCAAGCCGTAGCTGTAATATGAGGCTATAAACGGTCAGACACTAGAAATTTTCTAATATATGCGATATACTCACAACTGCACTACATAACCGGTAATGAACTTATTTCATATATATCACACCAATTTATTTTTAACGCAGAAATTTACTAATTATTTTATCTGTACTTTAATTCCGTATTGAGGATAAATTCTGGTGTCTGAGGGACACATTATGAACTTAACACCAGCCGGCCCGGTTGCCAGTTTATTACCGTTCATCATAATGATCACCATTACAGCACTTCACAAGTTCACTGTTGAACAAAAACCTCGCCCAAGGAATACAACAAAGCCCTGTACAGTGCCACCTGCATCTTTAGACTTCCTACATCACTTAAAAAATAATAACTCCATCTAATAGGAAGCTTACGAGCTATTGAGTTGCCAGTTGTCTTGGCTCTTTTTCACAAGAAGTAGTCCTAAATTAGAAAAGAAAAAAATTGTATTTGTCAATAATTATTTTCAATAAAGACAAATTCATTCATGGGGATATTTGCCATTGTGCAATTCTTGGGAAGCGAACTTGTAATCGTAGTTCTTTTATTTCGATAATACAGCAAAATGCTGAAGCCCAACCTAAACTAAGAAAGTGTTCACTCTTTCATCTTTTATTATACTTACGGGATGAGGTAGGAAGAAATGTTCTAAGTGAAGTGTAAAGTAGTCTCCACTAGAGTGACGACATGGATCCGACCTCAACCCATACAGGAAGTGGATGGATGCAAGACAGACAACCGCGGCATGTCTTTGAGGAGGCCTATATTCAGTGATCTTGTAACGAGCTGTAATGATGATAGTCATCTTTGATGATGATGGCGATAGAATTATAAAAGTATAAATTATTTAATTACATAAACACTCACGCCTGTCACCCAGAGGGGTAGGCAGAGACTACAGTCTTCCATTTAGCACGATCCAGACATACCGCTCTCTCCTCTTCCACATCTATATACCTACGCATACATGCTCGTCGGTTAAGGGTACTCTTAATTTGGCCCACTTTTAGTATATCGCCAATTTGGTTGACAAACTTCCGCCTAGGACGTCCCTTTCTGACTCTTCCATTCACTTCTGAAACATATATTTGCTTTGTCAGTCTTTCCGCATTCATTCTTTCTACATGAAAATTATTTAATTGAGATGAAAAAATGATGTGATGTAATCGCTAAAATGTTTTTAATTCCTTTACCAATTATTTTCTGTACCGAAATGTTTTTCCTCAAACATTAAATCAATATTTATGTTGCCTAAAGGGAAAACACGCAAAATCAAACACAGTTATTGTAAGCTGATTCGCCTTGAATCAAAAATCTGATCAATGAAACGAGATTTAGGATATTGACGGCTTTGTGGCGCTGTGGCTTAGCAATGAGTTACAGCGCTAAGGGCCGCGGGTTCGAATACCGTATGGAACAAGTATTTGTATGGCCTACAAGTAATTGTTCTAGGTCTGTATGTTTGTCCTTGTGAAATTTATGTTTGAAACTGCCCCCACGATACAGGAAAAAATCCTAGTGTGGAGGTAACGTTTAAAAAAAAAACTAAATATCTAAAAATTTATAAAAATGTTCGACGTTAAAGCTGGATAATTTTAAATGTAATTTTTGTCCTTTTTATTTTTGTTCATCTTCAACATTGTCATTACAGCCCATCATTGCACTATTTAAATACATTTATATTTTGCAATTGCTTTAGATTTGCATTATTTTAATTCAAAGGTATCCTGAGTATATTGTTGGAAGTATATAAGCCTTTTTGTTTATAAAAATATAAGAAAATGTTGAACAAGATTGTCTGTGATGACACCCACGGGAAAAAGTAGGGTGATGATTTATTTTTTTTAAGTAGTAAAGGAAACTGTATAGTAAAGTAAAGTAAAGTTACTATGCTTAGACGTCCCACAGTTAAACACCGGCCCCTCTCAATTCTGAAAGATAAAATTCATTTAGACGAAGTTCACGTGATTTTGAAATATTTTTTTTTTAATTTTCCATGGAGTACGTGGTAAATCAGACTAAAAATTACAAGTAACAACTTGTTAGTGCCAACGGGGCTCAAACCCCGGTTGCTCGCGTGTTGAGAAATTTAAAACATGTCCTGACCTACCACGTCCTTTGTACGAATCTAAGCCTTACATGAATAGACAGTTAGCTTTGAGCCAAAATGACGATCGCAGCACCAGATGTGAAGCAGAGTCAACATGTGATCACAATGTTGACTCTGCTTCCCGTCGAAGGTCCTAGTATTTATAATATACATAATTAACTTAAAACATATCGCGAGTAACGTTACGGACGTGTCAGTGCAGTGATCAGTTCATACTTATAATTTTATAAATCGGTAACGCAGTTAACTAAGGTTTATATATATATATATATATATATATATATATATATATATATATATATATAGGTTCATAATTGTAATTCAAAACAAATAAAGGTTAAAAAAGGACAATAACAAGATAGTTATACCGCTAACTATTGCATGTAATATCCTTTATCAGATCTAATATCTATACTCAAATGTAGATCTAAATCACCTAATATACATAATCTAGTTTAGAGGCTTTTGTGATTGACAGTTCTTTTGAATGATATACTTGAACAACATTGTGTGTTTTTTTCATTGTAACTTGAACTTTTTTCTCAAAGTTTCATTACTTTAAGTCTTATGGCAGTGACTTAACCGAATTATTGAATCTAAGCTACTCGTATAAGGAGAGATTTTTAGTGACCAAAGAGATTACAGATATTTCTAAAAAGGAAATGACGTAGCTGAAAATATCTAGTTTCTTTTGTAAAATATTTATAAGAAGAATAAAAATAGTTTCAATCGCCTAGGATCTTCTCTTATATCATGGAGGTATTTAACATATATGAATTGTGTAAGGAAAAACATCCAGACCCGGAAAAACTATTTTTAGTACTTTTATCGTCTACTAAAACTTGTTCCAGGTGGGATACCAACACACATTCACAAGTATCTCTTTTTTATTTGAATCTGACGTCCAATTCGGTGTATTGAAAATGATCTCGTGAGGTAACTGAGTTTTAATTTTTCCCTGGGCTGATGACCCTCATACGTGTCTAATTACTATGGCTTGAGCAAAAAACCAATCGCCTACGCAAGGTATATAAAATCCAAAAGATCCCATGTTCACAGGTAGTGTGAATGGAGACTGTACCGCTCGAAGCATCTGGAATTTTAAACTACGGTGCAACTGATCTTCTGCCTTGAAATCCTTCTGGGTAGGCACCATCCCACTTATTTCTCGCGCCAAACGTGAATAAATAGTACGTGTACTCCTGTGTTGCCATCTGTTGTGTATAGAGAGTTAGTATAATTACACTAGCACATTCTTTACTTATGTGACTACACTAGTATAAAGATGACTAGAACATCATCTAAATATAAAATATGAATAAACGATATACAGAGCGAAAAGCTCGAGAAAATAAATACGAGACTTGAGTACAATATAAATGTGATAAGAATGAAATTGGCGCTCGACCAAAGTTGAGAATAATCTTTGATTTTCAAAAACAAAGTACATGGGTCATTTCTTAAATTATATTAATTCAGAACCGTGTTAGCTCAGGCGTGCAACCCGGGTTTGATCCCGGCACAAATGAAATGCTCGTGATGAAGGAAAACATCGTGAGAAAATTTGCATGTCTGAGAAATAAGAAATAAAATATTTTCGAAGACATGTGAATTAGTCAATACGCGTTGGGGCGGAGCGACCAAAATTTCCTTAACCTAATATCCTCTCAGATATGAGGGAAGACCTATAACTTTAATTTTAAATTTTATTCGTTAATAACAGCCCCTTAAAAAGTCCCCATAGACCGTCTTATAGCGCGCTTGCCGTGTTTGTCACGCTCGGCAGATAGTTTAGCAATCGCCGTTTGAATTGTTATCGGAAAGATGATGCTGCCCATCTCCTGTTTCATTTCCTTTTTTATCTCTTAAGAAACCCATGGGATGGTATTGTGGCAGTGGATTCTCTTACTCTGCACCCAACCGCTCAGTATAAGTACTTGATCAGATTTCTTAAAAACTTTTATAATACTAGAATAATTGTACTGTGCGGACTAGTCGTCCAAGATGCTCGTTAAGCTGTCTTTATTGTAATATTCATATAATACAAATTCTTATTAACTCATTGGTAAAAATACGTATGCATGACGTTGTTAAAGTTGACATTGAAACCATATTTGTTTAGCAAAAAGGGCAGTACATGCAATTTATTACCTAAATATTGAGGCCCCTCAGAAAAAAGTTTAAAGAATAAAACTACTTTGACGGATTTTATCGCGTTTAATTTACTTAATTTTAATTCCACACGTTTCAGGTGCTTCAAAACACCCATGTTCACGAGGGAGGGGGACTAAGGTAACTGGCATCCCCATGTCAAAGTTAACACGGAATACCTTCAGGTTTTAGGATAACATTATTTTATTTCTTTATTATAATTCTCCCCTTAGTTTGACAAACCTACAATAAATCATTTGATTTCAAAAAAAGTTATATTATTTATTAATTAATATTGGTCCGATCTACTCAGAATGACAATTATTAAAAGTAAAAGTTTGCCAATCAACAAGTTTAAAATTTTTATTAAACATAAATTATCTCTGGGAGTAGGGTGATCGCCACCAAACCGGTTCTATTCCCACTCTTAAACTGGCCTCTTCCGACTATGGCTTTCTAAAAACTACCTTTTCAGCTCAAATCATCAGTAATGGACCACGACGCTAACTTACTCGCCATCTATATAAAGAATATATCACAAGCATCTTCCAATGTCTCTTGACATCGCCAACCTCATGGGTACCTTAAAAAAGTAAATTTTTCCGATTTACTCCAGCTCACTGATCCAAACATAGCAAGTAACTTGATTATTAGTAAATTTCAGGCTGCGATAAATCAATACTCTAAGTCCAAGCTCTTGCCCAGCTAAGGATGGATTCTGAAACCCTGGATGATCTGAACCATGGATTCTGAACTCCTGGGTTATTAAAATGTCCTTTTCACAAACCGGCTTGTTTGGGAGGCTGGTAGTCGTATAGTCTGTAAGACAATTCGTAACGACTCTCGAAAACAGCACATAGAGGAGGGAAACCGGTCTGCAGTACTTCAAATGTGTCGGATAAGCCTTGTTCTTGGATCCTTACTCATACCTGCATGTGGCTACAATTATGACGTATATAATTGCCCATAGAACCGCTAAATATCAATCAAAATATCAGGTGTTCCGAAAAAAACGCTGCCACATTCGGTCTTCACTTTCGACAGTTGACTCTTTCTGGCAGGCAGATTCCTGGCAAAGGCTTTGGAACCCTGGTTCCAATCGATTGTTTCTTCAATACGAGCTGTATTGAAGTTTCGTAAGTCTTGCTGCATGTAAGAACTGCTGCGCATAGGCCTCCTCTTATTTCTGAGAGGGTCTTAGATCAAGGAAATGTCCTCCGCACTTACCCCCTTAATACGTATATGCGAATTTCACGTCTTCCAATTATTTTTCTCTAATTTCTCATACATGAAGATTTCCTAATGCTTTTTTTCTTTAACGCCGAACATGTAGTAAGTTAGCACCTAACATTGCAGAAACCCATTGCAACAGAAAAGGAGTGGAATAATTTGCCGGTGTCTTTAAGGCCAGAGTGAGTAGGTTTTTGTTAAGCTAAGACAGAACGATTAACCATCTATGCGTTACAACTTACCACCAGGTGGAATTATGGTCAAGCACTAGCTTATATATAATAAGTTAAAAATACTACGTTTACATAAAAATATTTTGAAATTAATTCAAAAATGGTTCTAGTATCACATTTTGTGTAAACTGCCGAGAGCGCCAGCAACGTACAATGATCGCCGATAATAATGGCGCCGAGCGCACAGTGCAACTGAGAGCATTAATTCAATGAATTTGCATTGTTTCCTTCCCAGTCTTAGTTTTAGTTTCTTTTTTATTTTCAGCACTTTCCTGATACCCGTATTTAATTAAAGATTTACAATTGGAGTCATTCTTACTTTACTTGTAAAAAACTTTGTTTATCTAACTATGATAAAATTATCAACACACTCTCACTTTTCATATTTCATAAGCAATTTTAAATTTCTTATGAAATATACCAGCAGCATGGTGGTGGTGTAAGTGAAAATATCATGTCATTTCCTTTAATGGATGTTTAAAGAGACAACTACAAAAAATCGCGAGGAGATTACGACTTTACATTCCCAAATTCACCAGACACATTCCGTTGTGTGAATTTATGTATATACAGTGTATCCGGTCACGGACTAGCGATATTTTAGGTACTTATAATACAGCTATTTTAATATAAAAATACTATACACACTGAGGTCTAATCCCCTCGCCCTCTATTTGGTAGCCATTTTGTTTTTCTCTTGAGATATTCTCTACGCGTTTACGAAAAAAGTCATATCTCTGAAAGTTTTAGTCTTACTAAGATAAAAATTAACTCATTCGGAGGCCATTAATATTGTTTATTGTTTACATTATCAAAATTTTTGTTGACATACTTGTAACTTTGAAGAAAAAAAAATTAACTTCAAATAAATATCAAAAAAAATATGCTAATCGGCAAATTATTGTAAATTACACACACACACACACACACACACACACACACGCACACGCACACGCACACGCACACGCACACGCACACGCACACGCACACGCACACGCACACGCACACGCACACGCACACGCACACGCACACGCACACGCACACGCACACGCACACGCACACGCACACGCACACGCACACGCACACGCACACGCACACGCACACGCACACGCACACGCACACGCACACGCACACGCACACGCACACGCACACGCACACGCACACGCACACGCACACGCACACGCACACGCACACGCACACGCACACGCACACGCACACGCACACGCACACGCACACGCACACGCACACGCACACGCACACGCACACGCACACGCACACGCACACGCACACGCACACGCACACGCACACGCACACGCACACGCACACGCACACGCACACGCACACGCACACGCACACGCACACGCACACGCACACGCACACGCACACGCACACGCACACGCACACGCACACGCACACGCACACGCACACGCACACGCAAACGCACACGCACTCGCACACGCACACGCACACGCACACGCACACGCACACGCACTCGCACACGCACACGCACACGCACACGCACACGCACTCGCACTCGCACTCGCACACGCACACGCACACGCACACGCACACGCACACGCACACGCACATGCACATACAACACACACATTTCTTACTTTTTTCTCTTTTTTTTTGGTTACTACATTAATTTGTACAATACGACCCACATCCTGTGAGGAGAGTGCTGGTGCTCTGAAACAGAGGCTCTCAGCCTATCTCAGACTCCAGTCTGTCACAATCAAAATATTTTTGTTCCTTCGTGTAATCCCCAGTTTATTACTATTATTGCGCACCATAATTAATACCACTTGCGCCACCTAGTATCAAGTAGCAGAACTAGAAGAGATTTCTAGAGAATTCCGTACTAGAACAATCTACACCTAGTCGATCGGGACCGGTATGTGCTCGAAAATTCTAGATGTATTAGTGGAAAAGGTCCTATATATGGCCAGTAAGGACCGCGACCGGATCAGTTTTGAATTGGCAATTCAAGCGAATACTTCGAAGCTACTAACTAAGTGTTAAGTGTGATATCGAATAGCTCTTCTATTATCGCTAAGCTTTCTAGAAAACTTGACACTCGAATTTTCTACATCTATTCGGTCGAGACCGGTATTTCCTGGAACATTCTAGATGTTTCAGTGGAAAAGGCCTATATAAAGCCGTTTGGGCCGCAACCGGGGCAGTATTGAATTGGTGATACAAGTGAGGACTTGGGGGTGAAACATAGAGTTTACAAGCTAGGATTTTTTGTCACCCAATATGAATAGTGTCGCCGTCTGGTATCATATGCCTTGAACTAATCTCAATATCATGTTGATTATAGATAGTTGTATGTAGTTATGATACGGCTATCTATACTATAGGCGGTTATATTTATATTTTAAGCAATTAGGGTTCAATTAAAGACGTATTATAGATTTCAGTAATATTAACATTTATTTTTGTTATATATATATATATATATATATATATATATATATATATATATATATATATATATATATTTAACATACACGATGTAAAAACGTTTATTCCGCAAATACAACACCAAACCATATTAAATATGTCCACCAGGTTACGGAATGATAAATGAAAGCGTCTATTTCGCACAACACTACACAAACATACAATGTGGTTCCAGCATGAAAATCTAAACAGACAACAAGAAACAGAGGGCTAATCCCAACTCAACCAAACCTATTGTAGCAACAACCGAAAATCACTTATAAACTATAATAAAACAACAACTTGCTCAGACGCCGGGCCGGTAGCCATTATGATTATGTCATATAAAGTTGCTACTTGCCAGTTCGAGAATAACCAGAATCGGTGTAGTCGCCATCTAGCGCACCTTTTAGAAACTAATGTTCGAAAGTTTATGCGGACAATGTATAAGATGGCACTAGTGTCTTTGCAAATTATTGGACCCCAACCTAAATTATGGAAGTGTACCCCCCCTGGAGTGGAATAAAGTGAACTAAGTGTTAAGTGTGATTAATTATTATTGTGTTTTAAATTGTAATTGGTGTTCGGTAGTTAAAATGACAATTTTGGTAATTCAATCGGCAGTTTTTATTTTTTTTATAGAAGAGGGGGCAAACGAGCATGCGGCTCACCTCATGTTAAGTGACTACCGCTGCTCATAATCAACCGCAACACCAGGGGAATTGCAGGTGCGTTGCCGGCCCTTTAGAAAGGAGTACGCTCTATTCTTGAAGGTCCCCAGGTCGTATCGGTCCAGAAAATCGCTGGTGGTGAACTATTCCACAGAGAGGTTGTACGCGGAAGAAAACTCCTCTTGAAATGTACAGTGGTGGACCGCCAAGCATCCAGATGGTGTGGATGGTATCGGGACGTTTGCCGCGTAGTGTGTTCACAAAATTTGGCGGTTGGGATTAATCCGAACAATTCCTCAGAGCACTCTCCATGGTATATGCGAAAGAAAATGCAAAGAGATGTAACATCTCTTCGCAGTGCCAGTGAATCGAGCCGATCGGAAAGCACTCGGTTGTCGACGATTCGAGCCGCTCTGCGCTGGATGCGGTCAAATGGAAGTAGTTGGTACGGGGGAGCCCCAGCCCAGAGATGGGAACAGTATTCCATGTGCAGCCGAACCTGCGCCTTGTAAAGTTGCAGGTGGTGTGCCGGTATGAAATACTGTCACGCTCTGCTGAGCACGTCAAGCTTTTTAGAGGCCAATTTGGCCTTCTCTTCCAAGTGACCACGAAACTGCAAGTCACTCGATATGTCGACAAGGGAAGTGCCTTGTAACTGAGGAGATACGACAAAGGGGTTCTTTTTAGCGGTTAACGCGTAAAACTTATGCACGTAACGTAAAACTTATGTCTTCTGGGGGTTAAAATGGACTAGATTTAGTCGCCCCCAATCCGATACTCTGTTCAGCAAAGACTCAACATCAGACACAAGTTTGTCCCGGTACTTGGAGACGTTTTCCCGAGAAATATTGGCTCGGCCGGTGTAAAGAGCATTACCAGTGCTGTCATCTGCATAGCAATGAATGTTACGGGTTTGCAATATATCATTGATATGCAGAAGAAACAGCGTTGGTAATAGCACGCAGCCTTGTGGAACACTAGCATTAATAGGCTTGCAATCGGAGCTTACACCGTATACAACGACCTTAATGCGCCGATCTACAAGAAAGCTGGTGATCCAATCGCACAATTTATCGGGAATCCCATAGGATGGGAGCTTCGAAAGAAGCGCTTTGTGCCAAACCCAATCGAAGGCCTTCACAATGTCCAAACTAACGGCCAATGCCTCCCCCTTGAACTCTACTGCCTCCGCCCATCTGTGAGTTAGGTAGACCAGAAGATCACCAGCTGACCGACCACGGCGAAAAATGTATTGGCGTTCACTAATCAGCTGGTGATCCTCAAGGTACCTCATGAGCTGGCAGTTATTGCCACGAACCCTATGCTAGAAAAGAAAATAAAGAATTACTATTATTATTTGGGGTATCTATATAGTTTTCTCATCTGGTTGGACTCTATAAATTAATAATTATAAATTAAAATAAAAAGATAAATATACATAAAAATTAATAAAAAAAAATAAAGGTCCAACCAGATGGAAGCCCGCGGCAGGGGAGACCAAACGGCCAAGCGTTAGGGGGATAGGGAAAGAAACCGGTGGACGATGCGGGCGGTATGAAGGAGCACCGCCTTCTCAATTTGAGCCCGGAGTGGTCCGTCACGGAGTACCAGTCGCCCCAGATGACCCGAGAGGCTGACTGGGATTAGCCCATTCGCAGAGACGACTACAGGAATAGTTTTGATCGATAATTCTATTATTATTATTGTTATGGGTTATTCATATTGTATTCTCATCTGGTTGGGCTGAATAAATATATAAAAGGAAATCAAAATCCTAAAAATAGTGATTTGTGTGGCTCCCAAATAGGAAAAAACAAGAAGAAGAACTATCTAGTCTTATTATGTTCGTTACCTGTAAGTTGAATAGACTCTTGTGAAGCTCAAGTCTTTTTTAATAAATTGAAATGACAAATGAGCTTAAATTTACCTGATAAGAGCTTACTTCTGCAGACAACTTCAAGGAAATCAGGCTATGGATGCGTTGTCACCTCTGGGGACTAAGATGGAATGCCTCTTTATACGTAAGCTGGATCTATTATATCAATCAGGCCAAAACACAACAGTGCAAGCAATGATATTTGGCAGCAGAAGAAGGTAAGAGCGTGGAACCCCAGACGGACTACTGGGCAGAAAGCGAGTTCCTTCACCTAAACAAACATTTGGATTAATGACAATTAGGCACTAGTCTATTACAGTTGAAAAGTTGTTGATATTATGAACACGTCTTAGTAAACTAAATATCCAACAATGATGTTTAATCTCCGCTTGCAACGAAATCCACGCTTTGCTATTGTGAATGCAAATTGCATCATAGTAGAGTAAAAGCTTCTGCGGCGAGATTGCATCTTCATAAATGTCAACGTATGTGAAAGATGACTTTAGATACTTCATTTCAGCGAAAACAATGAAAAGCAACTGCAATATGTTTCTCTGTACACATTTGTACAACTTTTACTTATATTACTTTTTTTTAAATTAATCTTCGCTCGCAAACCTACACGGGTTAATACTTTTTTAAACTTGGTAATCGTAAGCCATCTTTGATCAATAATGTCCTGGGTTCGAATCATGGTTCCAGTCACAATCAGTTATTGGGTTTTTCTGTAAAGGAATTGTCAGTAACAGACCGGAGTTAGGAAGTTGGCAATGTCTCACCCCCTTGCTTCGAAAGCAAGTAAAGTCGTTGGCCTGGCTGATCTCCCAGTTGAGTCGGATTACTGTCCTATCGGACTGTGAGAGTGAGGGAATAGAGAGTGCACTTGTGTTTGCACATATACACTCGAACAATATAATCCTGCCCTGCGCAGTTGGCTATATATGTCGTATGGAAATATGGATATCAGAGATTTCAAGAAATCCCTATCCCTCCTGATATTGAATATTCATATTGACCACGTCTTCTTACTACAAGAATGTTAGTGATATGAAAAAATTATATAACATAAAATCACTGATTTGTCGTTTCACTGAAGAAAATATAGAGAAATGAAGAGTGAATAAAGTAATAAAACGAAATTTCAAATCAACTAATGCATTTATTAGACAATGAAGTTTCAGTCATCTAATAAGAACAAAAGAAATATAGACCTTTATACGTACGTGGTGGAGCGATTAACCAGATCCGAGTTGAAGGAACAGCAAGGGTGGCGCGCTAATAATTTGAGATGTTTTCGGCGATAGGGGTTCTTGGGTTCGATCCGAGTCCGGCCTTGACTTTGTTATGTAAGATGTTACTATGGACTGTATGTGCGGTTTCTTAAAACCCCAAAAACAAGATGGCCGACGTGGTACGACGATGCACTCGCTCTTCCAAATTCTACTACATCACCAGTGTCTTGATGGAGTTCTACTTTAGCCGGTAGGGAAGAAAAATATGACTGGGAAAACTTATTGAGACAGTTGCGACAAACTGCCACAGAGGTGCGATCACAACTAGCGAAATCTTCGAACTACGATGCAAGAAGGGCTGAGCGACGGCAGTGAGCGTCCATATATCCATGGATATGATGATGTCCATATAATATAATTCTTATGACAGAATCGCTGGAGAACCTAAGCAGTATGCTCAATGACCTCAAGTCTCACAACGGATAGGTATGAAGATAAACATGAAAAATACGAAAGTCATTTGTAACGTCCATGTCACACATATGCCGGTAGTTATTAGGAGCACTAAGCTCGAATGTGTTGAGGATTATATTTACCTGGGACAAATAGTCCAACTAGGTAAGTCCAACTTCGACCGGGAGGTCAATCCACGGATTCAACACGGCTCGACAGCTTTCGGGAAGTTACGACATATATTCTCGTCAAGTCACCTCAAAACTTGGAATCGAGATTGTACAACCTTACTAATCCACTGCTGAACATAGGCCTCCCCCAGGGAATACCACAAAACACGGTTCTGAGCCACCTGCATCCATCGACTTCCTGCATGTCTTACTATGTCACCACTCCATCTATTGGGCTGTCGCCCTACACTTCACCCACTGGTACGAGGCTTCCACTAGATAACCTTTTTCCCATCAATTGTCAAGTTTTCGAGGTATATGGCCTTTCCATTGCCATTTCAGCTTACTAATTCATTGGGCCATGTCATTTACTCTGGTTCTACTGCAGATATCCTTATTTCTAAGCTTGCATGCAAAACCAAAACCCGAGCATAGTCATATCCGTAGCTCGCTGAGCGATTTTGAGCTTCATCATGCGGCAAGCAGTGAAGGGTTTTTTCAGTGTAACATAAAATTATGATTGTATTAGGTAATAGATAATTGATAGAATCAGGCGTTACTTTGCGGAAATCCATTATAATAAAGATATGGATTAATTTGCAACCTTACGCTAACTAAATACAATGATGTGTCTTACCTGGATTGACCCCCCCTCTTGCCTCCGTCAAGGAATACCTGAAAACTAGATTGTATAACCAGATCGTGTTGCCAGTAATGACCTATGGATCTGAGACATGGTCCTTCAGTGATGGTAGTATGAGGAAGCTCAAAGTTGCTCAAGGAGCTATGGAAAAGGCTATGCTCGGAGTTTTTCTGCGTGATAAACTTAAAAATGAGGATATCGTCAGTAGAATCAGAGTGACCGACATAACCCAACGAATGAGTAAGCTGTAGTGAAAATGGACAGGCCATATAGCTCGAAAAACCGACAACCGTTGGAGAAAAAAGGTTCTCAAGTGGCAGCCATGTACCGGCAGGTGAAGTCTTGGGCGTCCCCCCGCTAGATAGAGTGACAACCTAGTAAGACATGCAAAAAGTTGGTGGGTGCATTTGACTCAAGGCCGTGCTTTGTGGCATTCCTTGGGGGAGGCCTATGTTCAGCAGTGGACTTGTAAAGGGCTGTAATGTTTATGATGATGGTAATGATGTAACCATATCGTGTTACCGGGTTTTGAAAGATTTAATCGTATGACGGCGTGACCTGGAAGTTGGCCGTTTGCGAAGAGAGGTTGCCAGTAAACTAAATTTTTTCTGGCGCGCATAGTTCAAGATTTTGTGTACACGATTTATAGAATTCTAATATTTGATAATTCTCGAAATCTAAAAATTGTAGCTTATTATATATATTTTTTGACACATTCTGATTCTTCATAATAGAGAGTTGTATGTTTTAAATTAAAAAGCATCATTTATTGTTATTATATACCCTGATGATAACGAAAGACGAAATTGGTTGCATTTGTTGTAAATATAAGTTAAACAAGTACGAGTATATCTGGCAAAACCTAATCCGTAAAATTATGAGTTGTAACGAGGGTTCTTTGGAATGGCTTAACCGATTGTAATTAAACTTCATGAATAGATAGAGAACAATAACAGAAATTATCTGAGTTATAGCTTCACAAAAATTGGGACATTAAAGAAGAAAACTTTGTAAAATAAATGATTTTTGACTGTTTTTAAATCTAAATAAAACAACATTATGAAAACCCACCCAGACGATAATTGTTGCGGGTTTGGATGTTCGTCCTTTTGAAATTTATGTAAGTGTTTACTGCCGTCACTATAGAGGATGGATGAATGAAAACAAGAATCAACATACAGATGAGTTGCCACCCCTGAGGACTAAAATGGAATACCTCGTTTTTAGTGGAAAGGCTCTTTAGTTCTCTACACTCACCATACGAAACAGCACACGAAACACATTAAGGTGAAGAAGACATTCAATCAAATTCCAAAATATCAGAAATATCGCTTAAGATGAGAGAAGTAGGTAAATGAAGTAATACAATCGAAATGTAGAAATTAACGAAATAAACAAAATAAACAAGTTTAACGAAAATAAAATAACTTAACAAAATTGACAAAATAAATTAAATAAGCGACATTTAAGAAATAAATGAATATGAACGCCTATGTCGGCAAACAATTGCACTTTTTTCTTTCAAATAAGAACTTACACCTTTTTTGAAGTTTTATTAGGATATTACAATTTTATTTTGAGGAAATTACAAAATATCTATAAACTCGGAGATATTCAATTATGTAAGTAAATAGTAAATACTAAATAATAGTCGTATTTAATCTTCCATCTTTTTGAAACCGATTTAAATTTAAGAATTATTTTCATACAAGTCATGTCTTAAGTCATTACCTGCAGCTCGAGAGAGGGAATCGTTCAAAACTCTTGCTGTTCCGTAATAAAACTACCTTGTAGACGTTCCACAAAGGAAAGGAGGTTATGAAAGCAAAGATAATTAAATATTATATTGACTACTAGCGACCGACCCCGGCTTAGCCTAGGTACGATCTATTTATGTGGCGCTATTAAAATAACATATATATCAAAGATATTTTGATTTATACATTCTTCTTCTTCAAAAAAAAATATTCCATTTTTTCAGATAAAACATAGTGCAGATCACCCCTGTATGCTCTCTGTTTGTGAAGTTTCGTTACAATCATTTCTGACATTCAAAAATTTAACAAACGGTTACTCGTGTCTTATAGCACGCAATATTCAAAGCTCAATAAAAAGGAGTTATTTCGTTATTACAGACAGACATTTCAATTTTATTTACATATGTATAATTGAATTCGACTTAAAAAAGCCGTGTGTTTAGTCCGAACTCAGTAATTGATTATGGCATTGTGAATAATGCCCGAGCAAATGATTGTTATTCGATGGTTATTCGTGTCTTATAGAATGAAATATAAAGGAGTTATTTCGTTATTACAGACGGACATTTCAATTTTATTTACATACATAGATTGAATTCGACTTAAAAAGCCGTGTGTTTGGTCCGGACTCAGTAATTGATTATGGCATTGTGAATAATGCCCGAGCAAATGATTGTTATTCGATGGTTATTCGTGTCTTATAGCATGCAATATAAAGGAGTTATTTCGTTATTACAGACGGACATTTCAATTTTATTTACATATATAGATTGAATTCGACTTAAAAAGTCATGTGTTTGGTCCGGACTCAGTAATTAATTATGGCATTGTGAATAATGCCCGAGCAAATGATTGTTATTCGATGGTTATTCGTGTCTTATAGCACGTAATATAAAGGAATTATTTCGTTATTACAGGCAGACATTTCAATTTTATTTACATATATAGATTGAATTCGACTTAAAAAGTCATGTGTTTGGTCCGGACTCAGTAATTAATTACGGCATTGTGAATAATGCCCGAGCAAATCAATAATGACAAATCAAATCGGGGTTCGTGATTAATAATTATTTGAATTTCGTGATTAAGAATATATTTATCACAGCGCCTGTTCATTATGAATATTGTTACGTCCATCCATTGCAGCCTATAAAAATATGCTACTGAATATAAGGCACATAGACCTAATAGAGGGGATTTTGCCATAGTTGCCACGCTAGGCAGGCAGGTTCACAATCGCAGTTTTTTATTTAAATTTTCTGTTTTTATAAAGATTCACTCACATACTGTACGTTTTTCGACTGTCGAATATTATGAATACTGCGATATTAATCACTTATCACATTATTAATCAGTATTTGGTCTATGACAAATTGAAATTTTTCTTATTTGGTATTTTTTTATATAAATTTTAAATTAGTTAAAATATATGCTTTTTATATAACGCTTAATTTCATCTGTAGTTTATATAATAAATTTTAAGTAACTTTTAATTAAAACAAGGAAAAGCTTTAAGAATACTCAAAGTGAAAAATTACAATGAATCACGCTACTTCTTTGATATAAAATGAATGGACGCAGCTCTTTGACAATTTGTTTGATATTTCCGAGAACATACTGTATGATTTTAACTTTAACGTGACTTTAAACACAAGTCGTAGATCTTTTTCAGCTAGTTCTTTCAGCTAGATCTTTTTCTATGCCATGTCTTTGTTATGTTGTACAATGTACATTTTCGTTTAGTGGCAGCAAGCATTTCGTTTAATAAGTCTGTTTTTTATAGAATAGGGATGACAAACGAATGCACCGCCCACCTGATTGGTAATGGTGCTGTAGCCCATGGACATCTACATCTATTCTCGAATACAAAACAAAACGAAGATGCGTTGTCACCCCTGATGACTACAGTAGAACGTCTCGTAGCCAGTAAAAAGGGTCTACGGTTCTATGCACTAACAATATTAAACACAGCAGTATTAAGCTGCTATTTTGCGCCGGTATTCTGTGAGACCGTAGTCCTTTCCTGATCAAGCCGACCATTCGTGCTACAACCATAATTTAGCTGCAGTATGACTCTACCGCGTACAGTATACGTGATAGAGTGTGTTTTGTCGTGTTTTAGTATGGTGGCGAAATTCGATATTGCGTCCAATTTTTTCCTTTACATTACAGTCGATGCTCATTGAATGACTAAAACTATGTCCAGCTGCGAACTGACTCGACTGTTGCAGTAGAAATAAAGATATATATGAGCACATTATTAAATTAAATGTACTTATTGATTGTGACTTAGTAAATTATAAGGGACTGCAAGAGCACGATTGCATCAGCTCAACCGAAGTTGATCACGCGCTCACAGTATACCAGCGTGAACAAACAGCTTAATGCTGCTGTGTTTCGTTGGGTGAGTGAAGAGAGCGAAACCCCTTTTTACTAAAAATAAGGCATTCCACATTAGTACTTAGGCATCTCCATTTTGATTCATAGTCGAGGATATATTTAGATTTCTATGGACCACAGCATTCACTTCCTTTCAGGTACGTTGTGCGCAGTTTGACTACAGGTTTTCACAGACTGCAGTAGCTACTTATCGAATAAACCTGTAATATAAACTCATTCGTCATTTCAGTTTTATTTTTACAGTTTATTTAATTTTATTTTATTTTTATTCTAAATTAACTATAGATGTTTATATCTATGGGTCACAGCACCAGATAAACTATGTGGTTGTATGTCACTCTTATTCTTTAAAAAAATAGAAGTCACACTAAGTTTCATGCAACATGTTAATTATTCATCTTATGGGACAGTGTAAGGGAAACTATCCTATGGCAAGTACCAAAATGATCTCATGACTTCCGATAGATAGCGGTTTGTCTGCTCATGATCACAACTTCAAGGTGCGAGAGATCTGGTACTGTAATTATCACTACAAGGCAAAGCCATCCACAATGGGAGAGGCTCACGTTTAACAGTGGACTTTTGGGCCGATGAAGAATAAGAAGAAAGCCATATCAAAAACATTTCGTAATAACTTGCACTACCCAGACGGCTGAAAGGTCTAGGGCAGAAATGTCTTCCCGCCTAAAAAAAATGAACTTATTCTTTAAACTTGCAATTCTCTTCGTTGTAAGTGGGTTACAAGCTCGTTTGCTGCTGTAATACTTTAGGCGTAGCAGTGAATCTGTATTTTGGATATCTATGTTTTTTATAGGATATGGTGAAAAACGACAACAAAGTCCACCTGATGGTAAGTGGATTCTGTGGCCCATAGACATCTACATTTATCCTCGATTAAGAATCAGAAAGCAGATGCGTTGTCACAACTGAGGGCTAAGATGGAATGCCTCATTTCCAGTAAAAAGGGGTATCCAGATCTCTACACTCATCATACGAAACACAGCAGTATTAAGCTGCTATTTTAGGCTGGTATTCTATGAGAGCATGGTCCTTTACCTTAACCATAATATTATAGCTGCAGTAAGGCTCTACCACGTATAACAATATTTTTATTAAATATAAAGTCCCAAAATTGCAATATTATTTGTTATGTATCAATATCCGGAATCCATCTTGATTCGAGCTCTTGTCGTTCCGCCTAAATTCAGCACTTCCGACTACCTTACCTGCATGGAGGTGGCACCCCACCACTGTTTATGCTTTGTTATTTAAGTGGTGTTGAGAACCAGGTCTCGTCATTATAGCGTTGTTTTTCGCACCTTTCACAAGTCAGCCTTTGTAAGCACGAAAAAGTTTCAATTTTACTAAAACTAAGTGATAAATAACTGTTGATCTGTTAAAATATGGAGGAACAAAGTGTCAACGAAGTTACATTATTAAATTCTCAAAAACGTGTGCTTACTTCATCATCGAGTTCGGATAGCAGTGATTCGTCAGAAAACAGTGTTTGCAGTCGAACAAGGAGACACAAGAAAAGAAAAATGGATCAAACCGTGTGTAATGAACATTTTTTTATCCCAGCAAGTGGCCTTTTTAACTAATATTATTACAAAATCTGGTGGAGTTACATGCCAAAATCAAAAAATTGTCCCTTCACTTAATCTTAACTTGCACCGACCTACAACAGAAGGCGGTGACAAAATAAACCAGCTCAAGTTATCAGATTTAAGTACCACGGTAAAAGATCCCATTTATCCACGTGCAAATGAAATACATTTAAAGAAATTAGTAGAATTACAGCGTTTTAATTGTGATGATTGGTATGCTGTACGATTTATTGATGCCCAGAAAAAATATTTATCTACCCAGGTTTTGTCGAACTTGCTGTAAATGATTCGCTAAAACTATTTGAATATGCAATGTTGCGTGATGATCCTCGTTCTTATTTGCTAGAACGTTCCTTCGCCGTATTAACTAGCGCCTTACTTTGCCAAAAAAGGGGAATTACAAAGAGCATTACAAGCACTAGTAGATTGGGCCAGTGAATCTCAACAAACATTGACTCTAAATACATTATTTGATAAAAAAACGTTATTTTCTATGGAATCACCATATAGCAAAGTAACTGAAGATTTCTTTCAAATAGTTTGTGGTAGACGAGCGGATCTTGTTAGCTTATGCAGAGGTTCATTACTGCGATAGATTCCTGACGAATATCATCGCGAGGTTTTGCAAAAAATCCCTCTTAACGTAGAAACTCTGTTCAACGACGATTCCATTCAGACCCAACTTCAGAAAATTGGAGGGTCAGATAAATTGATCATTTGATCCCGATCAATGCCTCGTACTCAAAAAGAAATTTTTATGCAAATCAAAAGCCATCGACGAGTAAATAAGCTGATGTTTCGAATCGCAGTCGCATTCCTCCTTTAAAGATGACCGTCGTTACGTAAGATGACTCGTCAAAAATTTTATGGCGACTGTCTGAAACAATTTCTAAGTGTTTTGAGGAATTTAGGCTCGCCGGAACAAATATGAAGACTATTAAGTGGCTCGTACATCCCATTCATACTCAAGGCGACTCTAATACTTCCAAATCAAATTGTGATTCAGAGCTACAGGACCAAAATTTCCTTAAATATGACTCGTCAAATTCAAAGTATGTTAAAGTCCGGAGTACTCGAACAGGCGGAGCCGAGTGCCAGTTTCCTTTCTACATTCTTTTTGGTGCCAAAACTAGACTGCAGCTATCGTCCAATGTTCAATTTGTAACAACTGAACAGGTTCGTCAAAACGAAACCTTTCAGATTGTTCCGCCACTTTCGAGTACCCAACTTCCTGCAGCATCAGGATTGGATGACAAAATTAGACATACACCCTACCAGCCTACCTACTTTCATGTTCCGATTGCTCGGCGTCATCGAAGATACTTGAGACTAAATTATCACATCAATTCAAACCAGCACCAACTGGTCCAGATGGCCTGCTTATACTTTGGCCTTTCCTCTGCACCGAGAACGTTTACCTCAATAACAAAGTGGTTAGCAGATTTTCTCAAGAATCGGGGCATCAGATGTGTAGTTTATTTGGATGACTTTCTATTGGCAAGCCAGTCGATGCAACAACTACAAGAAGATATATCATTAACGATAAAGATCATGCAGTTACTAGGTTGGACAATAAATTTTGAAAAGATCTTGCTGATTCCGACACAGTGCCTCGAGTTTTGAGGCATAACATGGGACACAAAACTCAATGCGAAGTCCTTATCGGAGAAAAAGTGCTTAACGCTACGCAACGCACTTCAGCAACAGCTCTTAAAAGGCAAGTGGTTCCTCATACAGTATCAGATCTCATGGGGAGACTCAATTTTGCCACTTACTTAACCCGGAGAGGTCTGCTTCACTGCCGAACACTGCAATACTTCAGTCGACAGTTGTCAAAGGACCACCCTTACCGCCAAGGGAGTATTCCACTAACAGTTCAATCCGAGATGGAGTGGTGGCTACAAGCTGTAGGTCAATCTGTACCGATACACATGAATGCAGTAGTAACTCACCTCCTAACAACCGATGCTTCAGATATCGGCTGGGGCGCGCAAACAGAAAAGAAATGGTTTGCTGTTCTTGCAGCGATATTACACGAACCAAATCTGCTACAGAACTCTCAAGTGCTTCTTCAGACAGACAATCGAAAAGCGGTATCTTATATAAACAACGAAGGCGGAAGCAAGTCCAAAAAGATTCTCGAGCAAACTCGACAACTCCTTGCACTTTTGGATAAATTCAATTTACATCTTCAGGCCCAGTACTTTCCAGGCAGATTAAATGTCGTAGTGGACGCTTTATCACGTTAAAGGCTTGCCCCGAGTGGCACCTTACAATAGCTGCGACATTCAAAATATTTTGAATGTGGGACACACCGGAGATGGACCTATTTGTATCAAGTACTGCTCACGTGACCTGAAGTATGTTTCAATGAATATTCAGGACAAGCAAGCACAACATCATGACGCATTTTGTCACCAGTAGCACTACAAACTAGCGTGGTTATTCCCACCACCCAATCTTATTCCCAGAGTTCGAAGCCACTTAAATCAAGTCAGCGGAATGAATATATATGTATATATATATATATATATATATATATATATATATATATATATATATATATATATATATATTTGTTACCCGAGCGGTTGTAGGTCACGCTCATTATTTTATTTCCCAAAGAAGTCTTATCACGTTATTTTGGTGTATTTTTAGCTTAAATCCCACCCCCCTATATTGAACGTTTCGGTGTGTGCAGTGATTTGAATAAAACATGAACATTTAATAGAGATAATCAAGTGATTTTCACTATAAATATACGTTATCAAGTGTAATAATTCAATTGGGTATCATCGGGTGTCGTGTTCGTTCGCGACGTGTCCTTGAAAATAGAAAGTTAGACTTGGATTGCTCATCGTTGTCGACATTATACAACTGTAGGCGAGAATACATATCGCTTGTTTCACGTAACTGCGTAGCGAGACGATTGGTGCAGTGGGCAATACTTCACTGTGCATAGCGTTTCGACCTAAGTCACCGAGTTCAAGCCCAGCAAGTTCACAAAACTTTTTTTTTGTTTTTTACTACCTTTGCTTACTACGAATTGCTTTTTTTGCTTTTTGAATGTTTAACGATTGAAAAATGGCATCAACTGCGAGTAACTTTGGTATATGTTCTGGCTGCCGCAGCATCATACAGAACCGTGAGTTCTTGGTATGCGCTTTATGCAAAATGAAATATGATTTAAACTGTGCCAATATATCTCAAAGCCGCTTTAATAGCTTTTATGCACCTGACAAAGATCGCAAGCATAGCTGGAAGTGTCCAGAATGTTGCAGTAAGCAACCTAAAGTGGATAATACTAACAGCCCCATCCAACCTGCTGCTCGTCGCGACCTTGTGGAAACCGGAGACCTTGGCAACACCTGTGGTACTGGAAACTTGGGACCGCACTCCGGAAATGTCGCCCTGAGGAAGCGCGATCTGGCAAAGTCAATTTCTCTCGTTGACTGCTCATCAGAGGAACCTGGAAATGGCGGCGATTACATTACTGAAACTAAGCTGAGAAGCATACTTCAACAGGAACTCGCGGGAGCACTTCGTTTAACAATAAGGCAGCTTGTGACCGCAGAGATAAAGAATATGTCGGGCGAAATCAAGGAACTGAGGGAATCTCTAACGTTTTTCAACAGGCAGTATGAAGATTTAAAATTGGCTTTGGACGAAAGGAATACATTAGTCGATAACTTAAGAAGGGACAATGATAAGCTGAATCTAGCAGTAGACAAATTGACGCATCGGCTCCACCTAGTTGAACAAAATATGAGAGACAGCAATATCGAAATAAATGGCATTCCGGAACACAGACACGAGAACTTAAACAATGTTGTTGAACAACTCATTAAAACTGTAGATGCTCCAGTATCTGCTGAGGAGATTATTCATGTAACACGGGTTTCTAAGCTGAGCAAAGACAGCAATCGGCCACGTGCAGTGATAGTGAAGCTGCGTGCACCCAGACAACGTGATGCTATTCTTGCTTCGGTATCTGCGTTTAACAAAAAGAATAACAAGGATAAACTAAGCTCTCAACACCTCGGCCTTGCTGGTATTAGTAAGCCAGTCTTCGTCTCTGAACATCTGTCTCCAACAAACAAGTATTTGCATGCTACCGCACGAATCAAAGCCAAGGAATGCAAATATAAGTTCACTTGGGTACGAAATGGCCGAATCTTTGTACGGAAGGATGAATTATGAAAACAGCGAGGCATTGTTAATTCGTAATATGGACAGTGTAACGTTAATTAAATAGTTAGGTTAATGATTAGCGAGTGTTACAAAGTTTAGTTATAAAATTCGATATATATTATCAAAATATCCGTGGGATACGAACGAAGACTAATGAAGTGTACAAAAACATATTAGTAAATAGTTATAAGATAATCATCTTTACCGAAACATGGCTAAATGCAAGTATCTTAGACAGTGAATTCATTGACTCTAGATATGTTGTATACCGTAGGGATCCAGGCTTCAAGCTCCAAGATGGCGTTTGTGGCGATGGTGGCGGAACCAGTTGCTTCAAGAGATGCGCACTTTAGATTATACAATACCTACCTTACGTCCGCTCCAAAAGAGCACTAATTAGATTAGAATTACTGCCCTATGAAAAAACTATTTTTTCGTTTTAAACAAAACCAAAGACACTATGCAATAGATAATAGTATCAAAGACAAAGATATGCTCTTTTATTTTGAACCTTAACCTGGCAATGTTTCTTAGAAGAAAAAAAAAAGAAATCACTCTGAACTTTCGGCGTTCCACGTGTCGCTTTGATGAAGGTGCTCTGTATTTTTTATAGAATTTTATATTTGTGTCTGGACTAAAAACGAAAGTATTATACTTTTTTATATTCCTCGTAATATAGTAAACACGTAGATATATAATTTGTGGCATAAAAAGTGAAAAGTAAATTGCCAAAAGTACTTCAAAATCCGGAAGGCCCATTTTGGCGGCTGGGTCATAAATGTGTTATTTTTCAAATTCTCATTTATTTTTAGTGTAAAATGTAAGTAAAAATAGTTTTCTTACATATTTCAAATAACTTGACGTTGTATTTATTTCAAATTCACACAAAAATATTTTAAAATATTGTTCGAAATGTCATACAGATAAAATATTATTATTTTTTTATTTTTATTTTTTTATATTTTAATATTTTGGTATGAGTAACGAATAGAAACACATAAAACATAAAAATATACATATTTCCAAACATTTTCATATAAATTTTTCCAAAAACAAATGTGTAGAATTCAAATTAGTAGTAATTTTGTCACTAAAATTGAAGGATATACTACTACTATGCTATACAAGGTAATTTATGTATTTTATTACAATTTCTACCAACCAAAAATAATTTTATTCGATAGTTTATACATTCAAGAAGAATTCCTGTAAGTTTGATCCGTAAATATTGTCTCAAAGTGAAAATATAGCAATATTTGCAATATAGCAAAAAATTTCTAACTTACAAATTTTCCCGCCATTAAGGGCCCGAGCGAACGGGAGTATAACATGTCGCGGCTGTCAGAGCCGACGCGAATGTCTAACTGGGAAACTGATTGCGAAGACCTTTGGATTAACATTGGATACAGAATAAATGGCTCATATTCCACTCTTTCTATCTGTGCAGTATACTTACCATCGCCACCCAGATTGGAGCAACAAAGGGTTTTCGTAGATAATCTGGACAGTGTGCTGAACCATATTTATAACGTAATTGTGATGGGTGACTTTAATCAAAATTTTGTCGACTGGGAGTTTAACGATGACTGCAATCACACAATTCCTACTAATTATAATGACTTAGGACGCTGTCTGGTGGACTGCTTCATCATCATCATCATCATTACAGCCCTTCACAAGTCCACTGCTGAACATAGGCCTCCCCCAACTAATGCCACGAAGCACGGTCCTGAGCCACCTGCATCCATCGACTTCCTACATGTCTTACCAGGTCGTCACTCCATCTAGTGGGGGGTCGCCCTACACTACGCCTACCGGTACGAGGCTGTCACTCGAGAACCTTTCTTCCCCATAGGTTATCGGTTCTTCGAGCTATATGGCCGGCCCATTGCCACTACAGCTTACTAATCCGTTGGGCTATGTCGGTCACTCTGGTTTTACTGCGGATATCCTCATTTCTGAGTCTATCACGCAGTGAAACTCCGAGCATAGCCCTCTCCATAGCTCGCTGAGCGACCTTGAGCGTCCTCATACGGCCAGCGGTGAAGGACCACGTCTCAGATCCGTAAGTCATCACTGGCAACACGCACTGGTTATACACTTTAGTTTTCAGAGATTGAGGTATACCTGACGAGAAGATGTGTCGTAATTTCCCGAACGCTGCCCAGCCGAGTTGAATCCGTCGATTGACCTCTCGGTCGAAGTTGGACTTACCTAGTCGGACTATTTGTCCCAGGTAAACGTACTCGTCAACAACTTCGAGCATAGTGCTCCCGACAACTACCGGCATAGGTGTGACATGGACATTAAACATGATCTTTGTTTTGTCCATGTTCATCTTAAGACCTATCCGTTGGGAGACACCATTGAGGTCATTGAGCATAGTGCTAAGGTCCTCCAGCGATTCTGCCATAAAAACTATATCGTCGGCAAATCGAAGGTGAGTGATGTACTCGCCATTGATGTTAATGCCGTATCCTTTCCAGTCCAGTAGCTTGAAAACGTCTTCCAACGCAGCGGTGAAGAGTTTCGGGGATATAACATCACCCTGTCTTACACCTCTCTGCAGATGGATAGGTTTCGTACTCTGGTTCTGTACTCGGATAGCCATCGTAGCCCTACTGTACAAATACTTCAGCACTTCAATATACCGATAGTCAACTAGGCACAGCTGAAGAGACTGTAGCACCGCCCAAATTTCGACTTAATCAAAGGCTTTCTCATAGTCCACATACGTCAGGCAAAGTGGCAGATTGTACTCTTCGGACTTCTGTACAATTTGCCGAAGGGTATGTATGTGGTCTATGGTACTGAAGCCTTTTCGGAAACCGGCTTGTTCGGGAGGCTGGAAGTCGTCGAGTCTGCGTGCGAGACGATTCGTAATGACCCTCGAAAACAGCACGTAGACGCGACTCAGAAGGGAAATCGGTCTGTAGTTCTCCAAGAGAGCGTTGTCGCCATTCTTAAAGAACAAGACCACCGCGCTTCTGCTCCACGCCTCTGGAGTAGTGCCACCGTGGAGGACGGAATTGAAGAGCTTCTGAAGGACTTCAAGTACCGGTGTTCCACCCGCTTTCAGAAGCTCCGCTGTAATTCCATCCTCGCCCGGGGCCTTGCCGTTTTTAAGGTGGTGGAGAGCCATTCTAATCTCGCTCAGACTGACGTCCGGGATATCATCGGAATAGTGTCGGATAAGACTTGCTCTTGGATCGTTACTCACACTTGCGTGTGGCTCCAACGATGATGTGTACAGCTGCCCATAGAACCTCTCAATCTCACTCAGAATCTCAGGTGTCCCGGAAACGATGTTGCCACACTCAGTCTTCAGCCTTGACAGTTGGCTCTTTCTGGCAGACAGATCTCTGGCAAAGACTTTGGAGCCCTGGTTCCGCTCGATCGCTTCTTTAATACGAGCAGTATTAAAGTTGCGTAAGTCTCGCCGCATGCATTTGGAGATCTGTCTGTTCAGTTGCCTGTATGCTGTCAAATCTGTTGACGATTGCAGCTTCATCTCCCGTCTAACAGCCATGAGATTAAGAGTGTGATCGGAGAGTTTTTGTGTTCTTCTGCGGCGGGTCTTGCAGAACTTAGCTCCGACCTCATGGACAGTTTCCACGAGCTTGTCATTCATATCGTCCACTGCATTGCAATCCTCTAAGCACTGAAAGCGGTTTTGTAACTCGAGCTGAAAGGTTTCGGGATTCTGGATTAGGGCACGAGGGGGACGGAGCGTTGACTTCATTAGACGAGACCTCTCGAACTTAACATTTAGGTTCAGTGTGCCTCTAACCATTCGGTGATCGCTGCCAGTTTTCACCCTTGCGATCACTGAGACATCACTGAACAGTTGGCGTCTGGTAGTCATAATGAAGTCAATCTCATTTTTTATCGAACCGTCGGGGCTCGACCAGGTCCACTTCCTGTGGGGCCGCTTCTGGAAGAAAGAGTTCATCATAAAGAGTCCCTCTTTTTCCATAAAGTCGGCCAGCTGCTGGCCCCTTCGGTTCCGTTGCCCTACTCCAAATTTCCCCACCTTCAGCTCACCGCTTTCTCTTGTGCCTAGTTTTGCGTTGAAGTCTCCCATCAACACCGTGTAGTGGGTTTTGGAGGAATGCATGGCTCTGGAAATATCCTCATACATTTCCTCCACCTCCTCATCGGGATGTGCCGAGGTTGGTGCGTAAACCTGTATGACCTTCAGCGAATACCGTTTGGTGATTCTGAGTATCAGGTACGCGACCCTCGTCGACACACTCCCAATCTTTACAACGTTGTTGACGAGAGACTTGTGAACGATAAATCCGACACCTCCTTGGGACAGATGGTCGCCCTCCCGGTGATAGAACTAGTTGCCGGACTCGAGGATTGCCGTATCTTCCCCCTCTCTTCGGACCTCGGATAATCCAATAATATGCCAGCGCAACTTGTCTACCTCTTCTTCCAGCTCCAGTATCTTCTCGTCAGTCCTCAGAGTGCGTGCGTTATATGTTGCCAGATCGAGTCGTCGTAGGTGGCAACCGAACCTAGACCGGAGATTCTTAGCACCCCTGCCCTGCCGTTACCGTGGTCGACTGCTTGGTGGACTGCTTGTCTATGAATAATCTGTACCAATTCAACCATATAAGGCATTCACATGGTAGAACCCTGGATTTGGCCTTAAGTAGTTTGCAATGCCTAAATGTCTCTCAACCCTTAGATTTGTTAAGTGAACTTGATCTGCACCATCCCCCTATACTAATTGAAATATCAGAACTTAATTTTGAATACGACAAAAATCTGCTACCTAAGCCACGTGTAAAACATAACTACCACAAGGCAGACTACGATTCGTTAATCCTGGAATTGAGTTGTACTGATTGGCTTACCATTTTTAAGGACTGTAAGGACGTCAATGATTTTGTCACTGAATTTTACAAAAAACTGAAGAGTGAAATTATCAATCACGTACCCAAATACACCTCTAAACCAACTCGGAATCCACCATGGTTTACGAAAAATCTCATAAAACTTAATAAAAAGATAAGGAAAAACTTAGAAAACTATATGCCAAGTACGGCAATCCTAGAGATAAATGAGTACAACCTTCTTCGCGAACGATGCCATAAACTTGTTAATATCTGCTATAATAATTACATGACAAAAATTGAGTCTAGCATCTGTAAAGATCCGGACAAATTTTGACGTTTCATCAAAGATAAGCGCAAAGGTCTTTCTGTACTTCCTGCTAAAATGATATTGAAGGATTCAACTGCATCCTCAGGCACCGATATAGCGAACCTTTTTGCAAGTCACTTTTCTTCCGTATACACCATTAATAGCGTTACCGATGTTTCTCATAGTCATGATATTGCGAACATGAGTAATTACACTTGAATTGAGCGAGTCTCAAGTGTACAAAAAAATACAACACCTCAATGAAAAAAAAGGACCTGGGCCTGACAACATACCACCCCTATTTATGAAACGATGTGGATCCGTTCTTGCCTTCCCGTTGACATTAATATTTAATCGCTCCTTAAGCGAAGGAAAGTTTCCCGATGAATGGAAAAAAGCCAGAATTATCCCAATTTATAAGAAAGGTGACAAGATTGATGTTACCAACTACCGACCTATCTCCATTTTATCGTGTTTTTCTAAATTATTTGAATGCCTTATTTACCCCATAGTCTACAGCCATACTGAAAACATTATATCCGATTTCCAACATGGTTTCAGGCGTGGTCGTTCGGTAGAGTCTAATTTGTCTTCCTTCGTGGCCGCGGTAGCACAGGACGTGGACAGGGGACTGCAGGTAGACACAATATACACAGACTTTTCAAGTGCCTTCGACAAAGTCGGCCACCAAGCCCTGCTGTCTAAACTAAGAGTGTTTGGCATAAGTGGTTCGCTGTTGCAGTGGTTAGAATCTTACCTGGCAATGAGATCTCAGCAAGTGGCTATAGATGGATTTGAATCTGAAATGTTTTTGGCTAAGTCTGGTGACCCTCAGGGGTCCCACTTGTGTCCTCTACCTTTTTGATATTATAATGACATAGCTACATATATTGAAAACAGTAGTGTATCTATGTTTGCTGACGATCTGAAATTGAGTAGAGCGATCAAAAGTCACGGGGATGCTGACCTTCTGCAATCTGACTTAAACAAACTCATGGATTGGTGTGCAATCAACGGAATGATGTTAAATCCTAACAAATGCTACCACATAAGCTACACAAGAAAAAGACGCCCCATGACTGGTGAGGGAGATCAGGGATCTTGGTGTCTTGTTGGATTGTAAGCTGAAACTGACCGCTCACACTGAAAATATCGTCAAAAAGGCGACTTGTATGTTGGGATTCCTAAAGAGAAACGCGAAAAGCTTCCGATGTGTCCAAACTAAGGAGGTTCTTTTCAATGCACTAGTACGTAGCCACCTCGAATTTGCAAGTGTTGCATGGAACCCAGTTTATAGTGCGTCTTCTCAGCGAATCGAAACGATTCAAAGAGCTTTTACACGCTACCTTGCCTTTTCAACTCCAGGCATATCGCATAGACACCCCTATAGTCAGAGGCTAGCATTTTTCAAAATGACAACCTTACGTGACCGACGTCTCATTTGCAGACTTAATGTTCCTACACAAGTTACTGCATAACAAAATCAAAAGTATGCACCCCCTCGATCACATTAAATTAGTTATCCCGTACAGATATCCTCGATATCCAATTCGCAAACTATTTAGCATAACTTGCCACAAAACAAACTTAGGCGCGCGTTATCCCCTAGCCAGAATATGTAAAACACGTACAATGAAATTATGACCAAGATACCGGACATTGACATTTTCAACGACTCTGCCCGATGCTTCAAGAAAAAATTGACCAATTTCTTTTCACCCTCTCAGCACACAATTATTCCTTAGTTAGTTTTTTTATGTAAGTTGTTTTGTATTCAGTGCCATTGTGGTGTAATGATCTGCACATTACGGTAAATGTTGTGTATACCTGTAATTGGCAAACATATTTAACCATATACATTTTTTATTGTGTTGTTGTTAATGTTTAATGTGTTTTGCTGTTGGTGTACCTTATAAATAAATAAATAAATTTATAGAAATAATTTTATTATTTTTTCTATCATCCACCGCGGTGAGGAATCCTAAGATATCGGTGAAGTTAAACATCCAAAAATCTTGATACTATCCGCGCTGTATTTAATAAGATGCTTTTTGAATTAATCCTTTCTCCCATTTGGCCAAACATAACCTGGACCGATAATAATCATCCATATTTTTACCAATAAGTTTAATTATAAATAAATTATTTGTATAACTTATTTACCCTTGTTTTTAGTATACTAACATAATGGGTATATTTACCTAAATATTTATAATTATAATAAATAAATAAATATAAACATTCTCATATTATATATTATCGTTTTAAAAGGGTTATTCGCGTGGTTTCATAACATTGTTAAGCTTATATTGCCTTGTTAGACATGCAACTAATTAACGCTAACCCACACGAGTAATGAAAGTGGTTAACCCTATATAACGATCATAGATGCGTATGATTAGGATATAAAGATGACCGCTTGCACAAATAGTAAATGTGCAAAATGTATGGTATTCTGTGAGGGCGTGGTGCTTATGGTTGTAGTACGAATGGGTCGGTCCCCGGTCGAGCCGACCCATTCTTGCAAAAAGGGCCACCGCTGGACATGTTTACCACACTTTTCATTCGGTTTGACGATCACAATATCAGATTCGCACCTTTGACACTACTATCTCTGGGCTGGATATTTTACGGCTGACGTAAACGAGATGATTATACCATATATAGGAATCCAAAAGATTGTTTGGTGTTTCCCAATGTTGCCTTTGATACCTTCGGGACGTAATTAGTTTTACATCTATATTCTCTAAAAAAACCAGACTAATTAAACGAAGTGCTTGCTACCACTGAACGTCTATGTACAACATAACAGTGAAAGAAATAGCGTAGAAAGTTAGCTGAAAAAGATCTACAACTTTAAATACATACAGTATGTTCTCAGAATTGTAAAACAAAGTGGCAAAGAGCTGCTTCCATTCATTTTCCGCTTTGAGTATTCTTAAAGCTTTGCTTTTAAAAAATAAACATGAAATTAAGTATCGCATAAAAACCTATATTTTAATTATTTTAAAATTTATATTAAAATTTTACCAAATAAGAAAGATTTCAATTTGTACATATATCGTAAACTATGTGTTTAATATCGCAATATTCTGCTATATACTGCAATATACTGCAGCTATGTTATGTTTGTAGTGCGAATGGGTCGGCTCGACCGGGGAAGGACCACGCTCTCACAGAATACCAGCGTATAATAGAAACTTAATGCTGCTGTGTGTCATAAGGTGAGTGCAGAGATCCGGAGACCCTTTTTTACTGAAAACGAGGCATTCCATCTTAGTCCTCAGGGTGACATCGCATCTTCATTTTGATTCTTAATTGAGGACAAATGAAGATGTCTAAGGGCCGCAGCATCCACTTACACACTTCACATGGATTGTGTGCTCGTTTGTCACCCATATTCTATAAAAAAGGTAGTTCACATACATAAATTGCACAAGAACAAACATTCAGACCCGACACAATTATTTGTGGGCTATACAAATACTTGATTCGTGCGGTAATTAAACCCGCAGTAATTAGCACCGCAACTCAATGTCAGGTCACTGCGCCACATAGTCGTCGATTTCATTAGATTTTTTTATTTAAAACTAAAGTGACAAGCGATTGAAGTTGCAACTGCAATCCATCAACACGTGCAGCCAACTTCAAGCGATTACAGATAAATGATAACTAAGATTAAAACCCTTCGACGACTAAGATGGAATGCCTCAAAGTCCTCCTGCCTATCACAATCATCATCAACGACATCATCACCATTCTTACAGCTCATCACAAGTCTACTACTGAAGATAGGTCGCTCCCAAGGACTATTACGTATACTATACTACACTAATTACACGCACGCACGCACGCACGCACGCACGCACGCACGCACGCACGCACGCACGCACGCACGCACGCACGCACCTGTTCAGCAGTGGACTTTAATAAGCTGTAAGTGTAACGGCACGGTATTAATATGTAATAATATATAGTTTATTGTTAAGGAAAAGCAGCTAGAAAGATAATAAAATAATAGATTGATCCTTACATAAAATGATCGGGCTACCAACACATCTAAAACTTGTGTGAATGATAAATGATTTTTACAGGTAACTGCTACAAATTTCATTAGACAAAGGTAACCATATATCTGAAAATGAAGATATCAAAAGCATAAGGTTTTTTTTTAATTTATACCGAGCTGCTGAAATTGAGTATAATAAATTGCTGCCTGTAAATAAAACGATGTACTTTCTTTAAAAAAAAGTAAAGTACGGCTATATATCAAAGTAGTACCGTGCCGCCATCCTTTTAAATGTATCGCATTGATGTTGGGCCTTATTTACACAAGTATTAACATTAAATTCGTAAGAAGTTTATTCTCTGAAAAAAAATATTAATAAATCTAATCAGATTAAAAATGTTATTTTAATGAATTTTTATAAGTATAAAAATAATTTACAATGAGAAAAAAGCAATTTTTGTAAAAAAAATTATATATTTTTTGTCTCTCTTTTCACCTGATTACAATTTGTGACTTTAAGTTTAAAGTAAACAAACGCTTGTTAAGCTCCACTATTTTTATTAAACTGAAACAATAAATGAGCTGACATAATTATTACCCGATGGTAAGTAGCTACGGCAGTCCATGGACATCTGTAGCCAATTTAAAGCAAACCAGACTTCACACTGCGTCGTCCCCTTTGAAGACTAAGATATACCTCTCAATCATTAAACTGGTACACTTGTATCCTCCATACCGGAACACAGCTGCATGACAGTAGAAGTAGGTAAGTGAGAGATACTTATCCAGACGGACTTCTAGCCAGAAAAGTCGTCCTATCTCCTAAACTTTACCATTTGGATTGATAACAGCACTGGACTATTTTAGTTGAAAGTTGTTGAAGCTACGAATACACCTTAGTAAACTATATATCCAACACTGATGTTTAATTTCCGCTTTCAATGAAATCAACGCTTTGATATTGTACAAGCAAAATCTTAAATAAAATGCATCATAGTCGAGCTAAAGCTTCTGCGGTGAGATTGCATCTTCATAAATATCAACGTATGTAAAACATGACTAAATACTCTTTGCAGCAAATCGATGAAATGAAATGAAAAACAAGAGCAATATGTTTTGTCGTACACATTTGTACAATTTTCACTTATATTTTTTGAAAATTAAGTCTTAGATTGCACAACGACGTAATCTGTGTATTAGGTAGTTACCATAACATGAAGTATTGGATTCTCTTAATATGCCGGTGGTAAGACATTAAAATATTGCTGACACAGAATTTACCAACAAACATTTTAATCAGTTCTTATCACATATGTAATAAACAATATTTTACAATAAAATTGGTTTCGCTTATTGCAAATAATAGAAAATCATTAGTTATTATTGGAAACATTTTTTATACGTGGTAGAGCCATGCTGCAGCTATATTAATTATATAGTTGTAGCACGAATGGGTCGGCTCGACCGGGGAAGGACCACGCTCTCACAGAAGACCAGCGTGAAATAGTAGTCAGTGTAGAGAACCGAAGACCCTTTTTACTGGAAACGAGGCAGACCATCTTAGTCCTCACGGTTGACAACGCATCTGTATTTGGTTTTGTAATCAAGGATAAATGTAAATGTCTATGGGCCGCAGCAACCACTTAACATCAGGTGGACTATGTGCTCGTTTGTCACCCTATTCTATAAAAAAAAACATCGGAAATGTACTTTCTTTGTTCTTTTTTTAAAAACGAATGCAATAAGCAACTTTTGTGATTCCTTTATTAAAATGAAATGATATGAAAATGATGTTTCGAGTAACGGTTTGTAATAATGTTATATGAAGTTAATATAAAATAGGTATTTCTTGATGAGAATTTATGTTAAAACACTATATCAATTTTTTTGCTATTTAGTTTTCAATTGTCAAATTATATTGTTTTTAAAATCGTGACACTTTTCTTCCATTGCTCACAATTCACGTAAGTCATGTTTGTGTTTTTGTGTACAAACGTTCGATAAAATAATAGATATTGATTTGTAAACTCGTTAAAAGTTTAATCGACTGTTGCTTGGTACGAGGAAGCCAATTTAACTATATATATATATATATATAGATATATATATATATATATATATATATATATATATATATATATATATATATATTCGTCCGCACCATTGTTACTTTCAATGTAAAATGCTAATCTAAAGTGATGAATTTATTTTTAATTTTAAGGAACAAATGGTGATAAATGAGCATACAGTCCACCTAAGTAAGTGTGTCCTGTGTTCGAAGTGAAGGATACTATCCTTAATAAGGAATCAAAAGCAGATACGTTGTCATCCCTGAAGGCTAAGATAGAATATTTCGTTTCAAGTAAAAAATGTCTCCAGTTCTCTACATTCGTCATGTGACACACGGCAGCATTAAGCTGCTATTTGACGCTGGTATTCTGTGAGAGCGTGGTACTACCCCGACCAAGTCAGCCCATTCATGCTACAACCATAATATAATTGTTACAGCGTGGCTATACCACGTAAAATTCTCAGGAAATAAGCATGTATGAGGGACACAATATTTCTAGTCTATCTGAAGTCTGCCAACACGCTATGAAGTAAAACGGCGGATTAATTGCTCTCTGAACCTCTCAGAAATAGGAGGATGGTTACACCCTGCTGTGGTACGGTACAGTCTATTCACATTATGAATGTCAGTTAGAAGTCACAACTTATACTCTAAATGTTAACGAATAAGGTTCTAGGCCGACTAAATGAGGTTCTTCTTAATGATTTCTTAAATTTACGCGAACACTACACATGAATGAAACTATTGTTTACGGATTTTATCGCGTTTAATTACTTTAATTTATTTTTATTATTATCCCGACGTTTCGGGTGCTTTACAGCGCCCATGGTCACGGGGGGGGACTGAGATGTTTGACGTCCCAATGTCATAGTTAGTCCGGCTACCTTCAGTATTTTAATATTAATTTTTTGGGCGATTTACGCAAAACGATCTTATAGTCTCATGAAGTCTTGCAGTGGTATGCTTGGGTTTGGGTTTAATTTTGTTAATTATAGGATCCCAAGCAGATGGTAGCACCCAACCATCTTCTCTATTGAAATTTGGATGTTTTTTTAATTTCAATAGCTTCGCGTATCATCCTTGGTAGGAATCGGTGTTCTTTTGCGAGAATTTGTGGTTTATCAAATCTAATGTAATGGTGGGGACGATCTTGAACATGTTCGCAGACTGCAGACTTCCCGGAGCGTCGGTGCTTCACATCAGCTATATGTTCCTTCACGCGGGTTTTTATAGATCTCTTTGTTTGACCTATGTAAGAGAGACCACATTCACAATCTAGCTTATACACACCTGCATCTTGTAGAGGAATATTACATTTGATGGATGGTAAAAATTGACTAATCTTCTTCAGCGGCTTGTAGTATGTCTTAATGGACGCTCGCTTCAAGATGTAGCCAATCTTGTCCGTGACTCCTCTAACATATGGTAGTAGAGCAGGCGCGCGCTCGACTGTGGCCGGCTTCACTCGTTCACTGTTCTTCTTCTTCTACTTTTTTTGGTTTTCATTCTTTTTCTTATTCATCAGCCCCTAATAGAACTTATGGCCATACAAGATTGTGTCAAAATTATTACAATACCATCTAGTACCAAGAAGAAAGGTAGACGAAACGCTACGTATAGTATATCTAAAATAATTGGCATCCAACCATTTTAAGTACATATGTATGCGTCTATCAATGGACTTTTACGGACTGAAGAAAGAATGAAGAAGGATGTGTGCGTGAGCGCGTTTAAAGAGTTGAGTAGGGTTTCGGCGTCACTTGATACGTACGCAGCACTACGTCTAACTTTCTTTGTTGCTATGAGACCGAATTATAATTATTTTTCAAGACATTTAAAACACAATATCCATAAAAAATTATTACCTAAGATCCGCGTAATAAAATAAAATGATGTGTCTCCTAGCTAGCCTAGCTTGAGCACCTCACGCCGTTTCAATGCTCTCATCATTTAAAAAAACTGTATAAAAAGGGTTATTATGATATAAATGAATACATGGTTGATAATACCTCCTAAAAATAAGGTGGTCGCTTCCAAGCTGTTTCTGAAGTAAATTTTGTAAATATTTTGTGCCTAGTGACATTGTAAAATGTATTTTTTTTAAAGTCCCGCTGGGTTTCTGCTGGTTCTTACCAGGACAGAGGTTTTTTCGAACCAGTGATAAAGTAAAACATTGACTTTTAATAAGAATTACTTGTAAGCTATATTGAAAAAAAAATATTCTATTCTATTCAATAATCAATCATTTTATTTTTATGTAATAACATTAATATCCACAAACTTATTTACCGTAATTCATATGGAGAGTGATTATCAACAAACGTGTCCAGTTATTAGACTATCCCTCCCGTCTAGTCCTAGACCTACTAGAATAGTATTACTAGGCCTAGGTCTACTAGACTAGTAAGTTAAAAAGTTACCGATTTCTTGTTATACTCTCTGTTTCGACCTAGAAGTTCACGTGGAATAGCTAAGGCTATTTCTGCTGCTAAACACGAGTTACTAGTCATAAGCATATAATAAAAATTCATACCCTTTTATAAGTTTGCAAGGTAAACGTTAACGTTGATACGCCATCCGCTAGCTCAAAGAAAATTAAAATGATAATGAGTTTAGCTACTCGACCATTCTAATATTTTGGAATTATACCGCAGTGCACTATTTAAATATTGTACCAAACTTGGCCTGGTTTTAAGATTAATCTATATTATTATACTAGCGTTTGAATTTTACAGTGAAATTTATTACGTTTGGATTTCATGAGATTTTTAATTTTTTCCGTGGTACTCTAATTATTTTTCTAAAATAAAAGTTGCTCAAGTCCCGTTAAAATTTGTCCAGCCCATAGACCTATTAGACTTTCAATTTTATCAATAGTCCAGCCATTTTAAAGGTTAGCCGGAAGAAATAGACCGACAAAATTTGAATTTTTTTTGTTATAGTATTTACTATAAGTACTTTCATATGCATTTAGATAGTAGTTAAAACACTGTTATTTTTACAATTTTATTTATTGTTATAGATAAATCTATAATTTAGTTAAGTCTCGTCAAAATTTATTTGCTTTATAAATCACCGCACCATTGCTAAAACAAAGAGAATTGTTGTTACTAGAGTTTTTTTATTCGGCTACGGTAAAAAACGAAAGTATGATTAGTTTCTAGTGATTCTATGTATTTTTGCTTAACAATATCACCCCATTTAATTCCATGGGTGTCGTAACAGTCTACTGTGGGAAAACCATAAAAAGATTTGGCTTTCGAAAAATGGCAGTATAGCGTTGTTAATATGTGAATATCCGGATTGGTATGAGTAGCAGCGCGAAAGATGTAAGATGCAACCAAGTGAGATGATCAAGGCGAAACCTCCTTACAACGAGAGAGCCTCAAGTTCAGCAGTAGACTTTTAAGAACTGATGAAGAAGAAGATTTCAGAGATATGGTCGTTAGCCTATGTCAGTTCTGCGCTACACGGAAGTCTAATTTAAAGCAAGGTTCTCGTTAGTCCAGTCTTTAACTTCACGTACTCGCTTACTGACAGTAGCAGTGTACTCGCTTACTGAGAGTAACAGTGATATCAATTGGTCAACGTCTTCTTATATGGTTAATCGTAAAATGAATACTTTTTATTTAATTAATTACTAGCGCTTCACAGCATACTTATTAAAACAAAGGGTACAATATAGATATAAATAGTCTAAACTAATCTGAACCTTAATCGATCTTGTTTTTCTGTTCAAACAATACGGAAATAGATTACCCAAAATTATTTAAAAAAAATAGATTAGATACACCAAATAGAACACATAGACCTTAAAAATATTCAAAGGAATATGTAAAGATATATTTAGCAATAGCATTTTTAATTTTAAGAAGTCATTACTCAACTCTTTTCATCTAAAAAGTAATAATAATAGTTTTTGTGTAATCGTATCACAAAATCATGTTTTTTCATTATTATAATATTAGTGCTATCTCATATTTGGTTACAAATTGTTTATAAACAGGTGAAATTGGCTCGCCTACAATGCACACCGTAGTAACCTAGAATTAAGACAACATTTAGTTCTTAATCCTAGAATATAAATTAATATTGTAAGATAACAAGTAATGTACGTCTTGTTGGTTTAATTAACAAAAATAAAAATAAGCGGTCATTGGATTAGGTATTGTATATCTATGATACACAGGATGTCCAAGGAAACCTGTAACAGCGAAAAGGAAAAAAAAGTCGGACCGATGACAGGACGCGAACCAAGGCATTACGATTTCGCGACCGCTCGATTTCCACTTGAGCTATTACGATCATTAACACAATGTTAAAATTTACCTTCTTATATTGTAGCAGTTTTTCACTGCCTGAAAACACGGACAAAAAGATATTTTTTAAAAATAAATCCTAGCTAGATCGATTTATTGCCCCCGAAACTTAATTGGACACAAAATTTTATGAAAATCGTTGGAGCCGTTTCCGAGATTCCGATTATATGTATAAAGAATTGCTCGTTTAAAGGTATAGGATGTGTTTGTCTATAAAAACACTACACACCAAAATTCTAACTACTAAGTAGCTCAGATTTAGCTAACAAAATTAAATTTTCTGTTCCATTAAATTAAAACACGGCCCAATTTTCGTTATCTAGGAGGGCGCTTTTTTCTTCGCTATTGTCAGAGTCGTCAGACGTTTAATGCCTACTCTTGCGCTCGCTTGTACATACGTTACTGTGTATTATTGAATTTTGTGTACTTGGCTTGAATTTTGGACTTTGATTTATTATTGATTTGGACATTTTAATTACCTGGAATAACGACGCGGCACGTTCACTGGTCTTTGATATTTTGCATTGTTATTGAGGCATAGTCCCAACGGGATTATGCAGAAACTCATTATTATATTTTTATATTGGAACCAAGTTCCTTATGGCGCGTTGCCGATAGCCGTAGACCAAAAGTTGTAACGACACTTGTATATATATATATATTATGCATTATAGAAATACACAAGGAAATGCCGGACTTGTTGCGAGATTGTACTGAGAATTGTTGATACATAGAGGAGCCACCATATCCAGACCGACATCCTTTTCTTTGCGTGGGATTGGAGGAATGTGAAATGTGTTAAGAGGAATTGTGATTCCTAGATGGAAAGCCGCTTACCAGGATTGATCAGTTGACGATCTTGTGAAGGTGAACCTATAGATCCTGACCGTGTTGACGTTGTTTTAGAAGAAGTTGCAAAAGATCCCTCTAAGAGTACGAAAGCCATCAACGAATAAAAGAATGTTTGAAAAGTCTTTATGTGCTGTCTGCTGTCGACCCCACGCTTATCAAGGGGAACATAATTTCCCTAGACTTCGAAATGTAGACAACAATAATAATAATAAATAATAATAATAAATAATAATCCGTATTATTTATTATTATTATTTAATATATTATTATTGTTACCTTTTTAACTATTATTAGTGATACTTTTTTTGTCCTTCTTTCACAGTAATCTCTCGCACCGTGCACATAATACTTCGCAATGAGGAATATCTATCACCCGTATCACAAACGGAACGTGTAAGATTTAATTGCACCGGACTACCAACGCCAAAAAGAAGTTGTATCAAGAGATGTTAAGAAGAAACAACGAAAGCCCCGACTTTTTCGACTGAACTTTATGGACAGAAGAATCGACATTTAACGGCAATGGAATATTTAATATGCACAATTACCATCCCTGGGCGACCGAAATCCAAAACTGAACAATTTCACTATTTTCGTTACCAATTTAGTGTGAATTTGTGGACGGGCGTCGTTTGCAGAGAACAAATTAGCCCAGAAGAACTCTCAACGAGATTAAATGGTGAAAGTTATTTAAAGTTAAAAAAAATATTTTATTGAGGCCATGGCAGATTCGGATGTCACTTTATTATCACGCCGATATGATGTTTCAGTGCTACGGTGTCCTTTGCCACTATGCACGACAGGTTAGAGGTCATTTGAAGCAGCATTTCTCAGGATTGGCCGTAATGCACCAATCGCCTGGCGTTCAAGATCCCCGGAATTGAACCCGATAGATTACCTTAGATTAGATTAGATACCATCGCGCATTCTCGAGTTTGGAGGAGTTTAAAACAAATTTAATGAAGCTCAAGAAATAATAAAAAACACCCAAGCCTTCCGTGATTTTCGCGGAATTGTTTTGCATTGGTGCCGTTTGTGCATTAAGGCCGAGTGGCAGGCACTTCATACATTTATTATGAAAACAGTAATAAAAAAATTATTTCTTAACATTATTTCTGTTGTTTGATTTAGCTAAAAGTAAAAAATAATTTTTATTTGATTTTAATCGTGCTGTTTTAAATCTTTTTATCTAATATTCATAATTATTCACCTTATTAATAGGAAAAATGTGAGAAAAGTCATTTCAAATGCATGTAATAAATTTTACCATTTTCGACTGTATCAACTTTAAACTCCGTTTTCGTACATAAATGCCATATAAAGTACCAATTTTATGTATTATCTTGAGAGATAAGGAAGCCATAATGTTTTCTAAATTATCAGAAAGTTATTCAGACTGGTTTAAATTTTATTTTAAAGTTGAATTAAAATAAAACTTTTTCTCAAACAGAAATTTTAATTTTGTGAGTAAATCTGAGCTACTACTAGTTAGAATTTTGGTGTCTAGTATTTTTAAAGACAAACACACATGCTTGCCAGTGAGTATTACTCACAAAAAATCTCTAATGGACGACACACACGGTCAGATTAACTGATCATTCCAACTGATCAGTTCAAACTAGGACTGTTTATGTTTTTTCAATTATCGGATATTCGAAATATCGATAAATAAACTTATATATAAAACTTCTATATTGATATCTTTATATTTATCGATATATCGAAAATCTGATATTTAAAAAAAATATCAACTATCCTAGTTTGAACTGATCATTTGGAATGATCAGTTGAACTGACCGTGTGTGTCTTTAATAAGAATTATTTCACAGAAAAAGTTATAGCTAAAACCATCCAAAATTTTAAAAAATGTGAAAATAAAACAATAAAATTCATATCTCTGAAGCTACAAAAAAATGCGGAAGATACATGGGAGTCAAATCGATAGGTATTGGTGTCCCTAGACCACATAGCTTCGCTGGTACAGGGTTCCGGGGGGAACCTATATATTACTTGATCATTGTTTTACTCAGGAAAATTACATTTTTTTCCTTTCGATGGACAGTCTTTTTTGCACATAATGTATCTTGTTACCACACATTGCACCGGTATTAGAGAGAAATAAGGAAAGATGGCAAATACGCAATTTACTTAAATTAAGCACTTAAATTTTTAATATTTGTACACACATTAAAGGCATAATAATTTAAAGGCATAAGAAAATTAAAAAAAGCAACAACTTGACAGATCCAATCAACAAAAGTGTGTATAAATATAAATTACACTTAAAATGCGTTCTTCATGAGTATGGTGGCGCGTTAGTTAAACGGACCTCACTCAGCTAATGCTGTCGCCGAAACAACAGTGCTGATTTTCAGTGGGCCCAAACGGATAGTAACGTACGGACGCCTGCGATCGTTACAAAATAATTTTATGAGATAAAATTATCAATAAAATAACCTAAGGTATTTCAATAGTATGCATACGTTTTGTGGGCTCAAAAAGCAATAGTTAAGGTGGAAGATCAACTATCAAAAAAAAAAAAAGTAACAATGAGCGTGGTGCGCGACAGGGGTCCATTTTATCGCCCGTATTATTTAATGTATATGCCGAAAGAATCATGGCAGAATCCTTCTATGGAGACTAAGGTATAGTTATAAATGGAGAAGTCGTAAAAATATACGGTATCCTGATGACACAATTCTTATTGCGGAGGATATTGTAGGTCTATAAAAGTTGTTGGATCGTGTAAATGTGAAGGAGAGGAAGCTGCAATATTTTGGACGCACAATTATAGGACACAAATTTCGCATTCTTCAGCTTGTGATTCAAAGAAAAATCGAGGAAAAACCCCGAATTGGCAGAAGAAAAACATCCTGGCTGAAGAATCTTCGTAAATGATTTAACCTCAGCATTCGCTCTCTCTTTCATGCTGCAGCTTCAAAAATAAAAATAGCCATGACGGTCGCCAACCTCCGCATAGAAGTGGCACTCTGAGAAGGAAAAGGAGAATACATTTTGTATTTATTTCTATGTGAAAGTATTATGTTCATCAGTTCATATCTTTACTAAGTAATTTCTCATAATATTTCAGTGTAACGTTCTATTCAGTTATGTATATTAAAGTTAACAATAAAAATTAAATAAATAAATAGATTAATTAAATAAATACACTTTTACACTGCAGTCTCAGGTACCTGCAGTCATATTACCACATATCGCGCCGGTATTACCACACATCGTGCAGCTATTACCATAGATCGTAACTGTATTACCACACACTCCACCAGTGCTGACACACATCGCTCCGGTATTATCATACGTTGCACCTGTATTACCATACATCGCACCTGTATTACCACAAACTCCACCAATGCTACTACACATCAATAATTACCTGTATAACCACACATCACACCTATTACACATTCCACCAGTGCTATCACACATCGCACCGGTATTATTACACGTTGCACTTGTATTATCACACATCGTACTGGTATTATCACACAACGCACCGTTATTACCATACACATCACTGGCAGGACCACACGTTGCACTCATATTATAACAAATCCTCGATGTATATTATTTGACAACCACTAAGTTGGGTGAAAAACGTATTAAGGAAAGAGAAAAACTCTAAACGGTCTTTACTACTATCATCGTAAGAGATATTTGAACATTTAGCTTTTTAGGAAAAATTCAATGGAATTCAGACATTAATATTTAAAACCCTATAAGAAATGAGAGGACTTATTACTAGGTGTGGGTCGGATATATGCTGTAATTTTACCTTACTTTTAAATTAAAACGTGGGATAAAATACAAAGAAAAAGGTCTTTATCGCGATAAATATTGGCCATAAAAGTTCTTAAGGTTATCCTTTAATTAATATAACGATTCCAGTCGCATAAACCCATTTCCGCTTCTTTGAGTTATATTAAAACATGTGGGCGCGAAATTAAAACACAGTCAGGAAATTAGATCGTATTTGTTAAAACTTTTGCTCAATTGTTTACACAATACATTTATTTATGAAATGTAAATTTAATTTTAGTTTAAATTTGTATTACGCTATGTGTAGATTTAAATTGTTAGTGTTAAATTAGTGTTATGAAATATAAACACAGACTTAAAAAAAGAGTTAATGACTCTGTGGCGCAGTGGCTTGGCAATGAGTTGCAGCGCTGAGAGCCGCGGCTTTGAATCGTGCACGAAACAAGTAGTTTAGTTTTCATAATGATTTCTTAAATTTACGCGAATACCACACATTGAATAAAACTATTATTTACTTAAAGTCACTGCATTTTTAGACCACCTTAACTCCACAAACTCTAAAATACAATTCACAATGGAGTTAGAGGCAAATAATTATTTAGCTTTCCTAGATGTTTTAGTCACTCGAAATCCTGATAACACTATTGGTCACACTGTGTATAGGAAAAAGACACATACCAACCGATATCTAAATGGTGAATCTCACCAACATCCTTCACAGTTATCTAACGTGGGTAAATCTTTGTTTCAGAGAGCACGAGGGATCTGTGACAGAAAACATCTGGCCGCCGAGCTTCAGCACGTCAAGCAAGTATTGCAACAAAACAAGCTTCGGGTTCTGCGCCTACGTCACAGTAAACGAGTGAAGCCGGCCACAGTCGAGCGCGCACCTGCTGTACTACCGTATGTCAGAGGAGTCACAGACCAGATTGGCTACATCTTGAAGCGAGCTTCCATTAAAACATACTACAAGCCACCGAAGAAAATAAGTCAATTTTTACCATCCATCAAATGTGATACTTCTCTACAGGATGCAGGTGTATACAAGCTAGATTGTGAATATGGTCTCTCTTACATAGGTCAAACAAAAAGATCTATAAAAACCCGCGTGAAGGAACATATAGCTGACGTGAAACACTGACGCTCCGGGAAGTCAGCAGTCTGCAAACATGTTTAAGATCGTCCCCACCATTACATCCGATTTGATAAACCACAAATCCTCGCAAAAGAACACCGATTCCTACCAAGGATGATACGCGAGGCTATTGAAATTAAAATACATCCAAATTTGGATTGGCTTGGGATCCTATAATTAACAAAATTAAACCCAAACCCAAGTATACCACTGCAATACTTCATGATACTATAAGCTCGTTTTGCGTAAATCGGACCAAAAATTAATATTCGAAAACTGAAGGTAGCCGGACTAACTATGATATTGGGAAGCCAAACATCTCAGTCCCCCCCACGTGACCATGGGTGCTGTAAAGCACCCGAAACGTCAGGATAATAAAAATAAATTAAAGTAGTAAACAATAGTTTTATTCAATAGTTTAGTTTTGTTTACGATGGGCTATTTTCCGCAACTCCACTTCTTAACGCGTATTTTGCATGTGGGCAGGAATAATGTGATGTGACATGAAATTGCCCCGAAGAACAGTCATTTGATGATGCAAGAAACTTCGGGAGGCGATCTCATCGTTCCAAGATGTTTAGCCCCGTATAAAGCGACCTCCGGATATGTCAGCTACACGTAGGCTGATGTTTCTTCCTCCTCCATGCATTACACGACATAAGCTCTATTGGGTTTAATCGCTCTGGTTGGCCACTTTCATTTAATTGTATCTTATACTTTTAATCGAATACAAATTATTTTAGCATCTTATCGTACTTGGCTTGTATGATAGGAATTTTTGAGTAAATTCTATCAATTATACCTGTATGGGGGACGAAATCTAACTCTTACTTAAAAGATTTAGGGTCTTGAGTCTAATGGCAGCTATAGTTGCTTCTTGTTGTATACGTAGATGAAGCGGGGTTAGCTCCATTATAGCCTCTAAAGCTGCTATCGGTGTAGTTTTTATGCAGCCCGTGACAGTAACTATGAATGTGCTTTTTTATAGTGATAGCTTCGTTAGTATTTGTCCACCATACCAGAGATCCGTATGTGGCCGAATTACAGTTTTGTACAGCCACAATATAATTTTTGGCGTCAAACCCCATCGTTTGCCAATCATGTTTCTGCATTGCCAGAAAGTTATACTAGTTTGGTTGATTTTGTTTTCTATGTATTTATTCCAGTTAAGTTGACTGTCCAAGGTCAGACCTAATTATTTTACCTCAGAGGATAGCTGGAGTTTTGTGCTGGAAAGACTTGGGAGATGATAGTTATTCAGCATTCGTTTTTGTGTGCACATCACTAGAAACGTTTTGTTCGGATTAACGGTTAGGTCATATTCCCTACACCATCTCTCCACTATACGGAAAGCCGCTTGGTTCAGGTCGCACACTACGCTTGCTGTCTTTCCAGATACCAGTATTGTCGGATCATCTCCATAACCTACTGTGCAGAAATGATTAGCATTTAATTTGCTAATGAGTTAATTAATGACCATATTCCACAGGAGAGGTAAAAGAACCCCACCCTGCTAGCATCCTTTCATGATCTGAATTGCTTGAGATTTACCAGCCATCTTTATTGTTCGTGTACTGAGCATATTTACTATCCATTCAGTCAGTTCAACTTTATGTCTATTTAGTGCACCTTTTATGCTGGAGAAGTTTGTTCTGTCAAAAACACCCTCTATGTCTATGAAGGAGCCTAGACATATTACTTTGTTTTGGTTAGCCTCTTTAATATTTTTAATACGTAGTCAAGTGCCGATTCTGTCGATGCGTATTGTTTTTCGTGTATCGGTAAGTTAATTAGCGCCGATTCTCTCAAATTCCGTTCACACATCCTCTCCATCATCTTTAGGAGAAATAATGTGAGGCTAATGGGTCTGTAGGATTTAGGGTCTGTATAGTCGCTCTTACCTGGTTTGGGTATGAACGTGACTTTCACTTCCCTCCATCCCCTAGGAAAATATTTAAGAGCCAGACATGCTCTCATAATGGCAACAAGTCTAACTATTAGGGTTTTACCTACTGCCACTGTGGAATTGCCGGAATATGCTGTCAGGTCTTGCCGCCTTATAGGAGAGGAAACTATGAATGGCTCAATAGATTTTGTCCATCGTCAGCACTCTCTCTACTAAATTCCAGTCTTTTTCTGTTTGTGTCAGTGCATCTTCATGCCGGTTTACCCTTTCAACTACACGGCAACCTGGGAAGTGAGTTTTATTTAGGATGCGTTGGGTTTCATCCGGGGATCGGATTTTCCCTATCCGATTCGCTTGTTCACGGGTTTCTATGTTACCACAGAATTTGCGCCACACTGTTGCGCGTCGATAACTGATACATTTCAGACTTAGATTTCTTATATAGTAGCCAGTCTTAATCCATTGCAGTATTCATGGCCCTATTTAGGGCTTTTCTTACCTTCTTACGTTTCCTGTTTAGTTCTTTACCCCATCACGGTTGCTTTAGCTCAACATGTTTTATGTAGTGATTACTGGACATGATGCATAGTAGCTATCGACATGGCTTTAGTAACAGCGGCTACCTGTTCTTCTAGGAGCGATTGATCCTCTATGGTATTTTTCCACCAACACCTGCAAGCGAACACGTCAGCCTGTTGAGGTATCTCTGAGCATGGGGCCTCTTTCGACGCATGCCATCCCATTATTAGTTTAGGTGCTCCTTTTGTTGTTTTTTTTTCTTTTTATTTGGATTGCCAACATAAGAAACAGCAATTAATGTTTGGTAATATTACAGCGTTATAAATTTTACATGATTAACTGCTCTTATAATTATAGTCAAGTTAGTTATAGTTATAGTTAAGTTAGTTGCAAGTACGCGGTCGATTATTGTGCGACAACGTTTATTTATGAAAGTAGGTTCAGAACCAGTATTTGGTGGTATCCTCGCCTGTCACGGAACAAGTATTTGTATGATCTACAAATAATTGTTCTCGGTCTGGATGTTTGTCCTTGTGAAATATATGTATGTAAACTGTCTCCATGATACGGGAGAAAATCCTAATGAGGGGTTAACTTTATTTACAAAAAGAAAAGAAAAAATCAGCAATGGTAAAAGGTTCTCATCACATAAATCTACATAATAAGACACTAGAAATGCCTTCCACTGTCTTTTAATATCGGGACGCGTGTCGCCAGGTCGTAGCTTATCACACATAGACAAACAATAAATACACAATTACACCTACAAATATCTCTAGCATTCGTGCAACATAGATTAATCTATAAACTATTGCGTTAAGGAATATTTTATAAAACCGCAAAATCTCAGGAGGCGTAGCCACTCGGTCCAATAATTAAAGTGTGCGAAAAACAGAGAATGACATTGCGCGCTCGCTCTCACTTGGGCATAGTGCAGACAACGCACGTTTTGATAACTTTCCAGGAGTCTTACACCAAGATATAACTAATTAACAGAAATTGTCTCAGTAATAAACGCTTTTAGTCTTAGCTTTAGCTTTTGGACGTTTTATAATTAGAAAAAAGGGGATATAATAATACGTTAAGAATAAATATATCCATTTATATTTAATAACCGGATCTTTTGGAAGCTTGTAATAAAAGTATTGTATTAAATAAACAGATGTATAAATAAAATGAATACAACATTATACAAACAGCAAACGAATAAATATATGTATGGGTGACATATTTATCATTTTTATTAGTTTTAAAGATCTGTAACTGACTTTCTGTTTGCTACTTTTCAGTTTCCCGGCATCTTACAGATCGAATTAAGACTACTATCCTTACAATATAACTGATTAAAAATTTATTAAGTAATTTAAAAGCACAAACAAATAGATAATCGCCGATAAACGGTTAACGGTATAAAATATTTAGAAAGAAAAAAGTAGAAAGATGTAAATAAATATTTAACGAAAAATCACATTTAATTCTAAACTAGGTAAAAAAAGGTAAGCCAAACATAATAAATTATCGATACAAAATAGTTGAGTCACGTAACTTTGCATTCGACTCCTGCAGCTGTATTCTAGGAAATTTACGTACGCAACAATTTTGTTTATTGCCCATACTATAAATTCATCGCTGATTTTAGCTGTCGTACTCGTAGACATGAACTAGTTTAATAATCAATGGATATTGAAATGTGAAAACAATTGCAATTTCGGAGACAATCGTAGTACTGGAGGTGAATAATTTTATTTAAGTATATTTCATATTTCATTAAACACAACATTATTTAAAACACTAAGTACTTATTTATGAAATGTTATCCCTTTATTTGAAAATTTGCAAGTTGTGGAGGAATTTCGGCAGTTGGATATGCTTCAAAACACCATTTTTACGTCTCTGCATCCGAAACAACACTGGTGACCGAAAAAAATGCTCCTCGCGCGCTTGTGGCCTACGAGTCACATGTGCGGCGACAAGGTCACGCACTTTTACGACTTCTATTTATATTTAGATTTCTGTGTTTTTCATGCATCCACTAGGTTGCCGATTAAGTCCTGATTTCGGAACGGCAGTAGTTTAGTTTCTTTCGTCGAAATATAAAATTATTTATTGAAACTAACTTTCAACTGCACGACTATATATACACATATTTTCATAAGTGCGTCAACAATTCAGGCGTTTCCAAGTCTGTGTCAATTACGTTTATTACGAGTTTGAATCCATCATAGAACATGTGATTATACGGATTAAAATAATTTTCACACGTCTGGATATTTGTCCAATTGTAATTTTATATGAAGTCACCACCACTTATAGAGAAAACTCTACCATGGAGGCAGCGTTTTTAAAATGTGAAATGTGGTAAATAACGCCAACTCCCTGACAACGGCTTCTATTAAAAATTTCTTGGCAGAAAATCCCAATAAATAAATATGGCCCTACCCGGGATTCGAATCTTCGAGCACATTATCAGCAATTGAGCTAACGATCACTAGTTAGACTGACAATTCAGTTAATTTAAATGTAATTTTTAACTTTAAATAGGTCCCTAGATATATTATATTTACATTTGCACCCGTGCGGAGCCGGGGCGTATCGCTAGTTTCATAATAATAATTGATCAAGTAAGTCTTATAACTCTTAGAGGTGTGTTTGTCATGTCCACGTTCTACATTTACCAATCTCTTTGCTTGGGCGCGACCCTATCATTTCTAGTTCAGTAACGTAAGTTGAAAACATCTTCCATAGCAACTGTGAAGAGTTTCACATATCTCCTCAAAAATAAAAACGAAATACCACTATTACTGGTCAAAATCGTTAAATCGCAGTTCAAAATTAACATAGATCGTTAACGTAGACGCAATCAATTCACTGCACGCTCCACTTGCCTCATTATTTGAATCGCATGTTTGTCTGCACTGAATTTATTAACGAATACAAGTGAATAATGTTCACATTGAAATTTTATTTACTTATAAAATTAAGAAAAAAAAATTTATATATATAAAATTTGGGGGGGGGAAAAAAAAAAAAAAATATAAAAAAAAAAAAAAAAAACAAAAAAAAACCCCACAAGAGAAAGTGAAATTTTCAAACTTAAAGCGTGGGAGCATTTTTTTTTTTTGTGTTATTGAATTTTTTATAGTCAAAGTGGGAACATATGAATGAAAATAGTTAAAATGTGGGTTACCTTTCTTTCTCCATTAGCTTTTTTTAATTCTGAAGTTATTAATGTAACATATATTTCAACACCAGTCTGTAAATATTCCATGTCTGTTATTTAAAGTTTATAGTTGAGAAACTGCCCCGTTGGTCTAGTCAGAATAATCCAATAACAGATTTTAGGTCAGATTGGCCTAAAATCTGTTATTGGGTTTTTCTGTCAAGATATTCTCAGTAACAGCCCGGAGTCAAGAAGTTGGCGGTGTTTAACCGCCGTGCCTCGGAAAGCACGTAAAGCCGTTGGTATGCGCCATATCTCTCACCAGTCACGTCGAATAATCGTCCCATCGGCCTATGAGAACGAGGTAATAGAGAGTGCATCTGCGCTTACGCATACACTCGAGCACTATCATCCTACCTGCGTTTGCTAGTCTCTCTTGATACTGGCCGCCATGACAGAAATTGTTCTGGAGGACATTATTATTATAACAGTTATTTGAACCGATTTATTTAAAAAAAGTTTTACAGGTGAAACCAAACACAAATGGTACGATGACACCTTTTTTAACGCGCTTTACTTGTGTATACGCAATATACGTATGTATCCGTGAGTGAGTATGAATATAAAGAAACTTTATAATTCAGTTATCTATTACTTCTGATTGTCTAATTAACATAAATTTTTGTATTAAAAACCGATAAACTTGTAGTGAAAGAATTAACTGGTACATGCTATGACAAAAAAGGGAAGAATCTTATTTTTTATAGAAGAGGGGGGCAAACGAGCATGCGGCTCACCTGATGACCACCTGACCCAACTGATGTTAAGTGACTACCGCCGCCCGTGATCAACCGCAACACCAGGGGAATTGCCGGCCCTTTAGAAAGGAGTAAGCTCTTTTCTTGAAGATCCCCAGGTAGTATCGGTCCGGAAAAATCGCCGGTGGTAAACTATTCCACAGAGAGGTTGTACGCGGAAGAAAACTCCTTTTAAAACGTACAGTGGTGGACTGCTAAGCATCCAGATGGTGTGGATGGTATCGGGACGTTTGCCGCATAATGCGTCCACGGAGTTTGGCGGCTGGAATTAATCCGAACAATTCCTCAGAGCACTCTCCATGGTATATGCGAAAAAAATGCAAAGAGATGCAACATCTCTTCGCAGTGCCAGTGAATCGAGCCGATCGGAAAGCACTCGGTCGTCAACGATTCGAGCTGCGCTGCGCTGGATGCAGTCAAGTGGAAGGAGCTGGTACTGGGGAGCCCCAGCCCAGAGATGGGAACAGTATTCCATATGCGGCCGAACCTGCACCTTGTAAAGTTGCAGGCGGTGTGCTGGCATGAAATATTGTCGCGCTCTGCTGAGCACACCAAGCTTGGCCTTCTCTTCCAAGTGACCACGAAACTGCACGTCACTCGATATGTCGACGCCGAGGATTCCGATACTGGCTGAGGCAACAAGGCGAGTACCTTGAAACTGAGGAGATACGACAAAGGGGTTCTTTTTAGCGGTTAACGCGCAAATTTGTGTCTTCTGGGGGTTCAACTAGACTAGATTTAGTCGCCCCCAATCCGAGACTCTGTTCAGCAAAGACTCGACTTCAGACACAAGTTTGTCACGGTACTCTGAGACGTTTTTCCGAGAAATATTGGCTCGGCCGGTGTAAAGAGCATCACCAGTGCCGTCATCTGCATAGCAATGAATGTTACGGGTTTGCAACATATCATTGATATCTGGTCTACCAACAGGCTCAAAAGACACTAACAATAATCAAAATTCATAATAAGTTTAATAAACAAACAAACATAAAAAACCTAACACAAGAAACGTGTTTGACAATGTAATACGAGAAAAATGTGTGGAAACTACCCCTCTATGCCTCACAAACCGGCCGGTCACAGGGTGAAAACTAGATCAAAAACATATAGCTGTATAGTGTATTCGCTAAAACATAAGGAATACTAGGCACATAATAGGCACTTACCCTTAGGTGAACTATGTGATCACTTTCACAAGGGTAATCCCATTTAAAGACAAGATATATCTTGAGATTACCCATACTAATATTACACCATGTTGTGAGGCATTCTGTTGTAGGCCCCAGGGTTAAAAATGCTTACTTCTGGAATTGGTTTCAAATCTGTAATAAGTACTACAAAAGACACCTACGGGACGAAATCGGGTGACAAATTTACCTGGAATCATGATAAAAGAATTTCTATTTATATTCCAAGTATAACCATAAGTATTGACTTCGTTAATAACTGAGTAAAAGATTAGATGAAATGGAAGAATAAGGCTGGTTTTATCGTGAGGCCGCTAGACGTGCCGCTGGACAGAGTGCTGTTAACACCGCGCGCTTGAACAGCGATGCACTATAAAACGAGATTAGTACCGCGCGTTCCGCTGTTGTGAGACAGTCGTGTACAAAATTAACGTTAATGCGGTTAGAGTACTAGCTGTTTACAGTTTATGGAAAAGAAGGCAACAGCGATTTAGAAGAAGAGTAGTTGATCCTTATAATGCTACAAGGTTACTGAGAGGCGAACACGTAACATCTTTCTCCGATTTACGAGGAAATAATTATAAATTTTATAAATATTTTCGCCTATCAACAAGTAGTTTCGACGAATTACTCTGCAAGTTAGAGTTTTCTTTACGACGATCCAGCTTACGTTGCATCCCCGTAACTCCTGTGGAAAAATTGACGATCACTCTAAGATAAGTGAAATAAAAGAGTATTGAATAATAATAATAATAACCGCATCGTCTGCCGGTTTCTTTCCCTTTCCTCCTAACCCTCGGCCATTTGGTCTCCTCTGCCGAGGGCTTCCATCTGGTTGGGCTTTTGTTTATTTATGTATTTTTGTATTTATTTAATTTTAATTATATTTATGTATATTTATCTTTTCATTTTAATTTATAATTATATATTTATAGAACCCAACCAGATGAGAAAACTATATAGATACCCCACATAATAATAATTTCTTTATTTGACACTTATAATTTCATACAACATCATTGAGCCCTGACTCCCAAACTAGGATACCCTGTATTTCAGGAGTCAGTTCCTTCCCATTCAGTAACTTTTTGTGTCAAAATACATTGTGTGTGCGTGTGTGTGTGTGTGTGTGTGTGTGTGTGTGTGTGTGTGTGTGTGTGTGTGTGTGTGTGTGTGTGTGTGAGTGAGTGAGTGCGTGCGTGTGTGTGTGTATGTGTGTGTGTGTGTGTGTGTGTGTGTGTGTTGTGTGTGTGTGTGTGTGTGTGTGTGTGTGTGTGTGTGTGTGTGTGTGTGTGTGTGTGTGTGTGTGTGTGTGTGTGTGTGTGTGTGTAATTCCTTTTGCCGAATATGAATTTAATTTTGGGGATATTTATACGTACAGTTGTTTTTGAATTTAGTAAATTTTGAACACTACATCTATGAATACGTCTAAGACATTGATATATGAATAATTTGCGAACACTTAGTACATCAGTTAACTTATTTACCATTTCTGTCGAAAACCACAAGGAAGTGAAAGTATTACTTTTAGTACAGCCCTTTGAGCTCGTTCTAATTCTATAAGATGTGTTTTAGCAGCGCATCCCCAAGAACATATGCAATAACTGATAACGCTCTGGCACAACGCTTTGTACGTTTGTAGTAGTAGATTTCTGTTTGCAACTGTTTTTAAATTCTTAAAGACATAGATAAACTTTCTGATTTTGTTAGATATAAATGAAATATGTGGAGCCCAATTAAGCTTATGATCAACAATTATACCGAGATATCAAATTGTGTCTGCTTTACTTAGAGTAGGACACTCACATGCCGAATGAGTGTTAAAGCTTCTATTACAAGGATGCGTGTGAATTATTATTTTAAATTCGTTTCATGGATTGAAAGCAGCGGTTTTTGAAAAACATAGAAATTTTGTAGGTTATCTTCCAGCCAACTACACTTACACAGTCCTTCCTCAGTAGATTTTTAACAGCATCCCAACTTGGACCATGAAAGAGTAAGACAGTATCATCTGCAAACATGAAAAGGTCTGCAGCACGAATATTTAAGTGAAACAAGTAGTTAATGTACGCCAAAAAGAGGGTCGGTCCCAGTGTACTGCCCTGAGCCCTATATGAGTAATGTTTGTACATATATTCCTATATTTTTATATACTACTCTTATTTCACCATTTTCGGGTAATTTTTTAACTCTTTGATGAAGCCTCTTTTTAATAGACCTTATTACTCCTGGGGTAATCCATGGTTTTAGTGGAATTTCTTTGGGGTTTCTTTTTGAAATATTGACAACTTTACTGTTAGTATTAATATCTTTCTTTAGAATATTAATTAAACTATTTGTTGCTAAATTTACGTTAAATTCATTATATAAGTCTACCCAATTTAAATGCGTTAAAACTTTGTTTAAGTTATCGAAATCTAATAGTAATTTTTTGTTACTTATGTTTCGTTTTTCGGATTCCGCTTGTTCTATGTATAAGAGTATAGGACAGTGATCGGTTAATTAATCAAAAACAATCGTTTTAATTGCCTTCATGCTTTTTACCATAAAGTGATCTAAGCACGCGTTTCTCCACGTGGGTAAATTAACGCATTGCAATAGACCATGAGATAAGAGGATACTTATGTATTCAGATGAGTAACGAGAAAGGTTGCCAGGTAAAATATCCAAATTAATATCCCCTGTGAGAATAATATTTGAACAATCAAGGTTACATAGTATAGCATTTAAAGCGTGGGATTGTTGAAACAGGGAGGCCTATACGAACAAATTATAGTGTATTCCGAAACGAAGCTTAAGATCAAAAAGTTTCCATCACTTGGGGCAGGTTCGTAGACATCTACTACATTAGATAGAATAACATTAACATTTTAATCAGTCTTATTTTAACCACACTCTAATTTTGTGTCAGACAAACATCTTCTATATCGCACTTCCTCAATTACCCGTCTCGTATCGATGTAATTTTGTATACCACAGTACCTAACGGCGCGTCTCAAGGGCGTCACATTAAAAAGGGGACTGGATTTATAGGCGCCCGCGCCCGAGCGACGCGCGCTTTGTCAGCGCCGGTGAACAAAGCGCGTTTACCAAACAGCGCTGCCGAAACGCACTACAGTAACGATAAAACCAGCCTAAGAAACCAATTTCCTTATTTTATGACTCAGTTTATAGCCTATTTTCTCCTGATTGACTTTCGGTTAAATCATTATTTTAGGGTGGTTTTATCGTCACGCTGCTAGACGCGCCGCTGGGCAGCGTGCTGTTAACAGATTCCACTATCATTTCTGAAGTGCTATAAGAGGCGACAGAATTAACTGAAACTGGAGATGGACGATGGACGATGAAGTCTTCTCGAAAACAAATCAATATAATAAAAAACTGAGGTTGCCAAACCGCCATCTAAACGTAGCAACTATGGTATCAAAAATAAAATAAAACTATGTATGTAAATAAAATTGAAGTTTCTTTCTGTTATAATGAAATGGCTGGCTTCTATTTACACTTTCACTCTCTGACTTTCGGACTCAATATTAAGATAATGGCAATGAACTATATTTAGTACGCGGGAAAGGAAATTGGTTAATGTCAGAGAGTTATTTGACTACTAAACCATATTTTAAACTTTTGCGTGTTTTTTTTTTAATAGGAGAGAGAGCAAACGAGCATACGGCTCACCTGATGTTAGTGACTATCACCGCCCATGAACAACTGCAACACCAGGGGTGTTGCAGGTGCGTTGCCGGCCTTTTAGAAGGGAGTAAGCTCTTTTCTTGCATCCAAATGGTATGGATGGTATCGGGAAATTTGCCGCGATGTGCATTCACAAAATTTGGCAGCTGGCATTAATCCGAACAATTCCTCAGAGAACTTCCCGTGGTAGATGCTAAAGAAAATGCAATTGATGCAACACCTTTTCGCAGCGCCAGTTAATCAAGCTGGACAGAAAGCAAGTCGGTTGTCGATGGTTCGATCCGCTTTGCGCTGGATGCGGTCAAGTGGAAGTATCTGGCACTAGGGAGCCCAGGCCCAGAATTAGGAACAGTATTGCATGTGAGGCCAAACCTGCGCCTTCTAAAATTGCAGACGGTGTGCATGAAATCCTGACCCGCTTTGCTGAGCACGCCAATCTTTTTAGAGACTAATTTAGCCTCCTTTTCCAAGTGACCACGAAACTGCACGTCACTCGATATGACGACGCCGAGAATTCCGATACTGGCTGAGGCTGAACTGAGGAGATACGACAAAGGTGTTCCTTTTAGCAGTAAACCCAGAAACTTGTGTCTTTTGAGGATTAAACTAAACTAAATTTCTCCCGCTGTGCTGGCCCTGTGCTGGCCCGCTGTGCTGTCCCGCTGTATTGTCCCGTGGCTAGTCTTCGGAAATGCTGAAACGATTGTAATGAATCTGTACGAACAGACATAGAGCAATGCCAAAAGATATCTGGGCTATATTTTAATTTCAAATCAATAATTTCAAAAAATGAGCGGTCTCTAATAATACTTTACCTAAATAACGCCTCATAAATAGATCCCATCCAAGCGCCGTGAGCCGTGGTAGCTCAGATGGTTAGCGCTTGCTGTAAATATCACACACAGTATGCGAGAAAACCGAGTTCGGTCCCCGCCGGTACCAATTAAATTGTTAATTGCAATTTTAAGTGCTGATTTACCACGTGCTCGGCGGTGAAGGAAACATCGTGAAGAAACCTGCATGTTTGAGAAAGAAGAAAATATATTTCGAAGTTATGTGAAGTATGCCAACACGCATTGGAGCAGCGCGGCGGATACTTCCTTGTCCTAAAACCCTCTCAGAAATGAGGGGGCCTGTGCCCAGCAGTGGGACGTATATAGGCTGTAACTTTCCTTTACTTTACTTTATCTAGGCGCCGTAAATGAAAATCGCTAGTATTAAAATATTATAAAACAGACTTCAAGTAATATGTAAGCGCAGGCAGTTCTAAGTGGTTTTTAAAAAAATAACCACGAAGGAGATGGCGCGATCTATTTGCTCGCTTCGCTTGCGCACTCGACCAAGCCACCTCTTTCTAACCTAACCCGAGCTCGCTTCGTTCTATCTTACACTCAATAAAACACCAAAATATTAACTTTTATAATTATTTAGCTTTTAGAGAGCGTTTATGATATATTTAAAGTCAGAAAACCAAACCAAATATAAAAACTTTAAGTGAGATAGATATTTTACATATTTTTTTCATCAATAGAAATTCATCGAAATCGAATGATTTTTCAGTTACCTAGAGCCAAAAAAAGAGGGGACTGTGAAAGAATAAAATTTTATTAGAACAAATGAATTAAGTTTCATCACGCGGTTTACAAAAATTATGTTGTACATATATATATATATATATATATATATATATATATATATATATATATATATACATATATATATATATATCATATATATATATATATATATATATATATATATATATATATATATGGGACGGAACGTAAAGGAATGAAGTGACAGAATGAATGTGTGATAAAGATAGCAAGATGTATGAGTGAGAAGATAGATGAAGTACAAACCGGGTGATGTGGTGGCTATCAAAAGAACGCAGTTCGGAGTGGGAATGAAGTTAAAGCCGAAGTTCCTTGGCCCATACAAAGTAGTGAAAGTCAAAGGCAGAGACAGTTATGACGTGGAAAAGCTGGACAGCTCTACTGAAGGTCCGAGGAAGACGTTAACTTCTGCTGACTACATGAAGGCGTGGTCTGCTCTAAGAGGACCCACGTAAGTTTTTGCATTTCATCGCTCTACTCATTTAGATTAAATTTTATGTGACAGCCATGAAACATTTTTGTGAACTGCTGATACCAGTATTAATAATTTGTTTGTAATGAGTTAAGAATGCGTTTTGTTACATTGTATTAAGTAAAGCGTAGTGATGTGTTCTGCTCCTATGTTTAGAGTTGTACTCCATACTTATTATTTGTTAAAGTTAAGGACGTATTTATTGTGTTTATTGTAGTATTAGCTGTAATATTGTGCAAAAGTTAGTTTTGTTGATCAGCCTGAGGACAGACTGATTGCAGGAAGGCCGAATGTGGGACGGAACGTAAAGGAATGAAGTGACAGAATGAATGTGTGATAAAGATAGCAAGATGACAGTATGAAAGTGAGTGAAAGAGCAAGTATTTAAAATGAGTGAACAATGAGCGAGTGACTGAATAAGAAGTAAGAATGAAGGGAAGTTAGATTTTAAGGACTAGGAAACGGGAAGCCATTGTGACAAGACGATATAACTGTGAAGAGAGAGATTAAACCTTCAAGTCAAACACCAAACTGTGTTTCATTCTAAACAAAACAAAGACCACAAAAATTTTTGGGGCTCTTCCGGGATTAAACCAAAGCAAAAAGGAATTACGACGTTTACGACGATAACGACGGTTTGATTTTGAGGTTATCCACGTGGTGCACGCGGTTCATACTTTCGCTTCACGGGTTCAAGACGAAGACGAGCAATGGCAAAGGATTCAAGACGAGCTAGTCGTCAGGCGGATTTTGAAGATGCGAGTTCGGCAGTGCAAAGCAGCGGCATGTTGCATCTGGCAGAAGGGCTCATTCCAAAGTTTACCGGACAGGATAAAACATATCCGGCTAACAAATGGGTACAAGACATAGAAGACAATGGCGAAATCTTTGGGTGGACCCCGGTTCAACAGTTGCTAATGGCAAGGAGATCTTTTCAACTTCAACAAGTTCTAATCTTCAACAGTTGCTAATGGCAAGTGGCAGTGCGGCACTATGGTTGCGGTCAGAAAAAAACATACAAGTCGTGGGAGGAGCTAAAGACGAATCTCCTGAAGGAATTTCCAGATACCATTGATGCCAAGACGGCTCATGAAATGATGAGTGCCAGAAAAAAGAAAGACAACGAAACATGCTTAGATTATCTATTCGTGATGAAAGAAATGGGTCGGCGTGGGAAAATGCCTGATTATGTCGCAATAAAATACATAATAAAAGGCATCAAAGACGACGAAGATGCTGTACGGTGTCACCTACTACAGTGACCTAAAAGAAAAACTAAAAATATATGAGCAGTTCAGTGAAAACGTGCGATCGTCGAAGCAGGGAAGCAAACATGCGCCAAAACAGAGTCATAGTGGCAGTCGAGGTACTACGCGGCATTTGAGGTGCTATAACTGTGGAGAAACAAATCATCATTTGTCTGCGGAATGTCCACATAGGAAAATGGGCATAAAGTGTTTTAAGTGCAATTCATTCGGACACATTGCCAAAGATTGTGAGTCACAAACAGTGGCGAAAGATGGCGCCACATGTAAAGGCGTAGGCGTCGGCAACGATGACCGAAGAATGAACGAGAGAACGAGATCGAGAACGAACGTGATGCTAGGTACGAGTACACCACAAGAGGTTGGCAGCAGTGAACGGATCAAACTTCATTCCGATACTGGACCAATCGTGAAACAGAGCGATTTGTTTTCGCAGGTTGGCAGCACTAGAGAGCGAAGAAAATGGCAGCCGGCCATCTTCAATGTCAGTGAAGGTAAACAAAAACAGACAAAGACCTACGAAAGATGTGTTATTATTTAAAAAAGCGGTTCGAGGCTCTTATTGACTCCGGTAGTGATGTGAATTTGATGACAACCGACTGTGTAAATGCTATAGACGAACAGGATGAACAAAGCGACGAAATTTTCCATAGACTTGGAGCGTCACAAATTAAAGCTGGCGGCGTGTTGCGTACGACGATGTGTGTTGATAACAACAATTATAAGGACGTTTTATTTTATAATAGTATACCCTATACCATTATTCTGGGTCAGCAGTTTCTCGAAAATGTTGTTATGATTCTTGAGTGTAACCATATTGTGTTTTTGCCTTCTAATGAGCAATGGATGCATAACCTTACATGTGTGGTGTATGATTTTGATGTTGTAGGTACCGAAGTAAGTATGAGTGCGCAGCAACAAGCTAGGTGCCTGATGGAGAACTACAAGCCGGTAAGGACAAAAGAGGCGCCAATTCAGTTGAGAATCGTGTTAAAAGACGACGTTCCTGTCGCTCAACGACCAAGGAGGTTAGCGTTGAAGGAATAAGACGAGGTGAATCAATAAATAGCTAAATGGATTGAAGATGGAATTGTACGGGTAAGTCACTCTAAATACGCTAGTCATTTAGTGTTGGTGAGGAAAAGAGACGGTAGTATAAGAGTCTATGTGGATTATAGACTTTTAAATAAGAAGATGATTAAAGACGAATATCCTTTACCTCTTAGCGTAGTCCCTATTTAGTGCAATAGACTTACAAAACGGGTACTTTCATTTAAAAGTTCATGAGGACTCTATAAAGTACACAGCCTTTGTAACATCAACGGGGCAGTATGAGTTTTGTCGAGCTCCATTTGGTTTATCGATCTGTCTAAAAGTTTTCACTCGTTTCATCAATATTATATTCCGAGATCTTGTCGGGAAAGGTATTGTCTTGATATTCATCGACGACTTACTCATTCCAGCTGAAAATGAAATTGAAGCGATCGAGCGGTTGTCAATGGTGCTACAGACTGCTTCAGTATGAATCCTATCAATACGGAGTTGAAATCAACTGGAAGAAAAGTCAGCTGTTGGTAAAGAGAGTACAGTATCTTGTTCAAATAATCGAAAATGGTGAAGTAAAACATCCCCAGATAAGATAGAAGCTGTCAAAAGATTCCCAGAACCAAGACAATGAAACAGTTACAGAGTTTTTATGGGTTGTTGTTGTATGTATGTTATGCTCATATTTTCGCAAATTCATACAGAATTTTTCAATAATAGCTAAGCCGTTAACGGATTTATTAAAGAAGGACACAGAGTTTAAAGCGCTGAACGATGAACAGGTGAAAAGTCACCAAGAGTTGAAAAAAAGGTTAGCCACAAGGCCTGTGTTAAAAATATATGATCCAAGATTGGAAACAGAGCTGCATACAGATGCATCAAGCGCAGCTCTTGCCACTATTCTAATGCAGAGAGATGCCGACGACGGTGAACTGCATCCTGTGCATTATATGAGCCAGAAGACTTCTGAACAACAAAGTCGGTACTCGAGTTACGAGCTGGAGGCGTTGGCTGTAATTGAAGGCATCAAGAAGTTCAGACATTATTTGTTTGGAAAGAAATTTAAAATTGTGACTGACTGTAAAGCATTTCAAATGACAATCAACAAAAAAGATTTAGCCATGTCAACAAGGGTGGCTAGATGGATCATGTTTCTACAGGATTATGATTTTACAATAGAGCATAGAGAAGAGAACACACACAGATGCTCTTAGCAGAAACTCGATAGAAGTTAATTCAATATTTTCAACATTACATGATAACCTCAAATATGCCCAAGATCAAGATGAAAATTTGAATGCCATAAGAGAGATATTGAAGTCACAACCATATCAAGATTCCTTTTTGGATTCTGGTTTACTGTACAAGGGTGAAGATAAAAAGTTAGTTGTACCCAACAGTATGGAAAATAACATTTTTAAAGAAGTGCATAGTAATGGACATTTTTCAAAAAAGAAAATGCTAGAGTTGAATGGAAAAGATTACTACATAGAAAACCTGAATAAGAAGATTTATAATTTTATAGTTACGTGTATACCATGTTTATTGGCTACACGCAAAGAAGGAAAGCAGGAGGGTTTCCTAAATCCCATAGATAAACAAGAGGTTCCATTACATACTATTCACATAGATCACATTGGACCATTAACAGAAATCAAGAAGATGTATAATTACATACTTACCATCATTGATGCATTCACAAAGTTCACTTGGATTTTCCGTACTAAGAGTACCACAAGCAAAGAAGCTTTGGAGAAACTGAAGGTGTTTCAGCAACACTTTGGAAACCCGTACAGAATCATCTCTGACAGAGGTACTGCTTTTACGAGTGGAGAGTTCAAAGAGTTCTGTGAGGAGGAAGATATTCAACATGTTACCATAACCACGAGTGTGCCTCGCGGAAATGGACAAGTAGAGCGAGTGCATAGAACAATTATATCAGTATTGACTAAGTTAAGCGTGGAAAATCCTAACCTGTGGTATAGACATGTTAGCCGTTTGCAAAGAGCACTAAATAGCACATACCATATAAGTATAAGCTGCACACCTTTTGAATTAATGATTGGTACAACAATGAAAATGAAACAAGTTTTGGATTTACATAATTTATTGTTACAAGAAGATAGAATTTTTTTTTGTAGAAAACAGAGAAGAGTTACACGTTAAAGCAAAACAACAGATTTTGAAAATTCAGGAGGAAAATATGCGGAATTTCAATAAGAAAAGAAAGAAAAGTTGTAAGTACAAACCGGGTGATGTGGTGGCTATCAAAAGAATGCAGTTCGGAGTGGGAATGAAGTTAAAGCCGAAGTTCCTTGGCCCATACAAAGTAGTGAAAGTCAAAGGCAGAGACAGTTATGACGTGGAAAAGCTGGACAGCTCTACTGAAGGTCCGAGGAAGACGTCAACTTCTGCTGACTACATGAAGGCGTGGTCTGCTCTAAGAGGACCCACGTAAGTTTTTGCATTCCATCGCTCTACTCATTTAGATTAAATTTTATGTGACAGCCATGAAACATTTTTGTGAACTGCTGATACCAGTATTAATAATTTGTTTGTAATAAGTTAAGAATGCGTTTTGTTACATTGTATTAAGTAAAGCGTAGTGATGTGTTCTGTTCCTATGTTTAGAGTTGTACTCCATACTTAGTATTTGTTAAAGTTAAGGACGTATTTATTGTGTTTATTGTAGTTTTAGCTGTAATATTGTGCAAAAGTTAGTTTTGTTGATCAGCCTGAGGACAGACTGATTGCAGGAAGGCCGAATGTGGGACGGAACGTAAAGGAATGAAGTGACAGAATGAATGTGTGATAAAGATAGCAAGATGACAGTATGAAAGTGAGTGAAAGAGTAGGTATTTAAAATGAGTGAACAATGAGCGAGTGATCAGGCTGAATAAGAAGTAAGAATGAAGGGAAGTTAGATTTTAAGGACTAGCAAACGTGAAGCCATTGTAACAAGACGATATAGCTGTGAAGAGAGATTAAACCTTCAAGTCAAACACCAAGTTGTGTTTCACTCTAAACAAAACAAAGAACACACACACACACACACACACACATATATATATATATATATATATATATATATATATATATATATACCTCACTTCTAGTACCGACGATATAGTCATTGTGACGGAATTTCTGGAGGACCTTAGCAATATTGTTAATGACAACACTAATATTTCCCCACAGGTAGATCTTAAAATGAACATGGTAAAGAAAAGAATCATATCTTACGTCCATATTGCACCTATTGGCAGTTGTTAGATACACTAGTACAAAATGTCCGATAAGGTAAGTAACCATCTTCGATCAAGACGTCAGCCAATAATCCACCTCGGTCGGTTGTGTTCAGAAAATTGTGACAGATTTTTTGTCTAATTTTTCTCAGGGTCTAAAAATGAGTGTGGACACAGCCAGTGCATGTTGCCAGTGATTACTTATTGAACCGAAACATGGGCCTTCATTATGACCGTATGAGGAAACTCAAAGTCACTCAGCGTGCAATGGAAAGGGCTATGCTCGAAATTTCTCCGATAATCCGTAACGAAGTTATCCGTAGAAGAACAATGAGCTGAATTGGCAATGTTGCGTCTAACTGATGGATGCAGATGGTACAGGACCGGACTTTGTGGCAATCTACGAAGTAGGCCTGTGTGCGAACGATATTATACGCTCTTTGGCGGACGTAGATGCAGTTTTTTATTATCAAGTATCAACTACTTGTTGTCATAAAAACAACCATTCCGTTCTTTGTTAAAAGTCTCAGATTGAGGAAGACTAAATCTATTCCAGTTTAATCCTCAGAAGACACAGGTTTGTGCGTTAACCGCTAAAAAGAACCCTTTTGTCGCGTGGTAAGCGGTGGACCACAGAATTTGAGGATGTAAGAATTTAATGAATAAGTGGTGAGTTAGTGTAAACATATTAAATAAAAAAACTGGACCTGCGTCACGTTCTGGAATTGCCTGGTACAGCGATCGTCAATTAGTAAAGTTCTTTCATCTATATTAGTACAAAAAATGTTTTAATAGATAAATAACAAATAAAAGTTAATTAAAAGACTCATTAACTCGTCGAATGATAAGCAAAGGCGAACAAAGCACGAGGCTGAGGAACTTTTAAGAGTTTAATTAGATTTCCACAGTTGATCTCTGACCCTGTACGGCTTGCATGTTCATCGATTGGAAATTGTTTTTTGTATCTCGAACCCATAGCAGAGAAGTTGGATTTTACTACCAGCTTTTCAAGGTTACGCTACCCGCTATATTAAATGGGGTTTATTATTTTTATACTGCCCTAACCCGTAAATAAAAGCAAATTAATAGTAAAATAAAACGATAATATACAACATATACGTATAAATTGCTTCATTTTTTCGAACTCTGTAGTTTTTTTCAATATTTCCCATTTGATTATTATTTTATAACACCTTAATAAAATAATTACTAAATCGACAGTTTTGCATATGTAAATACTCATTCTCAAATGGTAATCCGTCCTTCAAAGTAAAAGTACTTTTGACCTAATATTTAATAATTTATTTAATCTTTCATTCATATTTAATTTATTAGATTAGGTGACTATTAAGAAGCGTAAAAATTATTAGTGAGTGCGTGTTAGCATGATCATAAATAACAGGAGTAATATAAGCAGCATTAAATGGAACTATTGTAGATAGTCGAGTTCATTGGCAGACTCAAATAATAGTACACTGTCAAATTTGCTCAGTTTTTTCTACACTTCATGATTTGAAACAATATAACGTTTCTCTTTATAATAAAGGAATTTTTTTGGATTTTTTTCTCATCAAAGATCTCTGATCTAGACATCAGTATAAATATCTCTGATCTATACATCAGTAATGACCTATTAACTACAATACCTCCGCTACAATTTACATAATATTCAATTTTTAAAAAAAACGGATTACGAAAAACTATCATGGATCTTAATGTAGTAAATTGGGATTGGGATAAATAGTTTGAAAACTGCTTCGTAATTGATGATATGATCTATATTCTCTATATTTTACAACCATGTTCGTATGGCCATTTAAAGCATGTGCCTAAGTAAAAAAAATCTAAAATAAGTCTAATTTGGTTTACGTATGATTTAATTAGTTTTCTCAGAGAAAACTTGAGTACCGCAACAAAATGTGCAATGTTAGTACCAATTCCCTTATAACTAAAATAAACTCTCGTTTGAAATAGTAAAAAAATGCTGTAAATATTTAATGCGTTCATGTTATAATAATTATATTTCTAGCCTTGAACAGAGCTTTTATGGTCCTTTATTAAAAATAGAAAATGCAATGATAAGTTTTATCCAGCCTAAATGTCCCGTAACGATGAAATTTCTATTAATGGCAAATAAAATTCTTCTGTTTACAGTCACAGTAGTTGCACCACATCTACTGCCACACTTACTACACTACCACGTATGTGATTAATACACCGCCTCACCTACGAACAAATATCTTGCTGGTATTAAATTCAAAGATGATCATGTGATTAAAGTTTTAAAACGACTTGATGCTCGTAAAGGTGCTGGATTTTATGGTTTACCATCATTATTCCTAAAAACATGTGCTGGTGCTTTGGCAAAACCTTTAACTCTTATTTATAACAAATCTCTAGTAACCGGCACATTTCAATCTGAATGGAAAGTACCTTTAATTCTTCCATTATTCAGAAATGGTAATAAAGATGCTATCAAAAATTACAGACCCATTTCAGTTCTGTCTGTATTTGTGAAGGTTTTCGAGGAATTACTTAATCATATTCTCTCTTAGCACCTTAAGCATCTCGATTGATCCAAATCAGCATGGCTTCATAAGGAACAGATCCACTGCTCTCCACCTAACTTCTTTAATTAATAATATTTCCCACAAAATAATTATACACTCATTAGTTCATGTAATCTATACCGACCAGCAAGGCCTTTATCATAATATACTTTTCCGCAGGCTCCAATTACTCGGAATTGGCAAACTCATGCTGAGTTGGTTTTAGTTGCATCTAGCAGATGTAAATTCTAAAGTTGTTTAACAGTTATTCTTCTAATCCCTTTCTAATTGCATCCGGTCGCATTTACTTACGGCGCCCTCACTATTCTGTTGCTCCTTGAGTGAATTTACTAGGGTAGGATTGTTTACAATGTTTTACGTTAATTTCCACATTTTTGTTACGCATAAAAAGAACTACACTGTCGCATTAGATAAATAAATAAATTAAATAAAAAATAAATTAAGTAAATATATTTTAATATTTAAAATATTATATTAATATTTAAAATATCCCGCTGAGTATATTTTTGGTTCTTCAAACGACAGCAATAACTTTAAATTTTCTTGTGATCTATGTTACGCTAATAAAAAAATATACTACCTCGATTATTTCCATTCTATCCCCTATTACGATACCTACGTTCCACGGGATCATATTATGAGGTAGTGGATTCAATTACGCCACTCAAAATAATAAAAAAGTTACCGCAATTAGTTAATGATGCTATATACCTCGTCGTTTATTTTTTTTTAGGTTGTTATTTACGTAAGTAAAACAAATATTAAACCCCAATGAAATAAAATGACTTCCTGCACTCTATCCGCCCCACACTCCGCCTATCGGTACTTTACCAGTGCCGGTAGGTGTCGGTTACTCGAACTTATTATGGAGTCAATTCATCAACCACTTTTTGAGATTTGTGGACACAAACATACAGAAGCTTATTTTTCATATAAAATATTGAATATTATACATACGTAAGAAATTAATTAAAATATTTTTGTACTAAAGAGTATATTCAGAAAGCTAGCTCATTGCCCGAGGCGTCTCTCCCACATTAGTCTGTCACTCTATTTCGACATGAAATACTGACAAACGAACACACTTTCATGTTTGTAATAATAGTCCAAAAATATAATAACTGGCACTGTGGGAGGATCTAGCCAGCTGCCGACGAACATTAGTACACCTCGCTGCGGGGGTCTGCCTGATCCAGGTGTTGTAGGCATCGGACTTTCTGGCGAACCAACTCTTGGAGGGGTGCTGGGCACTTGGCATGGGGCTTTAAGAAACCTGATTTTTATAGAAATACGCAATTACACAAGGATTCTAAAATAAACCTTTAAATGAGTTATAAACCTATTGATTGCTCCTTAAGTGCTACATTCCGACGTTCACACCTTGTTGAATATGAGTTTCTGCTGTACAGAATCGATACATTATAATATTACTAGCTTGTACCCGTGACTCTCTTTGTGTGAAAATAAAAATTACTTCGTGTTCGTTGTCGCGCAGCTAAATAAATTTTTTTTTTATAGGATAGGGTGACAAACGAGCACACAGTCCACCTGATGGTAAGTGGTTGCTGTGGCCCATAGGCATCTACATCAGGATAGATGTAGATGCCTATGGAATTACGAATCAAAATGCAGATGCGTTGTCACCCGTGAGGACTAAGATGGAATGCCTCGTTTCCAGTAAAAAGGGTCTCCGGTTCTCTACACTCACCATACGAAATACAGCAGCATTAAGCTACTATTTCACGCTGGTATTCTGTGAGAGCGTGGTCCTTCCCCGGTCGAGCCGACCCATTCGTGCTACAACTATACTACTAATATAACTGCAGCATGGCTCTACCACGTATAATATTCCCTTAGTTAAAAGTTTCCCGTGTATTTCTTAATAAGTATATACGGTCTCTCGATTACAAAGCTTATTTTTTTATAAAATAAAACTGAATTAAAAGGGATCTTAAAATAAATATATACGTAAATGAGTTCATGGTTGACATAAACCCCTGGGAATGAGGCGGTCGCTTCCAAGCTATTTCTTAAGTTAAATTTTAAAGTAGTTTGTACAAGTAAGTGGATGTTCTATACTATAGGCACCTAAGTCTCCCCCCGCCCCGAAAGGTTTCCCACCTTTTCGTGGGAAGGGGCTCAGTAGCCGTGGCTTGGTCACCCGCGGTGAACTAAGAGGAACCCATGTGGCTGGTCCGAGGTGTAGGGCCAGCCCGAGGAGGCCACTCCGAGTGGGCTTGGCGAGCTCACTTTGGATATGTGTTGGCAGGCTGCGGCGAGAGGGAGAGGGCATCTCTCCACCTACCGCTGCTGTCTAGGTGGGGTCGTGGAGGAAGAGGAGTGTTGGTATGGCGATTCTTGCATTCTCCCTATGATTCTGACGGGGCCGCACAGTTACTTGACGCGGCGGTGGTGGAGCTGCGGGGGAAGAGGGGTGTCGGTATTGCGAAACGCCACTCTCCCTACGCCATGCAGCTGAATCTTGGTTGGCGGCGGAGCCATAGGCCAGATCTGCCGCTGGGGTAGGGAAGGCTAGTGCTTCGATGTGCTCGTTTTTCTGGCCCCATGGCCTTCTGGCGTCGGACACGGGAGCGTCTGTTGCGCATGTGAAGTTGGAGGCCGCGTAGGAGGCCGCGCTATATGTTCTTGTGCGCCTTGCCTGAGAAGGAGATGGCGGAGAAGTAGTCACGGGGCGGACATCGTTTGTGGGGCCGCGTATGTGAAAGCGTTCCCGTGGTCCCGCCAATATGCGACGAAGGTGGAACACCATGGAATTTTAGTCAATGTGAGTTCGAAATAACCCGTCCTTGCCCCCACTAGGCGGGTATGCGTGTGCATTTCCCCATGTAAAAAAACCAAAGGCACCTAAGTCTACCATTGACTAAGAATCAATATTCATTTATTTTGTCATAGACATCCCTGAAGACTAAAACGAAATGGCTCATTACTATTAAAAAGTAGTTTAGTACGTAAGTTTACGTCACTCACCAAACAAAACGCAGCAGCATTATGCTGCTGTTTCACGCTAGTATCCTTTACGAGCGGGAACCTTTTATGGACGGTCCTACATACGAGTATTCATACCACAGATATATTACGCTCCAATGTGGCCCTGCCAAGTGTAAACATCATACTGCGCCTTTTCCGTTTCCGTTGCCTTTTCCGTGCGATCGCCACACATTAATCTCTTAACAAACATACCACAGCTTTACTTTTCATAGGAATGTGCTAGGAATTATGGCAGCGATTACTCCCTGAATTGACTGAATTGTTTTATTTAAGCTATGGATGAAAATACTACTTCTCATTTTCTTCTCGGCGGCAGCGAAGACCAGTTTTGAAATCATGAGCCCCGTGCACTGTTTACCGCTACGGTGGCAATTAGCATTGCGAGCATATGATGTTTTTATTCACATAAAAACTTACTTGTATACTGATGATTAGTCTTAATTACGAAAAAAATCAATTAAATAATTAATTTTTATATAATTGATTGTGAATTCAATTTGAACATAAACTTAAGATGAGGCTGGTTAAAATGTAAACAAAATAGTATCAAATGTAGAAATAGTTATTAAAATTGATCATGTATTTATAAAGCGATATTTATTACATTCTGGATATTTCAATCAGAACATTATTAAAAGTTGTGTGCTTTCGTAGCCGATATTGGAATTGCGGTTAATGAAATTATTTTATCGTCCGGTTACCGAAAAGAACTCTATCATTGCATACATTTATGAAATTATAACAACGGAATTGTATATAAATATGTAATCATATCTGAAATTGGGTGAATATTGAAAATTTAATACTTTCAACGCCGCTTGAATTTATTAAAAAATTTTGGTCAGCTTTTTTATAAGTGGTACATACATGAAGCCACTTTTAGACAGAATGAAAATACTTAAAATAAAAACGTTATTTAGGTAACTATCCCAAGAAATCAACAAGCTAAAGTAGTATTGAGTCAGCTATATACTTAGAAGAACCAACAACCCATGAATAAGAAAGGTTCTTGAGTAGTAGCTTCGCATCCGCAAGCAGAGTCGTTTGAAGGCCTGGCAATTTGATGGATGCTGGTGGTTTAGGACCGTGTTCTATGGCGTTCATTGGTTAAGTTACTTATTACGTAGTGTACTCGTGAGCGGCTATAATAACAATTATGAATGTAGTTATATTAAAAAAAATTAATATAAGAAGACTAGTGTATGGAATAAAACTGCTCAATAGTTCAAATAGCAGCTTATTATTTATTACTATTATAATCTAACCTTACGTTTATTATTGCTTAATAATTAAAAAGCTCCTTAGATTCACCTTACGCATCAAGCATTTCTTAAATTGTGTATTTATTCAATGACATAGTTTCGTGACAAATAGGATCGGTCGAAAATAAGATTATTAAACTTGTTGGAAAATACAACTGGATAAGGCTAATTTTGTGGGAAATAACAAGATAGTGTCAATTTTTAAAAATAATAAATTTGTGAGAACTGATGTTCAAATTGCTCTCTTGCTTGCGCAATTAATGATTATCAATAATAGGACAACGTAACACACTATACATTCAGTATAGAATAATTACAGTTTGAACATACCGTAATATGTCCCCATCACAATTACACACTGGTGTAATGTGAAGTACATAATTAAATGGTAACACCAAAGTATGCAAACCCACAGCAACCCCACCCATCTCAACGTAACACAGCACAGCCTCTTAGAAACACCATCCTCCTTGCCTGCACCAGAAGAATTACCACAACGGAAAGACCCTCGACACTATCTGAGTACACGTAGAATGACTTGACTCGTAAAATGACGCAAGCGGAATCTCTTGCGCTCTGCACCTACACTTAACTTTATACCGTACAAACAAGTGGAAGAAATTCTCAATACACCCTCAATTTACTAGTCAACCAACTAGTCACGAGATCCAACCGGTATTTTATAGATGCGCCTACAAACTTATTATCTGCTCAGATGCCCACTAGGCAATTTGATTATATCACTAAAGTGCCGCCAGCGCCATTTGTAAATACCCGTCAAGTGCCCCTAATTACATGGATAAAATATAACGAGCGCCCTGCGTGCGAGGTTACACAAAAACAACCATTGTGAGTTAATTTTTTTTGAATACCGGGGCAAGTGTTAATTTATTGTGTTGCTGAATAAATGAGCTATCGAACTTGGGTATTATAATTTAATTTATAATACCTTGTTTTTAAATAGAGACTCGTAAAGTTGGAAATAGTGAATTTCAAGCGCAACTTTTGCAAAGCTGTTCATAAATCAAAAAGCAAATCGATGATGTAGAAATATTTTATTCAAAAACCTTGTTGAGAACATACACAGTAAGAAAAAAATATACCTATCGTAGTACAAAAACATGTTATTACAAGGGTTTAAACTTACCAAACATTTGAGCGGCGCGGCGTAAATATGGTTAAACTCAAGGTCTATTTATAGCATTAATAACTCAAATATTTAGAAATAATTGGTACATATACAAATGTTATTTCATCCTTAACAGAATTGCTAAAAATTGTAGCAGTATCTGTTTTTAATATTCGGAAATATTAGAATTAGTGAATATACTCCCATAGGTAAAGAAAATCAACTGCCGTTTTTTCCGAATTTTTATACCAGGTACCTAAATTGATGAAGTGATTTTAAATTTATTTAATAGCATTTTTAATTTCCTTTCAAAAAAGGTATCACGTGTATAGTTTGTGAGTATGTTATCAAACAAATATGTTTACAACGAAAAAAAAATATTAGAAGCCTTAAAGTAAGGCGCGATAAGGTCGGGTACACACTAGATACAAAGTCTGACGTGTTTACTGGCTATGATGGGTGGTTTAAAACTTAAAGGCGTAAAATATCATTCTTAAAAGGTAACAAGTCCGATACTACGAATAAAAACTATATTCATTGAAATAGAGCTCTTTTATAACGACTATACCCAAATGTGCGTTTGTAAACCGCTGGTACACAGAGCATTTTACGGTTGAAAAATCTTGTTAACCACGAGTTAACAAGTCAGTTTAGGGAGGAAATGTGTTGTAAACCAATGGTTAACAGGGTCATGTCAGCGGTTTTATAGTGTAGTTTTGATTTTCATTTACTTAAAAGTTACTTTCATCTTCATGATTCATAATAAGTTTAATCAATTACCAGTCTCTCGGTATTCTATTGAATGCGTTTCAGAGGGTGTGCGCAGGAATCACATATCTCAATTAATCCTTCTCATTTCCACCATCGGCCAAACAAGTGGTTCCACCTACCACTTTGCCTTTTTATTGTTAATATTCAAGGAATTCAAAATAATTTTTTTTATGTCTTCCGTATGAGTACAGCAAAGGAGTGCAATAATTTTCCGCCGTATGTCTTTCCGTCCGATTATAATCTGGATTTCTCAAAGGCAAAGGTAAACAAGGTAAGATAAAAAGCGTATTGATACTTAATTAAAGATAGATAATGGTATCTCTGGGTCGAAACATATACTTGCTATCAGGTGAAGTGTGTACGGGCACAAAATTTTATTATAATTCTATAAAAAAAAGTTCTATTAAAGTTTTCATTCGATGTTTGCAATAAACAATTAAGAAATTCACTGGTAGGGTTGTGAATATTTTGTTTCAAAAAATCTCTTCTGAGCACTGCAAACGCGTCGCATGTAGACATTCCGCGACGAAGTAGTGCCGGTAAAAGGATATCCACTACCCCGTATCGTCCCGTGGATGTCGTAAGAGGCTACAGAGAGAAACAAATCTGGAAATGGTAGTATCATCTTTTTAGCAACAACATAAAATAAACATCAACAAGCACACACAAAAAAACACAGCAGTTGCCAATCCGCCTGCCAAACGTAGTGACTATGGAAAAAAGAAAACAATGAAAACATCTACAGGGAGACCTTTGTTCAGCAATGAACTTTTAAAGACTGTAACGGGCGCTGAAATAAAATGAAACCAGCCACACAGGTATAAATATTTAAAAAAAAGCGATAGAACCGCAAAATGCGAATTTAATTGGAATCTATCCAATTACAACTGAGAATAGAATTCAGTTTTAAAAGCTGTGAATAAGTTCCATTATTCATTGTCACTTAAAGCAATGTCGACAGTGCAGGATATTGAAAGCATCATGGATTCGTGCTATATTTTTATATGCACATTTAGTTATAAACCTAATTTAAATTCTTGGAAATCTAGATTTAAATTCAATTTAGAAAAGTGAAGCTCATTACTTTTTCTTTTATTCAATTCAAATTTTCTGATTTTGATGGATAAAATGCGATTTAAATGATTTTTTGTATAATGAGGATGCTTATTATACATAATATAATTAAATAAAATTTATGTGTCGGTCTGTAATATTGAAATAACTAACTGTATTGAATAATTAAACTCAGGAGTTTATTAGCATGGCCATTAACACGTAAATAACAAAATAAATTAAAAAAAAAACATTAAAATTTTGTTGTCTGGCCGGGCTAAACTTTAGGAACAGATAGAGGATAATGCCAGGAGGGCTTTATAGGTTAGGCTATATTTCATTCGAAAAATTTGAAGATTTTTTTAAATATCGAGAAATTGTTAAATTAAGTGGTCTTTCATTATTTTAAATCTCAATAACGTAATATTAATTGATCCCATCCTGACTAAACCTAAACTCACAAATAAAAAATATAAACACAAACAAAGAGTTTAACTTAATTGCGAAAGATTCACTTTAAATACATTTTAGTACTCATATTATTGAATGTCAAAACACTTAAATAATCCGATATTAAAAGGATAACTACTAGGCTGTTGAGCTTTTATTATGACCAAGTACCTGGATGACCGAGCTTTGCCCGGTTTTAATTAAAAAAAATTAAGCAATTAGTTTTATTAAAATTTTCTAATTTTTAGAAATTACTTAAAAAAGGGCTCGAAATAATACATTTTCTCACAAAAGAAGGGAACTTGAAAAAAAAAAGGAAAAAAAGTCGAACCGAAGATAGGACGCGAACCACGGCATTACGATTTCGCGACCGCTCGATATCCACTTGAGCCATTACGACCATTAACATAATGTCAAAATTTTCCTTCTTATATGGTAGCAGTTTTTCATTGCCTGAAAACACGGACAAAAAGATATTTTCTAAAAATAAATCCTAGCTAGATCGATTTATTGGCCCCGAACTCCCTGGACACAAAATTTAATGAAAATCGTTTTTCATTAAATTTTGTGTCCGAGTCTTTCCGAGATTCCGATTATATATATATATATATATAATCGGAATCTCGGAAAATATATATTTTTATATATATAATATATATATATATATATATATATATATATATATATATATATATATATATATATATATATATATATATATATATATATATATATATATATATATAGTCAGGGGGGTTTTCATGCTGTTCTACCTTTCCGGTGATCCTGTTATGGAATACGGGTACGCGACCCCGGCTCCCCGAGCTACTGTTATTCTCATACCTTTCCTGCCGAGATAACAGTATCCTTACACCTACGCTCCTACCCCCAACCTTCTTTTTCCTTTTCCCAAAATGGTAGCTTCCTCTACCAACAATAGCATACCCAAAGAGGGTTGGTGTCAGGCAGGCGGCCGACTGTAAAACTTTTTGCCAAATCCCATGCAGTAAACCTATGAATAGTACGAGTTGTGGGATATATGACAGGGCTAGGGCGTACCCCGCAGGCGACGCGCAGGGGGCAGCACCCGGCTCCTGTAGGAAGTGGGCAAGGGTTGTCGCACCTTACGGAGCGGGTGCAACGTAAGAGGCGAGCCCGGAGAGAGAAGAATGTCAGAGTGAGGTTTGCAAGCTGGAATGTAGGTACGATGACTGGAAGAGGAAGAGAGTTAGCAGATGTTTTGAAACGACGAAGAGTGAATGTTGCCTGTTTGCAGGAAACAAAATGGAAGGGCAATAAAGCAAGAGAGATTGGGGAAGGATACAAGTTTTATTATTGTGGAAGTGATGGGAAGCGAAATGGAGTAGGAGTTGTGTTAGATAGTGGAATGAAAGAACGAGTGACAGATGTGAAAAGAGTAAATGACAGAATGATAGTTGTTAAATTAATGATTGAAAACAAAGTAGTGAATGTTGTAAGTGTGTATGCTCCGCAAACAGGCTGTGAAGAGAGTGTGAAAGAGAAGTTTTGGGAGGAATTTGATTGTATGATGATGGAAATACCTGAGAGTGAGGATGTTTATATGGGAGGAGATTTTAATGGACATGTAGGGAGAATGAATGACGGGTATGAAAGAGTACACGGTGGATGGGGGGTACGGAGTGCGGAACCGGGAGGGGGAAGTTCTTCTGCAAGCAGCATGTGCTTTCGACCTGGCTGTAGTAAACACGTGGTTCCAAAAAACGAGATCAGCATCTTGTTACTTATAATAGTGGCCACCACGCGACACAGATCGACTATTTTCTGATAAGACGGAACCAAATCAAGAGTGTAAAAAACTGCAAAGTGCTTCCAGGTGAAGACTTAGTATCCCAGCACCGAATTCTGCTGGCTGACATCTGCTTAACTGTTCGCCTCAACAAACATAAGGATCGTCCCCCACCCAAAATAAAGTGGCGTTTGTTGCATAAGGAGGAGTATGCAAGTGAATTTAGAGAGCTAGTTGTAAACAAGATGATAGAGATGGGTGATATGGAAGGAATGAGTGTGAATGAGTGCTGGAAGGAAATGGCTGATTGTATCCGAAGTGTGGCAAGGAAGGTGTTAGGAGAAACAAAAGGGAAGCGTATGATAGATAAGGATGGGTGATGGTGGAGTGAAAGTATTAGAGAAGTTTTGAGAGAAAAGAAAAATGCCTTTAAAGAATGGCAGAGCGTAGGAGACCAGAATGAATCCATAAAAGAAAGTAAGAGAGGGGCGTATAAAGAATGTAAGAAGAGAGCGAAGAAGGAAGTTGCTATTTGTGGGGCAGAGGCTCAAGATAAATTATATCGGTCCTGTGAAAGCCCCGAAGGTCAAAAACTACTTTTTCAAATTGCAAGAGCGAGAAAAAGGAATGGAAGAGGTGTTTCACATGTAAAATGTATAAAAGATGATTCTGGAAGGATTTTGACTGACGATGAAAGTATAAAGAAGCGATGGAAGGAGTATTTTGAGAAATTGATGAATGAGGTGAATGAATGGAATGGTATGCTTGAAAACCCACCAGTGAATATGGGCTTAGTGAGAGAAATTAGTGTGGAAGAAGTAAAAATGGCTGTTAGGAATATGAAGAATGGGAAGGCGGTCGGCCCAGATGAAATACCAGTAGAAGTGTGGAAGTTGCTGAGTGCGGATGGATGGAAGTGGTTGAGTTTATTTTTCGGTAAATTGTTGCAGGAAGAACAAATACCTGAGGAATGGTGCAGTAGTATACAGGTCCCCATTTTTAAAAACAAAGGAGACGTTCAAAACTGCAGCAGTTACCGGGGAATAAAACTCATGTCACACACGATGAAAGTCTGGGAAAGAATAATAGAGAGAAGAATGAGAGAAGAGTGTGAGATAACACAAAACCAGTTCGGATTCATGCCCGGTCGAGGTACGACAGATGCCATTTTCGCATTATGCCAATTGTGCGAAAAGTACTAGCGCGTGCATAAAAATCTGCACGTGGTTTTTGTCAACCTTGAAAAGGCGTACGATCGGGTTCCCCGTGAGGTTTTGTGGTGGGCGTTAAAGATGAAAGGTATGCCTGGGAAGTATGTGAGGTTAGTCCGTGTTATGTACAGAGCATCCCGTACATGTGTACGATCTGTCGCGGGAACTACGGGCAGTATCGGTGTGGTTGTAGGGCTGCACCAAGGGTCGGCATTGAGCCCTTACCTCTTCCTACTGATTATGGACGCTTTGACGGACCTGCAGAATGAGGCACCCTGGTGCATGCTCTTTGCCGATGACATCGTGCTTGTCGGGGAAGAGGGCATCGAAGTACAGAGCAGATTGACGGGGTGGCAACAGAGGCTGGAAAGTGTTGGCTTGAAGATCAGCAGATTCAAAACCGAATATCTGTGCTGTGATTTCGGCGGTCTTTCCAGTCCTGTACCCATGTCGTTGGATGGCGCTATACTGCCTACCTGCTCAGATTTCAAGTACCTCGGTTCCCTCATTCAAGGCGACGGCGAAATAGATAGAGCTGTGCAGCATAGGATTAACGCAGGGTGGATGAAATGGCGACAGGTCACAGCCACAACGTGCGATCCCCGAATGCAAATGAGGCTGAAGGGGAAAATTTACAAATAGACCATCCGACCTGTCGTCATGTATGGAAGTGAATGCTGGGCCGTCAAGAAGAAGGATGAAAATAGATTGCATGCGAATGAAATGAGAATGTTACAATGGATGTGTGGTGTGACAAGGATGGATAAGATAAGGAATGAGTATATAAGAGGAAGCCTGAAAGTAGCGCCAGTGGTAGAAAAGGTGAGAGGAAGCAGATTGGCATGGTTTGGGCATGTGATGCGGAGGGATGAAAGTCATGTCACAAAACGAGTGTTGAATATGAATGTGGAGGGACACACGGGCAGAGGAAGGCCGAATAAAAGATGGATCGATTGTGTGAAGAGTGATATGAGAATTAAAGGAGTAAGTATGGAAATGACGGCTGATAGAGAGGAATGGAACAAGAAGATTTATTGCGCCGACCCCAGATAATGGGAAATGGTTTAGAGAATGATGATGATATATATATATATATATATATATATATATATATATATTTGCAATGTGCGTCGTAGAGAGTAAAAAGGGGCGCCAAAAGGCGCTCTGTTTACCATTCTTCGGAAACTAAATTTAGGTATTCGCGGGTACAAAGTGAACAGAAATTTTAGCTGTAGCTGTAAATAAAAAGCAAATTTCGGAAAAAAAAACAATGTATAGAGATCACCAAGCTCACATGTAACATTGATTAAATTGCCATTGTATTTCTTTTTCTATTTTTCTTAAATAATAAATGCATTGTTGTGTGTCAACATAAATATATAAACTTAGCTTCATATCGTAAATGTTTTAATTTTTGTGCCTATCTAACTTTTACAATAGTACCCTATTTTGACTAGCTAGGGCTCCGAGACTAAATACTAAATCTGTATATTACAGCCTTGTGGAACACTAGCCATAATGGGCTTGTAGTCGAAGTATGCACCTTCTACTACGACCTTGATGCTCCGTTCTGCAAGAAAACTGGTGATCCAATTGCAAAGAAGCTTCGTAAGAAGCGCTTTGTGCCATATCCGATCGAAGGCTTTCGATATGTCCAAACTAACGGCCAACGCTTCCCTCTTGGACTCTACTGCCTCCACACATCTATGAGTTGGGTAACACAGGAGATCACCAGATGAGGGACCCCGACGGAAACCCTACTGGCGGTCTCTAATCATCTGGTGGTCGTCAAGGTACAGAGATGTTTTCGAGAACAAGGAGGTGACAGCGATAGGCCTGTAGTTGAACGGATCTGAGCGGTTGCCTTTTTTAGGGATCGGGTACACTAAAGCCGTGTGTTCAGGACTTTGCCTAGGGAGTAGGAGTACCGGAAAAGACTCGTTAAACCGGTGCCAACTCCGGAGTACACGTCTTCAGCACAATAGAAGGGATACCATCAGACCCACTTGACTTGTTGACATCCAGTGAGAGGAGTGCCCTGCACACCATTCGCTGGGTATACAGCGCATCCTGTATGGAGCACTCACACCGCGGGATGTTCGGTGGTGTGTTCCCCCGTCATCAAGAGTCGAGTTGGATACAAAGAGAGAGAGAGAGAGAGAGTTCAGAAGATAAGCTTTGTTTGAAATTTATAAACATAACTAGCTATACATATAGCTAACATGGACTTGGTTTGTATTATATTACACCTCAACGTGCCATTTATATACTAATAAGACATGAATAACCACTTTAAACAGTTTTCTCTGTATGTCTGCTTTCCTAGCTGTCTGTATGTTCGTATGTCCGCACTGATCTTTGAAATAACTGAACTGATTGCAATGAAACTTTATGAACAAATAGTATAATACAGAATAATAGATTGAGGCTTTATTTTATCTGAAAAACATTTAACCACTTTTTTATGTAAAAACAACGCAGCTGATAAAATGAATGGTTTTGATGTTTATCTCATAATCTATAAGAAATAAGAAAAAAGCTTCGAACAAAGTATTAAAAAACCGAGGGTGATAAAACCCTTATGACCAACAAGGTAATTTTTCTTCAGTTCTACCTGAACGAAGTCGCGAATTAAGAAATTATGATGATTTGATTCATAAATTATATATTTAAATTCTGTGTCATTTATTCTGGGTCAGAACTACCTAACCCTCAGAAAAATACCCCTTCCAAAGCCATACGTAGTACGTGTGACTGCACTACGTAATAACTTTCCTACGAATTCTGAATAAGGCATGTTTTATACAAAAAACTTAAAAAAGGAATCATATTATGTCTATTTGCATAAAAGATATCACACCTAGTTAATATTCAAGCAATGTTTCCGGTTATGAGAGACTACTGCACAGCGAACGTCTTTCTACTGAATATAAAAATTCTAAGCTTACAAAAATAAATCAACTTACAAGATTTATTTCACAATTTACTATTCAAAGTTATGGGATTTTTATTCTTCTTAAAATAGTAAGTAAATAAATCCTATTTTAATTTTTTAATATTATATAGTTATTATATTGCTCACACATTAAAGAAGGGCTTATGCTATGTTCCCTTTACTGGCCGATCAAGGCTGATAGATGAAATCTGATCTGAAAATGGATGATGAAAAAAAGTGCAAAAGACCAGGCAGGTCGCATGATGGATATACGAGTAACGCTGTAATATACTGTAATAACATCAAAGAAATCACAGGTGCGGTTCCGGTCTTGTAAAAAGGAGTAGGCTCTTTTCATAAAGCTCGTGACGGTTCAGCGAAAATGCAGATGGTCACCGAATCTACAAAGAAGTCGTGCAAAGAAAAATACTTCTGGTAAATCGCACAGTGGTGGACTTCCGAATATCACACAACAATAATCTGTCAGCTGGAATTAACCCGAAGCACTGTCTGAACACTCTCCGTGGTAAATACGATATGGAATACAAAGGGTTGCAACATCACTTTACAGTACCAATAAGCCAAATCCATAAGAATGAACTCAGTGGAAGGAGCTGGCACTGGAGTGTCTTGGCTCAGAAATATGAACAGTATTCCATGTGGAACCGAAATGTAAGGCCAATTTTACTTTCCGTTCCAAGTTTCCGCGAAACTAAACATCGTAATGTCAACGCTGATGATTACCATACTGGCCAAGCTGACCAAGAGAAGTGCCCTAAAGTTGAGGAGGTAAACGTGCAAACCTGTGAAGGAGACACCTTCGAAGGGTTAAACTGGATATGATTGAGTTGCCCCCTATCTGTGACTTTTCTTAAGAAAGACTCGACTGTGAGTGCACTGTGACAGTGAATGGTGAGTGGATGCTATGCGCATACATCTATTATTTATTAAGAATCAAAATGCTGATAAATTGTCATAGTTAAGGACTTCTATATTAATACCGGAAACTTGTATTACTCCTAATGATAACTGTGACATACAGTCATATTTAGATACGTAACATACGTACCTAAATATGACATAACGTACATAAACATAACGTACGTAACCATGCTCTTTCTTTTTTTTTCAGTATTTAAATGAATTTCGACAACGGAAAAATTACCTCATATAAAACAAACACTTCAAAAATTCATCGATTCCATTGAAGTCGCTGTGTTAGATTATCCACTACTCTATATCATCCAGGGGATGATGTAAGAAGCGACAAAGGGAAACTAAAACCGGAAATGTGTGGCAACATATTCTTGAAAACAACTCAAAATAATAAAACCTTCGGTAGCCAACCCACCTGCAAAGCGTGCGACTGACTGACTGACTGTTCAACAATAGACTATTATGAGCTATAATAGACGGATGACAACAGAAATATTCATCGAGGATATAGCCGGTCCTTCAGTCAATTGAAAATTTAATCTTCGTTAAAAATTGAACTTTAATAGGTATACGCCTAATAAAGTATATTCAAAGCGTCGTTGCAGGTGAGATTGCATTTTATTCATATCCTGTCCGTATTGAGTTTCTTCAACTCGATGTTAAAGTCTGACGCGGCATAAGCGATAAGCGAATACCCACTACTTTCACACGATGTTTAGACTTAATACTTGAATCATTTATCCTATACTTTATCCAAGTGTTATATATAATTAGTGAGTACTTATCGTTTTTATAAAAGATATTTCCTTAAATATTGCTTCCTATCTACGCCACGTATGCCGTTTCTTGATCTACAATACTACGAACGAATTATATTAAGCCCACTACTCTATGCTTCTATGCTATATGTTACACGGCACCACACGGGCAAGTCAATTAAAAGACCGGTCATACAAGTTAGTAAAACTTGTTTTACTGCCGACTAGTTTACGCGGTCATTCAAATTTTAATCAACTTAGTGAACGTCACTCACCATCATCATCATTACAGCCCTTCACAAGATCATTGCTTAACGTAGGCTTCGCCCAAGGAATGCACAAACCACGGTCATGAGCCACCTGCATCCATCGACTTCCTGCATGTCTTACCAGGTCGTCACTTAATCTAGTGGGGGGCCGCGCTACACTTCGCCTACCGGTATGAGGCTGGCATTCGATAACCTTTCTTACAAACCTTCCACCTTTCAAATGATTTGTAAAAATCATCAACAAAAAAAATATTTTTATTTGCCTATTTCTTATTTGTCTTGTTCTATCAAGAACAATAATTTAATTTATGTAGTTATTAATATAAGTAATTAAGCCTTTTACTGCCGTGTCAGTTACTTTGTACGAGGTATTGCGTTTTACACGTGACCAACGGCAGTATAAATGTCGATAAGCAAATAATAAATTTAATTTATTATAATTCAGTGAATATTTTTAACGAGTAGCAAAGTTCGTTCGTCGAGGTACTACACGTTATTAACCACGAAATGTTTTTCTCATTTCAATTTTCTATTAACACCAACAACCCAATATTTTGCACTTAAACAAAATATTTAAAACTTAAAGAAAGTTTAAATTTAAACAAATGCTAAAATACTTTTTGACCTAAATATGAGTTGAGATAAGATACTTTTATCATATATTAGTTTTTCCCTACATAGATTGTGAAATAGCAATTAACACACAGTTGTGCATTACGTACACGAAGATTATTAAAATTAAGATTTAAGCTAACATAAAAAACCAACATAAGTATACTAATTTGAGATTTTAGTCATCTTTCGTAACGTTTTGTGAACCTTCAATCATTGTTTATAACATTGAACAAATATGCTATATTTCTAGTCATTTTGCACAAGCTTAAGAGATCTTTGATTTAGTTTTGTGATCGATCAATCTTTGGCCCTTTCATAGTCAGATCAGAAACCAGCAGTTAACCCACGATGAAAAAATGCTAACCCACCTGGCTTACCCGAGGTGGTTTCTTCGAGCGGGTTTGGCTAGCCTTTTTCCCTAAGCAATGAATCTTAGTTGAATGCACGAGAGAAAAGGATTATTGGTGTGTCAGATATTTAAAATAGAAAATAAAGAGAAATGTTATTAATGTAAACTTGCATTAATATAATGATTTCTTAAATTTACGCCAACACTACACATTCAATAAAACTAAATTTACGGATTTTATCGCGTTTATTTCACTACTTTTACTTATTTTTAATTCCCGACGTTTGCAAGACAACAAGCTTCGAGTCCCGCGCCTTCGTTACAGTGACCGAGTGAAGCCGGCCACAGTCGAGCGTGTACCTGCTGTACTACCATATGTCAGAGGAATCACAGACAAGGTTGGCTACATCTTGAAGCGAGCTTCCATTAAAACATACTACAAGCCGCCGAAGAATATCAGTCAATTTTTACCATCCGTCAAGTGTAATATCCCTCTACAAGATGCAGGAGTTTACACGTTAGATTGTGAATGTGGTCTCTCTTACATAGGTCAAACAAAAAAGATCCATAAAAACCCGCGTGAAAGAACATATAGCTGACGTGAAGCACCGACGCTCCGGGAAGTCTGCCGTCTGTGAACATGTTCAAGATCGTCCCCACCATTACGTCAGATTTGATAAACCACAAGTCCTCGCATAAGAACACCGATTCCTACCAAGGATGATACGCGAGGCTATTGAAATTAAAAAAAAACATCCTAATTTCAATAGAGAATATGGTTGGGTGCTGCCATCTGCTTGGGATCCTATAATTAACAAAATTAAACCCAAACCCAAGCATACCACTGCAAGAATTCAAGATACTGTAAGTTCGTTTTGCGTAAATCGGACCAAAAATTAATATTCAAAAACTGAAGGTAGCCGGGCTAACAATGACATTGGGACGTCAAACATCTCAGTTCCCCCCGTGACCATGGTTGCTGTAAAGCACCCGAAACGTCGGGAAATAAAAATAAGTAAAAGTAGTAAAATAAACGCGATAAAATCCGTAAATTTAGTTTTATTCATTGCATTAATATTCAATATTTTGCTACAAATTGCGTTAAGAAAATTGAAAAACTTAAGAAAATTGCTTAACTAATAAACTCAGTCACACGTCAAATACTTACGTTATTGTACATGAAGGCACAGTCGTGCCCCAAGATTGATTAAGAATTAATTAAGAGGACATCCGCGTACCGATACCGTCGAACGTCACGTAAAAACAGCTAATGAAAGATTGTCATTGCATTATTTACGTATTAATAATTGGCTAAATATATGCCTGTGGCAAATGCCTATGCCCCGCACGAGTAATTGAGTTTATAGTCGCACAACCGATTAGCAACCCTCACAACCAGTTTTGTTTCTTGATACAAATGCTTTTGTGCCCTGTGGGGCAGCGTAAGGGAATTCACTACTCTTTTTCTTCCCGTATATGTCATTACAGGCAACGGGGGAAATAAAACGCGATATGGGAAGCCTCCCAACATTTTCATAATAACAATAAAAAAATAAAAATTGCGCTTGCTAAACCACCAAGGGAAGAACTATTTTCAGCAGTGGACTTTTGTTAGGTTACATTGGTGACAGTAGTACCCTTGAAGTAAAACCTATTTTATCAAAAAAAAATTTAATATCGGAAAGAAATAACATAATTTCGTATTGCTAACGGAACGGGATTCTATTTTGGAAGTAGGGTAAAAATTTATAATTTATTTAGTAAAAGTATGAACGTCAAATCCGCCTTCGTAGCGTTGGTGTGAAACATTTTGAATTAAAACACTCTTACGTTTGACAGGAGTGACTAAGACAAAACAAAATAACGCATTATAAACCGAGTTCAAGAAAACGAGCAGGTTCTATACGACGCGTCGGTTTTATGTACGTTATGTCCATCGATGATTTCTCAATGACGACTAAACTGATTTAAATTATTCTTGTTTTATTAAAAAATCGGCTGTATCGATTTTAGAAAAAATCCATCCTCATGATAAAAAATAGGGCATTAATATTCTAATCCAACTATTTACACGACATTCAAGTTGTTACTGTGAGCTTCTCCACCACTCAAATGGGTGAAATAATCAAGCTTAATGAAAAGTAAAAATCGACTACAAAACTAAAAAAAAATAGTTCCAAAAATACTTCTAAAGTTGGGGCTTTATTTTTTCGATACACTACGAGTTTGTCTTGGTTTAAAACTGACTTTAAATAGAAAATCGTCATCATGTAGAAATTCTCTTTGCTTTTTTAAAAAATATGCCGCTGTTTTGAAAGGTTTATCGGATTTTTTGCAATACCTATACACGGAATCAATGTAATCACGGGCACAATATCTTGGATTTTTTTATCACTTGTTTTATTATTTTCAATACTTGTCGGTTTGTTTTTTTAATGGAATGGAAGTGACGCACACAGTCCACATGATGGTAAGCGAATTCTATGATGAGTGTGAATAGACATTCTACATTTTTCTTAAATTAATAGTCAAAATGCAGATGCGTTGTCACCCCTGAGGATAACGATTGAGTGCCTCGTTTACAGTAAAAAAGGGTTTCAGTTTCTCTACACTCACCATACGAAACACAGCAGTATTAAATGCTATTTTAAGCTACTGCTGAGGAGTCCAAATTGGCTAGAATAACTGAATATCTGAGAAACAAAATATTTCAAAAACATATTATACGTTTTAATACGCCGAATGAATGAAGCTTCAAGTTAACTTCAAGTAACAGAATAACGTACGCAAGGAGCAATAGTTATGTAATATTCCGCACTTGCGAACGAACTTGTTAACAGCTGGCAGATTGAGCGAATATTGTTCACATGTTGCGGACGTAATTCAACTTTCGCGATATTCTGCAATCTTTATATTGCGTCAATAGTTTATACATCATTTAAATTATTAAAATAATATATTATCATATTTTTGCTGTATTATTTTAATTAATTATTTTGTGTATATTTTTAACTTTTTTTTTAAATAGCGTATACTATTTATCAGGTATAGAGTACACTTACAATTTAGGTTATTTGTCTTAATATATATTTATAAGCGTATATATAAGTATGTTACGTATGTTTTCATTTATGGATTGTTTTGTCCTCTTCTATGAAGAAAATCTCTACACTTTCTTTATAGAAGAGGAGACAAAAGAGCATGCGGCTTACCTGATGTTATATTTTGACCGCCTCCCATGAACAATTTCAACACCAGGGGAATAGCAGGAACGTGTGGAAAATGCCGAAAGCATTGTAAAAAAAGCACTTTTCGGAGTTAATAAGATGATTGATTTATAAAAAAGGGAGCACTATTAGGTAAGGAACGGAACTCAATTTAAAACCATTAGTCTAACAATAGTACAAAAGCAGTAATCTGTTTCCACCGAACTTTACATAAAAACACTCAATAAAGTTAAATGACTTTTCTAAAAGTAACAATATCACATATACTCGTATGTCACTCAACTCGCTTCTATTACCTCTTTATTGCGAAAACTGCGCCGCACCGTATGAATACGTCAAGATATTTTTTATTCAGCCAGGGTACATTGCACGTATATTGCTCTGGATTCTAATGGAAGCTTTTATCATGAGATCATTCCATCACGTGTTTAATGGAGATGATGGCACGTTATAGAGTATATGAAAATCTAAGTCATATTTAGATCGCATACATATTTACGTTGAAGCGATAGAAGTAGTAATAGTTAAAATGGATTCGAATGGACTAGAAACTAAGTAGTCGTGGGTTAGAATCCACTATTTGACTCCTGTCGTAGACAAACTTTTAACATAAGCATTTTGTGCTCAATTAATGAGTCAGTGATCGTCTTATTTAAAATTTCGTGCACCTCCCTTGTGTTTTAGTATATTTTGTCTCATTTACCGTATTAATTCTATTGAGTTTTAGTATAAATTAGCATTTTTTCTACCTTTGACATTATAAAAGTGATTAAATCTATCAAAAATACAATGGTGGTGCATACAACTTAAAGTTTCTTCTATGTTTCATGACATGAAAAAATATTCGTAAATTTAAAAAAATAATTTAAAACATTTCTAATTGAGAAATTTATAAACGGTAGAGCCGTGCTACAGAACCGAAGACCCTTTTTACTGAGACATTCCATCTTATTTTTTAGCGGTGACAATCCACCCGGATTTTGATTCTTAATCCAGGAATTAGATGTCTATGGGCCACAGCACTAACCTATCTCCCGGTGGACTGTGTGCTCATTTGTCACCCTTATTCCTTACAAAAATCTTCAACACAAATAATCACAATACAATTTATGACCGAGAGGAAATGATTTTAGCATTGTAGAAATTTCAAAATCAGCGTTGATAGTACGTGAGCATAAAACTATTTCCGTTATTTCGAGGTTTAAAATACCTTTAAATCGAACTTTAATTTTCTCACGAACTTGACTTAAAGTAACTTGTAAGTCGTTTGTACGTTTCTTGCAATGGTTCAAATTACATCTGAATAGATCAACTTAGTGATCTGCAAACTACATCGTTTGTGAGTAGAAATTCGAAAGAATCCTGTTTCAAAATATTTTAAGTTAGAGACTAGCCCTGTTCACATAAATGTGATTCATCAAGTTAGCGTTAGCATGGCAAATCCAGGGAGGATTTAAATTTTTAGAGAGAATTAGATAGGAAGCGCCCAATAGTAGGATCTCACGAATTGATAAATAATGTGGCGCTATCTTTCAACAACTGAATCGCAAACGTAAATAATATCTACTATCATACATAATATATGTATATTGTTGTTTATTTACTAAATGAAGCAAGGGCATTTTTTGCCAAATTGGTTCTTAGTTCATTTGTGGGTCCGTCTATTTGTTCGTTAGTTAGTTTTTCTGGTTAACTGACTAACTTAATGTTTCTACATTACTGCCTTTCTAGATATTTGCGAAAATTAAAATTTCAAATAAATTATCATCACTTAGCATATCAAAAGTCCTAATTCTATACGAACGAAGTCGCGGGCACAGCTAATATTAAATAAAATATGCATGTAATGTACACGACCACTTTCGTCAAGGAATTGTCAGAGGGACGATGAAAACAATATGAAAATTCAACAAATAGCCTTGAATGTTAGCACGTAAATCCTACGCAAGTGAAACTTGAGCAGATGATTAGAAAGAAATATAATCTTCTTCAGCCAGTCTTCTAACATTCTGGGTCTAGGTTTTTCACGCAAGGCCGGCGGATCAACTATCGCAACACCAGACGTGAGCACCTGTGTCGCTGTTGCCCGTCGCCGGTCTAAGCATTTTACGTCTGATATAGATATTGAAGTAATAGTACGACGTTCTAAAAGAGACGCCGAGGACTGTTTGTCTGCAACACGCGTTAGAGCCCACGGGCTCATACTCAGTTAATCTTTGCTACAAAAAGGACTCTATGCTTCCTCTGTGCTATCTCACACACGGCCCGCACTGCGGCACAGATTTTTTTCGCAGTGTCTGTTCTACTATATCTTACTTATTACTTCAATAACTATAGATGAAATATTTATACCGCAATTCATTGGAAGCAGTAAGATTTTTATAGCATTTTTTTGTTTTAATAATTTTTAATGCGTAAACAGTTTAAGACTATTGCGGGCATATTTTTGCCACTTGTGTTTTTGTATTTCTTTGCTTAAAATGTGCGTATCAAATGAATAGTTCTTTATTTCTTTCTTTCCTTTCTTAATGGGACGAAATAGAGAATCAGACGCCGCCGTCATACGGCGAGAAATATAGTATTTAGTTGCACAAATTAAGCCTTGGATGAAAAACCACAGCTTCAATACAAATAACGATTCAAATTAAAAACAAACTTCGAAAGCAAGCCTTTCTACAGAAATTTCGATATAAAAATAATTCAAAAGAAATTGATCCAATTAAAAAAATATTGACTGTGAGTGAAGTGCACTGAAATCAATACCATAGAATGGTAGCGGCTTGCTTGTTGGCTAATAGCAACAGGGAAGCATTTCTGTTATTTTAACAAAAAATCTACCTTTTTTCTATTTGATAACAATTTCGAGCTTTTTATACCCATTAAATATTTTCAAAAAGACAATTAAATACACAATACAGTACAATATCTATAATTCTACTACTACCAAGGGCCTTCGAGTGAAACCGCGGACGGACGGACGGACATGGCGAAAATATAAAGGTTCCTTGTTGTTAAACTACGGAAACCTAAAAAATCTATACTTATTGGACATTTCACCCTTCATATTCAACTTTAATTAAATTCCACAATATAACCAAAGGCGAAGCAATAGTCATTTTCAATAACGTTCAGTTATCATTTCCTCATGTCGTTATTCTCATTCGATCCACTGCTAGATAACATACATCAAAAACTACCATTGATGAAGGAATACAACCCCGTTACTCAGTCGCTGGAATCTCTATCGCCAGTCAACCAGCGGCGATTGCTTCTAAGAACCATTTTAGTAGTAATTTTAAACAACTTTTATTATTTTGATTTACCACACTATAATTTAGGCTGAACGTGTCTAAAATATACGTCTTATACGTGGTAGAGCCATGCTGCAGTTATATTAGATGTATAGTTGTAGCACGAATGGGTCGGCTCGACCGGGGAAGGACCACGCTCTCACAGAATACCAGCGTGAAATAGTAGCTTAATGCTGCTGTATTTCGTATGGTGAGTGTAGAGAACCGGCGACCCATTTTACTGGAAACGAGGCATTCCATCTTAGTCCTCACGGGTGACAACACAGCTGCATTTTGATTCGTAATCGAGGATAAATGTAGATGTCTATGGGCCACAGCATTCACTTACCATCAGGTGGACTGTGTGCTCGATTGTCAACCTATCCTATAAAAAAAAAAAAAATTACGTATTACGTATACATTATTATATTTTATATCTGTATAATAAATCCGTGGAAAAATTTTCTGTTCACGATTTACGCAAAAACTACCAGACGGATTTCCATGAAGTTTTGTATGTGTGCAGTAAATCATCGTGAATAACATATTAGCAACTATTTATCCACTTAAAGAAGAGCAAAAACGGTTTATGTTTTTCCTTTTGTTTAGTCCTAAGGAGAATTTAGGTATACGTTTGTGTATGAAAATGTAACTCATCGCACCACCAACCAGAAAGAAAATAACAGCGTCTACCCGGGCAGCTAGTTTGCTATCAAATTAAACTTTTATCGTTTATTTTATTACGTTACGTGATGGAGCCACGCTGCAGCAATATTATAGCTGTAGTACTAATGGGTCGGCTTGACCGGGGCGGGACCATGCTCTCACAGTATACCAGCGTAATGCTGCTGTGATTCGTATGGTGAGTTTAGAGAGATGAGAGAGAATCGGAGACCCTTTTCACTGAAACCTCGATTTCAGTAAAAAGGTTCATCTTCATCTTAGTCCTCAATGCTGACAACGCATTTGCATTTTGATAAGATCATGTCCAGTGTTTGTGTAATTCATTAGTATTGTTGTAAAACATATTTTGTACAATCAACCGCAAGTGAAATTGGAAGACATAGGAGGAATAGTTGTTTATATATTCTGTCATTCGGATGGGGCTACCCGCGGTAGAAGCGGAGTAACAGGATAAATCAACGGATTAGTAAGCAAAATTTGCAATAGGCTAACTATATAGCTTGAAGATCCTACAACTGATGAGGGAGAAAGATTCCCCTAGTTGTGGTCTCTTGCCGGTACACGAAGTGAAGTGCGGCTACCCGCTACATGGAGTGATGACCCGATAGACATGCAGGAAGTCAATGAATGCAAGTGATTCGGAGCCATGTTTTATTGCATTCTTATGGGGCAGCCTTGTGAAGAACATATAATATATAACGAATAATGTTAACGAACAAATAACGTTGGAGTACAAATTTGCCGCGAGTCACTTTATGTGATATTATTTCGATATAACCCAGGAATTAAGGTAATCCCCGTGCAAAGATGCAGAAATAAGCAAGATGTCCACGGTGTCCAAGAAAACGGGACAAAAAAATTAAAAACTTTTGGCAAAAAATACCTTCAGCCCGCTTGCTCTGAACATCGCGAAGATATTTGCTAGATCCGCATTTAATGCAAATAAAGAAATACCAAATTATCGGTGCTGTAATAAACAATATTTTCATATTCCTAATTATATTAGCAATTGATCTCATAATTAATAACTTTGGTTCTCTCAAACATTACAGTTTAATTTCAATTTAAAAAATATGGGGTGATACGTCACTCCTGTTGCCATTTGTGTATGCAAAAAAAGTGTTGCCTGCCGAAGGCATATGATTAACCACGGTTATCTTCATTTTCAAGTTATTAACTTTTGCTCCGAGCTATGTAAGAACAACTTGTAGTATCTTACTACTATTATTATCTTTATAAATATCAAGATCGTTGACAGGGAGTAGAATTAAACTTCTGAGATGTCTGGTATTTGCGTCGGAAATCAGACAGCCACCATCAAGCTGGAAAATTAAAGGCAGGTATAGATAAATTAAAATTAGTATATAAAACTTTATTTAATATAAGTCTCTAAGAGATGACATTTATACCATTTGCTGTAGAGACTATCGAGTCACGACATCCACGTGTGGTGAATTTCCTAAAGGAACTGTATCCGCGACTGGTTTATGTTGCTGGTGATAAGAAGGCTGTTTTTTTTTATAGAACAAGGAATACAAACCAGCACACACTTCACCTAATGGTAAGTTAAGGTTGTGGCTACAAGTAGTGATTTTATTATCTTTGGATTATTATTATTACCCACAAACATCTAAATTTAGCCCCAATTAAGAATAAAAATGCAGATGCCTTTCCAGCCCTGAGCAGCGAATAACTCGTTCGAAGTAAAAAGGGTCTTCGGTTATACGCACTACATACTACTACACTTATCATACGGAACACGGCAGTATTAAGCTGTTAGTTTATGCTGGTATTCTGTGAGAGCGTAGACCTACCTCAGTCAAGCCGAACCCATTCGTGCTACAACCATAATATAGTTGTAGTGTGGCTCTACCACGTATAAACCATGTTTCTCGCTCAAAGTTCAAAGTTCTTATCACTATACCGCGGAGAGTAGGACTGCATGATAATTTAGGTTTTTATTTTTATTATACTAAAACTGCGTATATTTTAATGACAAGTAAATAAATTATTTTATAATTTAAGATTAAAAGTGATAAAGTCCATTATTTTTTTTCTACACCATTGAATAGCATTCGGCATATCTAGTATGGCCGGGTAAATCAAAAACTTGAAAGAATGTCAATACGACATCAGTTTATGGAGCAAACACATAAAATATGGACTGCTAAAACAAACAATAAAACACGTTCCTGTGATTAAATAAACATGCTCTCGAGTCAGTCGCTTTTGGATTGAAGTTTCTCCCGAAAACGTTTTATTTATCACACATTTTATATGTGGTGGATCCACGCTGCATTTTATTAGTAGGGGAAGACCCACGCTCTCACATATAAAAAGTAGACCTTATCATATCATAACCAAAAAGTATATACTCTTTTTATATACTAAGATTGACAAGCGTGCATCTAGGCCACCTGATGGTAAGCTGATGCTATGGCCCATAGACATATACATCGATCATCGATTAAGAATCAAAATTCAGATGCGTTGTTATCCCTGAAAACCAAAATGAAATGCCTGGGAAAATGGTCTGTGGTACTCTACGCTCGCCAAATGAATCACAGTAGCATTAAGCTGCTATACAACTCTGGGTATTTTGTGAAAACGAAATTCCTTCCCGGCTGAGACAAACATAACTGAAGCGTGGCTCAACAACGAACACCTTCAAGAAACGGAGACTAGATACAGTTCCACTCCTGAGGACTTGAATGTCTTACAGCTTATAAATTATACTAGCTATATTACTTTTCAAACCACAACTCGGTATTGGATGCCTAAAATAGGGTAAGAGTGGGCTACTAACGAGACTTATGGTTAGAAATGGTAAAAAGGGAATACAGACAAGGGGTGGAGAGCCACCGACCGTTTAGTATTCCGATTGTGGAAAGGGGAGGGAGAATCATGTTATTTCTGCGCACATTTATTTTTAACTATATGTTTTAACAACATGTCAACTCCAGTAAAAAATTACTATTCATATTTGGAAAAAAAATCCTAAAAAAGGTGATTGTATTGGTACAATATCGAGCTTTAAGAACTTCTGTGACAACACACCTGTAGCCATCTTTGTGTAGAGTCAGTTACAGTCCAGCAAGTATTCGTGATTTGTAGTGGCCACATACCATCAGTTAGACTGCAAGGTTGTTTGTCACACTTATGAAAATATAAATTATGATATTATCTTAATCATATTATAGGCGCTCAAGACATCAACAGGTGTAGGCAAAAACTTCTATTTGGCACAATCCTGACATACCTCTCTCACTTCTTTCACACTTTCTACGCATACATGCCTGTCGGTTAAAGTGATAATAATTTGACCCATCTTAATTATGCCGCCAATTTCATCAATAAACTCCCGTATCTGGCGACTTTGCCAACTCTACCACTCTTATTCTTTCTTTCTGCCTATCCAAAGCACAAAAGCATTCAGTTCTCAATCCTGGTCAGAACATTCTCTAGCAATGCTTTTTTAAGAAACTGAAGTGATAAATTAATTTTCAGTTCACTTGTCACCCCTGAAGACTAAGATAGAATGCCTCATAGCCTGTAATTATACTGGCTCTTTTAACCCCTCAGACTGGAAAGCAGCAGTGCACCCACTGCTCTTTGGCGATAGATATAGGTAATAGTAACTACCCAAACTCACCCCTAGGTCTATATACGTCCCACTGCTCGGTACAGGCATCCCATAATTTCTGAGAGGGTTTTAGGACAAGGAAGTGTCCGCCGCGCTGCCCTAATGCGTGTTGGCGATCTTCACATGTCTTTGAAATATGTTTTTTGTCTTATTTCTCAGACATGCAGATTTCCTCACGATGTTTTCCTTCACTGTCGAGTACGTGGTAAATCAGCACTTAAAATAGCATTTAACAGTTTCACTGGTGCCGGCGGGGATCGAACCTGGTTTGCTCGCATACTGTGAAAAAAAAAGGCGTAAGTACTCAGATAATCATTTATTTATTTATTTAAAATCTTAATAGAACAGAAAGTGCATTCTTCTTCAATCGACCACGAACTAAGCAGATAAACTTATACAGGTGCCGTAAAACATAAAAATATGTATATACATAAATATAAAATAACACTATATTACTAAAAATAACCTAAATAATATAAGAACTGTATAACTGATAAACGGCATACACTATTTTAAATAATACACATAAAATAATTAATTAAAATAATACAACATAGAAAAAGATAATATATTATTTAAATACATGAAAACAATGTGTTAACTATTAACAGAATATGCCTATATAAAAAAATTGCAAAATATCGTGAATAGACTTAACAATCTGTGTCCGAAACATTTAAAAAATATTTACTCAAGCTGCCAGTCATTTACAATGTTCATTAGCAAGTAGGGACTATTACATGACTATTATCTATTACATACAGCAGTATTCTCTAATTAACTTGAAGTTTTTTTTTAATTCTTCATACTAAACCTTATAATTTTTTTTAATATCTTGTTTCAGAGAAATACATTTTTGCTTGCCAAATGGACTTCTGAGTAGAAAATGAGCTTTAACGTATAATAAACATAAGTACTGCTAGCGAATGCAGATAAAAACCAAAAATAGCTCAAATTTTCATTCTGAGAAAAACCATTCTCTACCTCACATACACATACACAACAAATATTGTTGGAAAACTAAACACACCTGCGTTGAAGTAGCGACTTCGATGCATTCTAATTTGGAAATTAACTCCTATTAATTAATAATTTTAAGTAATAACATATTGTTACAAAATTTATTATTAGGTTTGGTTTTGTTTTCTACTTTGCTAAAAAAGTGAAAGCCAAATTCAAAGAAATAAAAATATAGAATAGTATTCACTGCGCTACGGACGGTTTCTTGGCACAGTTTAGCAATGAGCTGCGGCACTGAGGGCCGAAAGTTCGAATGTCTTCATTTCATCTCTGCATAACGACAAGGTAGACTAGTATTAAATGCTTGAGGTTTTAAGTCAGAATATATACTACGTCTGTATATAAAGTTTTAAATAAATAAATACTATAGCATTTAGAATCAAACAGTTTCAGTTAAAATTGATTAAAAGGATCCAATTCTTAATGTTTTTTTTTCCGTTTAATGTATGATTAGACCATTAAACCAGTGGTCTATAAATGTATGTTATTAAAGCAGCATATATAGCATTATTAAAGAAGTATTTACTGCCCGAAATGAGATATTAAAGAATTAAAGTTCACTTCGGCTTCGAAATTCAGAAACTGAAAATTCTGGAAGTATTTTACCTGTAACGTTTCTGCCGAGTCGTTTCAATCATTCAAGCAACGCTAGTTAAGGTAACTTGTCTTTACCGGTCTTTATTCTTCCAAATAAACTATAGAACTAAGTAATTAAAACTTATTACATTTTTATAGAAGTAAAGGTGATAAACAAGCAGACTGTTCTCTTGATTGTAGTGGCCCTTAGACAACTATATTAGGTTAAATATTCCTTTATTACTCAAAATAATTTACATTCATATACATGGGGCATAAAACATAATATATACATAATAACATAATATAATATCTCGTTTTTCGATTCATCGATTTTCAAATCACAACGACTCGACGACGACGAAGAAGTTTTCACTTCAAAGAATTTCATCAATAAAATGTATCTTCCAATATCCATTTAAAGAGCAATAAATCAGACAGTGAAATATCACTCTTACTGCGAATTTTCATGAAGCACACGGAACTGAAAAAGGTCTAAATTGTTTTTTTACAGCCCTTATGCGATTTATCTGAAGTTTTTCTATTAAAGTAAAATGTGAAAATTTAGGATATGAATAAAATCGCGATCCAGTTGAAATAAAGTCTGATAAAAAAGTACAATCAAAATTTCTTTTAATCTTTATCTTTCAGCTTGTTATATAATACTAGCGGTTCGTTCCGGCTTAACACGGGAGATTTCTGAACCTCGACAACAGCGCCACCTACCAGGCCCAATTATAAATCTTAACCATCCAGGGAACCACTCAAATGCACACAAAAAAATTTCATCAAAATCGTTCGAGCCGTTTTCGAGTTTAAGCGAGACTAGTAAACAGCAATTGATTTTTATATAGAGAGATAAAACGTATTGTAATGATAAAGACGTTTCTCGATCTTAAGAAATCGTGTATTAGCAAAATTAAAATAAAGTGAAAGTAAAATGGAACACCGGTACTTCAAATCCTTCAGAAGCTCCTCAATTTTATCCTCCCTGGTGGAATTAATCCGAAGGCGTGGAGCAGAAGTACGGTTGATGGTCTTGTTCTTCAAGAATGACAAGAACGCTGTCTTAAAGAACTACAGACCGATTTCCCTTCTGAACTGCGTCTACGTGCTGTTTTAAAGAGTCATTACGAATCGTCTTCCACGCAGACTTGACGACTTCCAGCCTCCCGAACAAGCCGCTTTCCGAAAAGGCTTCAGTACCATAGATCACATACATACCCTGCGGCAGATTGTACAGAAGTCCGAAAAGTACAATCTGCCACTTTTCGTGGCGTATGTGGACTATGAGAAAGCTTTTGATTCCGTAGAAATTTGGGTGGTGCTACAGTCCTTTCAGTGGTGGCAAGTTGACTGTCGGTATATCAAAGTGCTGAAGTGTATGTGCAGTAGGGCTACGATGGCTATCTGAGTACAGAACCGGAGTTAGAAAACCTATCCATCTGCATGGAGATGTAAGACAGGGTGACGTTATATCCCCAAAATTCTTCACTGCTGCGTTGGAAGACGTTTTCAAGCTACTGAGCTAAAAAGGATGGACAAAACCAAGATCATGTGTAGTGTTATGCTACTTACATACCATTTTACACTATTTTGAATTTATTTTTCCATTTTGTTTTTGATTTTCTGCATTAGCCTCAAAACTGGATATTTTGCATCACTTTTATTTTCATAGGATCCTGTAACGTTTTTAAACCATAAGAACACAATAACAAATCATTTTCACTTCGTATTTTCACGTTATCAGCACTTTTTAAATCGGTGTCAATGGAGTCTACCTTTTTCGATCTTTTATTTAGTTCTCCGTAACTCTACAATTTCGGGTTTCGTGCGCGCTCTTGCGCTACCTTTTTTCCTATATAAATAATATCTCATTTTTCACTTAAATCTTGCCGTTTCTGTATTACGAGCTTAAAACCAAAATTTGACATGTTTTGACATCGTTGTTTATCTGGTTGTCATGGCAATTTTTATTCAAATATCGTTACCGGCCTGATGTTTTTACTTCAAAAATACTCTTTTCTTCTTGGCCATTTACAAAAATTTGCTTTTAATTTAAATAATTTCAAATAATTTCTCGTTCTTATCCCAGATCCGTCAAAAAGTATAAAAGCCAAGGAATCGGCCGATAGAGGTCCTCACTTCAGCTTTGATACGAGAAGCACCTCTTAAAGGCTTTATCCGCACTGCCTCGGGATCTTGCAAGCCTTCTCCTGAAGTCGTCGCCTAGCCACGCCTACGCCTCCACCTATTAGTGCCCGCGCTATCTTCGGCCGCTGAGCGTGTTTGTCTCAAGCGCTGCGTGTTCCTACTCCAGACGCTGCGTGTCTACTCCGGACGCTGTGTGTGTCTACTCCGGACGTTGTGTTTGCCTACTTCAAGCGCCACGTGTACCTACTCCAGACGCTGCGTGTCTACTCCGGGTGCTGCGTGTATCTGCTCCGGGCGTTGCGTGTGCCTACTCCAAGCGCTGCGTGTACCTTCTCCAGACGCTGCATGTGCTTTCTCCAGATTCTGCGTGTACCTAGAGCAGGCGCTGTGCACCTATCATAGGCATAGCCTGTGCATACTTCGTTGCAGTATCTTTATTTTTGTTATTTTTTTTAATAATATTGTAAATCACTATCATCATTACAGCCCATCATCACCTTCATATCTTTTTTTATAAAAGAAACTGTAAATCTTTTCAAATTTTTAAATAATTTATTTTATTTTTGGTTGTTTTGTTGTAGTTAGGTTAGGTTATTTAGTTTTTAATTGTCGCTTTACGACAATTTGGCGCCCGACGTAAAAGTTCTTCTTTTCTTCACCTTAGCTACGCCTTATCCATTTCCTTTTGATTGAATTGCTTTCTCTTTCGTTCTTAACTCTTTATTTACTCATCCTTATCATATCTTCCAAATTCTAAAACAAAACTTCATCTAGTTTTTCAACTTATCTGGATTATATTTAGACCTACATATAACACTTACATTCATCACCTTAATATTTTTATTCTAGAGAACTTAAAGAGGTACTATCTTCCAAATTCTAAAACAAAACTTCATCTAGTTTTTCAACTTATCTGGCTTATATTTAGACCTACATATAACACTTCACTTACATTCATCACCTTAATATCTTTATTCTAGATAACTTAAAGAGGTACTATCTTCCAAATTCTAAAACAAAACTTCATCTAGTTTTTCAACTTATCTGGATTATATTTGGACCTGCATATAACACTTCACTTACATTCATCACTTTTATATTTTTATTCTAGATAACTTAAAGAGGTACAATTTTTAATTACATTTTTATTTCTTAAACTTAACTTTGCACTTAATTATAACAATGAAAAGGGTTATTAAGTACGAATTCCTTAAAATACGAAGTGAAGATTAGATGTGAGGAACCAGCTAATACTGTTTTGCATGACACTACATTTGTATATATGTTTGTATATTTGTATATGTGTTTGTATATTTGTATATGTGTTTGTATATATGTATAATTATTACCTGATTAATTTCTTTATCTTTATCTTCACTCAGGAGCGGATTACAACTCCTTAAATAAGCCTGAATGTACTTTTAGTGATGTTGCTCATCTCTGGCTTTGAGCCCTACCGCTCTGGCCGTTCTTAATCTTTACTTAAGTCATAGCGACTAAAGCTTGCTTAAGATTAATTTCTTTAACTTTATCTTCACTCAGGAGCGGATGACAACTCCTTAAATAAGCCTGGATGTCCTTTCGAATTTTTTTTCCACGCAGGAGCGGATGACAACTCCTTAAATAAGCCTGAATGTCCTTTCGAAAACACACTTTTAGAGTGGTAGTCATTGAATGTGAACTCCACCCTTACCTGAATGCAGATGATGAATGTAAGAGATGGTATATCTGATTTTGCCTGGTGATGTCTGTTACTGCAAAGCTGTGTTTTTATGGTTTGTTTTAGAATGTACATATCAAAATTTTTGCTGAGTCAAAAATTTTCCAGGGTCGGGGGGAAAATGTAGTGTTATGCTACTTACATACCATTTTACACTATTTTGAATTTATTTTTCCATTTTGTTTTTGATTTTCTGCATTAGCCTCAAAACTGGATATTTTGCATCACTTTTATTTTCATAGGATCCTGTAACGTTTTTAAACCATAAGAACACAATAACAAATCATTTTCACTTCGTATTTTCACGTTATCAGCACTTTTTAAATCGGTGTCAATGGAGTCTACCTTTTTCGATCTTTTATTTAGTTCTCCGTAACTCTACAATTTCGGGTTTCGTGCGCGCTCTTGCGCTACCTTTTTTCCTATATAAATAATATCTCATTTTTCACTTAAATCTTGCCGTTTCTGTATTACGAGCTTAAAACCAAAATTTGACATGTTTTGACATCGTTGTTTATCTGGTTGTCATGGCAATTTTTATTCAAATATCGTTACCGGCCTGATGTTTTTACTTCAAAAATACTCTTTTCTTCTTGGCCATTTACAAAAATTTGCTTTTAATTTAAATAATTTCAAATAATTTCTCGTTCTTATCCCAGATCCGTCAAAAAGTATAAAAGCCAAGGAATCGGCCGATAGAGGTCCTCACTTCAGCTTTGATACGAGAAGCACCTCTTAAAGGCTTTATCCGCACTGCCTCGGGATCTTGCAAGCCTTCTCCTGAAGTCGTCGCCTAGCCACGCCTACGCCTCCACCTATTAGTGCCCGCGCTATCTTCGGCCGCTGAGCGTGTTTGTCTCAAGCGCTGCGTGTTCCTACTCCAGACGCTGCGTGTCTACTCCGGACGCTGTGTGTGTCTACTCCGGACGTTGTGTTTGCCTACTTCAAGCGCCACGTGTACCTACTCCAGACGCTGCGTGTCTACTCCGGGTGCTGCGTGTATCTGCTCCGGGCGTTGCGTGTGCCTACTCCAAGCGCTGCGTGTACCTTCTCCAGACGCTGCATGTGCTTTCTCCAGATTCTGCGTGTACCTAGAGCAGGCGCTGTGCACCTATCATAGGCATAGCCTGTGCATACTTCGTTGCAGTATCTTTATTTTTGTTATTTTTTTTTAATAATATTGTAAATCACTATCATCATTACAGCCCATCATCACCTTCATATCTTTTTTTATAAAAGAAACTGTAAATCTTTTCAAATTTTTAAATAATTTATTTTATTTTTGGTTGTTTTGTTGTAGTTAGGTTAGGTTATTTAGTTTTTAATTGTCGCTTTACGACACATGTTTAATGTCCACGTCACAGCCTTACCGGTAGTTGTTGGGAGCACTAATCTCGAAGTTGTTGACAAGTACGTTTACCTGAGACAAATAATCCGACTAGGTAAGTCCAACTTCAACCGAGCGGTCAATCGACGGATTCAACTCGGCTGGGCAGCATTCGGGAAATTACGGCACATGTCCAGTGATGACTTATAGATTTGAGACATGGTCCTTCACAGCTGGCCATATGAAGACGCTCAAGGTCGCTCAGTGAGCTATGAGAGGGCTAAGCTCGGGGTTTCTCCGCGTGATAAACTTAAAAATGAGGATATCGCAGTGGAACCAGAATGATCGACATAGCCCAACGAATTAGTAAGCGGAAATGGGCTGGCCATATATATAGCTCGAAAAACCGACAACCGTTGGGGAAAAAAGGTTCTTGAGTGGTAGCCTCGTACCGGAAGGCATAGTATAAAGTGACCCCCCACTAGATGAAGTGATGACTTGGTAAGACATGCAGGAAGTCGATGAATGCAAGTGGCTCAGGACCGTGCTTTGTAGCATTCCTTGAGGGAAGGCCTATGTTCAGTAGTGGGCTTGTGAAGGACTGTAGTCATGATGATGATGAACATAAAATGCGATAAAATTCGTAATATTATAGTCAACCAAATCTAAGAAATACCTTTTAACGTTTCACATTAATCATTCCGCGTTAACTTTGCACAAGCGTACTCACACAATTTAAAATAACCTTTTTCGTAAATCCGAACAATTATGAAGTTATCTATATTCCATTACAATTTAAATTCGAATCTTTAAAAAAAGCAAAATATTAAAAAAAATAAACAGTATCAACTTTTTTACATGAGTCGTTTCAATGATATGTTGCTATGTAACTTACCGTAGTGTTTGGATGATTAAAATTCGTTGATATGCGAATAATCGGCAAAAATATTCAAATAATAGGTAAAATATTCAAATAATCGATTCATTATTTTTTTAATGTTTTCTTTGTTTTGTTAAATTTTTATTTTTAAAATGTTTTAAATTACATGAATCATGAATAACACAAGTTTAGTTTTTTACTTTTTTCATCGTAAATTTGTGTAGGCAATAAAGCTTTATATACATGGCCGCACCGTACGTAATTTTGTGATTTCGTATATAACTTCTTATTTTTGAGTCAGCTTTAATTTTTGAACTGTTTCTTCTATATTCGTTGAAGCTGTGCCCATGTCATAAAGGATAATTGGGCAAAAGTGGTAGAAAAAACAAAAATATTGATTATGGATGACTTTGAAAGAGATATTAATTTTGACTGCATTATTGAAAATCAAATAATAATTAATCTAATCAACGACCACTCAACTAGTTGTACTGAAAGTGATTGAATAAAGTTATTTTCAATCTAGTTTCAATCTTAAATTTTTATAATTGTGCCTCTAGAAATAAGCAGTAACAAAAAATACGAAGAAACTGATAAATCTTGGGTTTTAAATTATCCGTTTTTAATTTATTCTGGTATTATTAAAACCAAACTGTAAATGATTACCAACTCTAAATAATCGATATCGATTTTTTTAAGAATCGAATATTGTACGTTCCCATTTTTTGATTGGCATGCTTGGTGCAACAATTACGACAGCTGTCAAAATGTATTTCTTAGATTTGGTTGACTATAGTTGCATTCTTTGTTAATAGGGTAAAGGATATTCGCGTAAATAGATAAAAAGTATTAATATTATTATTGAAAACAGCATTTAATCCTTACAAAGAGTAACATTTTTAGAAATATGTTCAGAACTTTCAGAGATTTTAGAACAGAGATTCGGAAAATAAAAAGTGGAAATTTCTAGAATTGCTGTTGATTGGATTACGAAGTTAATTTAAAAAAATCAATACCTTAAAAGTACATTTAAATAACGTGTTCTTAACATGTACAATTATATCATTTTCATACCTGAACTGAAACACAAATATTTCACATGAATGATAAGTCAATTATTCAATTACAATCCACTACAATCATATAAGAAATTTGCTAATTTAGTAGACAAATTAATATCTGCTTGTCCAGCTATCTTTTATGGGTATCTTTAATGGTATAAAAAACAAATAAAATTTATAAAAAGAGAATAATTTTGAATCTAAATTAATACTAAAAAATCATATGCAGATTTCAAGTAATCCAATTATAGGGAGTGCTTATAATATGAAAATCCTTTCAGTACAGTCATAATGAATGTGATATTGTTTTTTGGTCAAAAAACTACATATTCTTAAGTAAGACATAACATATTGAACATATTTTAGTTTTTACTTTGGATCATAACGTTTTGTTATGATCACCATAGCTAAAATTTCTTAAACACTACATCTGTATCATATATAAACCACATGGGTGGCATATAATAACTACATTAAGTAACATAGCCTGTAAAATTGACCTTGTGAAATATATGTATTTCTTTTTTTGCCTTATAAATAACATATAAATATGTTAGTTATAGTTATGAAAGTTAGTATGCAAAAAATAATGACAAAAAAAAATGGGAATCAAATTCCAAAACCTATAAAAAGATTGTCTATAAGATTTTAACCAAAATTAATAGATAAACTTTCAAATAGTTCACGCATTTGCTATTAGAAAAAATATAAATTCATAGTTCAACCTTAAGTTTTATACACTATTCTCCACAATCTTCAAACAGAATACAGAAGAAGGAACAACCTTCTAGTCTTCATTAGCCTGTTACTAAATCATTGTTAAAGAAAAACCACTTCTTAAAATTCTTACCCTGGTCAACAAATATCATGTAAGATCTCCTTTGATCTAAGCTTACCTTGCTGTGGCAGTGCTCTCAAAGAGTTATTTATGTATGTAAAGCATAAAAATAAGCCCTTGTCTATATATACAATATGTCTATTGTCTAAAGTCATTATTATTCTTCATATTATGATTGGGGCTCATACTGTGAAGTTAAAAAGTTTTTTCTGGTGTTTATAGGAAGAAAAATGAAAGCTAGAATACAATCAAAGCTGAAGTCTAACATAATTTGGTTAACAAAGCAAAATTTCATCAAAAAGAAAAAGCAAAGAAATATACATTAGTAAGAGAAAATATGAGTATTTTAACCGACTTCAAGAAGAAGGAGGTGTTAAGTTCGACTGAATGTTTTTATGTGTGTTGCCTCATAGTTTTTCTCTGGGTGAGCCGATTTTGATGAGTCTTTTTTTATTTGAAAGCTGGTGCTTCAAGTGTGATCCCATGTAGATTTAATCGGGATCTGACTAATGGTTTTTGAGTTGTTCTTAATAATGCGTATTTGATTAACTTTGAATACATTGATGATCTTCTAATTTTATTTATATTGAAGTCGATTGTGCAAAGATTGTAATTTTGCCACTTGTATCAGTTACCTCACAATATCACTTGTATGTCACTAAAGCTGTATGAAATTTAGTAAATTAGTTGTTAATTTTGAGAACTGCTTAATATCACTGAAATAAATCAAACAGCTAGTTAGGTAAAGAAATTTAACAAAAAAATACATTACTTTTAACTGTACATAGTACCGGGCATTCATCCCCTTCTCATCCCAAAAGAAGTGGTATTGATGATGTTGAAAGTGTTAGAAAGACAACAACCTTACATCCAAAACTTTTTCCGTTTATTATAAGAACCCATTATTAATTAAGAGCATTTGAAAGGTATAAAATAAATAAACAATAATTCATAATGGGAAATTATATTATCTAAATTTATTTATTATGCTTATTGTTTGCTTTGTTATAAATTGTAATATAATTTATGACAGATAATAATTAAAATGAAGCAATCAAATCTTTAAACATCTACAAAGTATACAAACATAGAGAAGGCGTCAACGAATATAATTTTGATCGAAGGACACTTACAGGTAAGTTACTTTGATCAAATAATTATATTAGATTAAAGGTAAAATATATGTGTTTAAGGGTGACAGCGTCCACTTACCATCAGGTGAACTGAGTGCTCGTTTTTACCGATATTCATTAAGAAATATGCGTAGAATAAAATAAAATATGAACAAGTTAAAAATTAAAGTAATGTGAATTTGTATTTGTATAATTTGTATTTGTTCCGTGGATAATTATTATGTGAAACTTACGTACTTTCCACCCATTTAAGTGTAATATTTTTAGTATTGTATTATATAGTATTATTTAACCCATTTAAGTGCTTAAAACATTATTACAAATTCAACATATCTAATATGATATCTAATAGTATGGTAAAGTGGCAATGGGAAGTCAATGAATGCAGGTGGCTCAGGACCGTATTTTGTGTCATTCCTTGGGGGAGGCCTATGTTCAGCAGTGGATTTGTGGAGGGCTGTAATGACTGAATGAAATAGGTAATAACTATAATATCATCTCAACACCTACATTTTTTATTTTTTTGAAATCTTTATCACCTATATTACCGTTATGATGAAAATAGATAGGATATAGATAGCCTCATTTTAACCAACAATTTTTATAATGATTTCTTATATTTACAGGAACGCTACACATTGAATAAAACTATTTATACGAATTTTATCGCTTTAATAATTAACTTGTTTTTAATTACCGACGTTTCGGCATCAAACTATATTACTAACGTATAGTTGACTCAATGCGTTTCGGGTGCTTTACAGCAAACCATGGTCACGGGGGTACTCAGATGTTTGATGTCCCAATATCGTAGTTAGCCCGGCTACCTTCGGTTTATTATTATTCATTTTTATTTCGATCTACACAGAAAGAGCTTACAGTATCTTGAAGTCTTGCAGTGGTATGCTTGGGTTTGGATTTAATTTTGCTAATTATAGCATTCCAAGCAGATGGCTGTATCCATCCATCTTCTTTATTGAAATTAGGATGTTTTTAATTCCGTTAATATAATCGGTGTTCTTTTGCGAGGATTTGTTTATCAAATCTGATATAATAGTGGGTACGATCTTGAAGATTTTCACAGACTGCAGACTTCCCGGAACGTCTGTGCTTCACGTCAGCTATATAATAATATGTCATTTCTTATTAACATTTTTAAGTGTTAATAAGTATTTTGTTTTGAAAACAATGTGCTATATGGAAAAATGTTTCTATTAACTTCGCGAAGAAAAGGTTTATCAAGTTATCTTTTAACATTCATTAGTTTTGTTGTAACCATTTTACGTTGAAACATAGGAATGTTAATTTTTGTCTCAAAACTTTAAGAGACATTAATTAGGGATAAGACACTTTTTTTTAAATTCCGTTCTGTTACGTTACAGCCTATCAAAGCCTACTGGTGAAAATAAGCCTCCTTCATAGATTGTTTCATAGGGGTAACATTTGGCATATTTGCTCCGCTTGGCAAACGGATTGGCAGCCGCATTTATTATTTTGAGTTATTATCAGGAAGACGCTGCTGCCCATCTCCAGGGTAGTGGATAATCTTACACCGCCATTACACGGCACTTCACACGGCACAGGTACTCAACCTAGTTCAGGCAGGTAGCTAATATTATAAATTTGACTTTTTTATTTTTCTTTTGTATATTCTACATTATTAAGCTACACATAGTTTTAATTTTATCATAGTATGTTATTTTTGTTAGACTTATTGTTACTTTATTTAATTGTAATCATATTTATTCCTGTATGTAAACATGTGTAATTGGAAATGAAATAAATAATTATTATTATTATTATTATTACTTCTTCATTAAGCTCAGGGGAATATTTGAATGCTAGACAACAAAAATATCCACCATAGCTTAATAGAAGCTAATTATTTCGATATTATAGACGCAATTCAATTTTGTAAGCAATATTCTCAAAAATAAACGATGACTAAAGTGTCGCAATATTTGTTTCCTTGAAAATATTACTCTACTCGCGAGACCCCAACTTATAGACTGCCCGTATCGCTTGCTTTTGCAAAATAAATATTGGTTACAATCCAATCAATGTAGAAGTTAGTGAAGTAGACTAATTTAACTTTATTAAGTGCATTTGTTGCTTCATTAGTCAGCTTTCTAATCCTTCTAATAGCGAAGATTACAGAACTTAACTTCGAAGCTATTTTATCAATATGCGCTCTCCACTGGATCTTGGAATCAATAGAAATTTCGAGAAATACGGTTGAACTATCGGAATCCATCTTATAAATTAATTACAACGTTGAGATTGTTTGTTAACTATTTGGAAACAATATACAGTATTTCGTTGGACCGTCTCAGTACGAAGTACATTCATTTAACAGTAAATAAAATAGATATCAGCCGCAAACAGTTGATTTATATAAACCAAAAACAAAAATGCACCAAGTATCGTATCCCTGAGCAACACTCAGTTTTAGCTCACATCCCGATGTCACTATCTTGACTGTAAGCTTTTGCTCTCGTTACCAGTAAAAAGAGACATTGATTCTCGTCACTCACTATATGACACTAAATTCCACAATGTAATCATGTGTGGCAGAAAAACCTCTCATCAAGATTGTATGTATGTATATCATTTATTTATATATTACTTTCATCCTAGAATTTTTTCCTGTATCTTGCTGACCCCAAATTACATGAATATATTACAAAGGGGTAAACATTCATTGAATAATTAATTTGCAGGTCATACAAAAACTTGTTCCGTGCGGGATTCGAACCCGCAGCCCGCAGCGCAGCAACTCGTTTCGAAGCCCGTGCACGGGGGAACATCATCATAATTATTAAAACTATTTCTAGAAAGTTAATATATTGGTAGAAATTTGGAATGAACTTCTTTAACGAGAACAAAAAATTTTCCGCTCACTAGATGTCGCTAGTTGGTAGAAGTGAACTCATTAGTCACACAGTGCATTTTATTTTCGCCTTTGCTTACCTTGGAAGACAATGAATGTCAACATTATTAATTTTTGAAGCAAAAATCTAATTTTCTATTTTTCTACATTTTATATAAAGTTAAAGCATCATAGAAAAGCAACTGGTTTTAAGTAACAAACTTTGTTGTAGAAACCAGAAAGTAACCTATAGCTAATGGATAAAGTTGTGTTTACTATATTTTTAATGTACTTATGCAGTACGTGCACGAAAATTGTTATATATATATATATATGCTCGGAGTTTCTCTGCGTGATAGACTCAGAAAGGAGGATATCCGCAGTAAAACCAGAGTGACATAGCCCAACGGATTAGTAAGCTGAAGTGGCAATGGGCCGGCCATATAGCTCGAAGAACCGATAACCGATGGGGAAGAAACGCGACCCCCCACTAGATGGAGTGACGACCTGGTAAGATATGCAGGAAGTCGATGGATGCAGGTGGCTCAGGACCATGCTTTGTGGCATTACTTGGGGGAGGCCTATGTTCAGCAGTGGACTTGTGAAGGGCTGTGATATATATATATATATATATATATATATATATATATATATATATATATATATATATATATATTTATATATATATATATAAACACTCACGCCTGTCACCCAGAGGGGTAGGCAGTGACTACGGACTTCCATTTGGCACGATCCTGACATACCTTTTTTCGCCTCCTTTACATCCATATATCTACGCATACATGCTCGTCGGTTAAGGGTACTTCTAACGTGGCCCCTTTTCAAAATATCGCCAATTTGTCGATAAACTTTTTCTAGGGCGTCCCTTCCCGACTCGGCCGTTCACATCTGCCATATAAATTTGCTTTGTCACTCTTTCCTCATTCATTCTTTCTACATGACCAAACCACCGAAGCATTCCTTTCTTAATCCTGGTCACAACATCATCTTGCATACCACATTTATCTCTTATCATGCAATTTCTCACCCTGTCATTCAGATTCAACCCTAGCATACTCCTTAAAGACGCATTTCTACAGCATTTATTCTACTTTCGTGCTTCTTCTGCCACACCCAGCTTTAACTACCATACATTAAAGTAGGGACTAACACAGCATTATGAATTACCATACGTGCCTTTTTTGACACATTCTGGTTCTTCATAATAGAGTGTAGTGCCCCATTCACTCTATTCCCTGCATTTACTCGTCGTTCTATATCCCTATCATATCTACCATCCCTGCTAAATACACATCCCAAATACACAAACTCATCCACTTGCTCAATTAACTCTCCTTCTATTCTTATTTCACATACCGTTTTGCTTTCCTCTCTTTCAAAAACCATCACTTTCGTCTTACTTGCGTTCACTTTCATTCCCTTTCTTTTAATCCCAGTTCATTAATGTAACCATCATTTGCAACTCAGCCGCCGATGACGCAAATATGACTTGATCATCGGCATACAAAAGGCATTTGACGGTTAACTCGCCCATTCTTAACCCACATTCTTCATCTTTCAAAGTTTGCAAACACCTGTCCATAAATAGGTTGAACAGCCAAGGGGAAGCTACACAGCCCTGTCTGACACCTTTTTGGATGCCAAACCAGTCCGAGTAGACCCCATTGATCCTGACACAAGCAATAGAGTCCCTATAAAGAGACCTTAATGCCTGTATCAAACCAGCGCTCAACCCATATGAGTTCAGTGTTTGACATAACACATTCCTGTCCACTCTGTCATAAGCCTTTTCCAAGTCCAACGCACAAAAAACTTTCTGGTTTTTGGCCAAAAACTTCTCCGCAATTATGCGCATGGAAAAGACTTGATCTGTACACCCCATTCCTTTTCTAAACCCGCTTGCACATCCCAAATTTTTCCATCAGTTTCTTTCATAACTCTTTCAATTAACACCTTAGCATACAGTTTACCCACAATACAGCAAGCTGATACCACGGTAGTTTTTGCAGTCCTGCTGTGAACCTTTTCCTTTATATATTGGTACTATAACTGCTTTACACCAGTCATCCGGTACCCGTTTTAATTCCCAACATAAATTAAACAAGGTGTACAGCAGGCCTGCCACCACTCCCTCTCCAGCCCTTAGCATCTCGAGTGATACTCTATCATATCCAACTGCCTTACCTGCTTTCATGCTTTTCATTGCTTTCATTATTTCATCTACACTTATCTCCATACCCCTTTCCACTTCTTTCGGAATTTCTAGTTCATTTAATTTAGACGACTCTTCACTCATAAACACGCTTTCAAAGTATTCCTTCCATCTGTTTAAATTCGAAGCTTCATCATTCAGAATACATCCATTCTCGTCTCTTATAGCATTCATTATAGGCTATTTTGTATTTCCCCTGGCAGTTTCTACGAGTTTCCAGAACATTTTTATGTTAGCCTGGAAATTATCAGATATCCTTCTATCATTCTTATCCGTTCTTTCTTTCTTTTTCCTTTCAACAACTTCTTTTACTCTCTTATTTAGACGTCTAAATTCTGTCTTTTTTCTTTCAATCTCATCATTCATACCAGAAGAATTACCAGCTTTGGTTGCTAGTAAATCTAACCATGCTTTCTTCTTTGATTCAACTTCCATCCGTACCTCATCATCCCACCACAACGTATTACTTTTCCTTTCATTTGTTCTCTTACTTACACCACGTACTTCAGTGGCGGCATCCACCAAACCTTTCTTAATATTGTCCCACTCAGTATTCAAGTCTTAAATCATTCATACAAAACTCATTCAAACATCTAATATTTCCTCTCAGTCTACATTTATACTTCTCTTTCACATCTTCATCTTGTAACTTCTCTATTCTTATACACTGTAACGCAGTGGTAGACACAGATATCCGATGCCGCTAACGCTTGAAAAGACCATTAATTCGACATAAGACCAAGTAATGATCCGCCCCTACGTTGGACTCCCGGTAAACCCTTGTATCTACGACTGCGCTCCTCATTCTTTCATCCACAATTACGAAATCTATCATGCTTCTATCATCATCTCTTTCCCATGTATACATGTGAATCTACTTATGACGACAAAAAGTATTCGTCACAAAAATACTCTTTTCCACACATACGGTGAGGAGGTCTTCACCATTCTCATTTATACTTTCATCACCAAACATTCCCAATATCCTTTCATAACCAGACCTCTTCACCCCAACCCTTCCATTAAAGTCTCCTAACATAATAATATTTTCATTTTCCTTACATTTTGTCAACACCACCCTTACTATATATATATATATAAATAAAGCGACAGTAGCCTAATGGCGGGGCGCGGACCGCGAACTCAAAAATGTCGTGGGTTCGAATCCGCCATTCGACTATTTACGTGAACCACTCGTGACACAAGCAATTTAAGCTTACAACGAATGGTTAAGGGGAATATTAGTAATGTTTGTAGCATCGTTAATGTTCTTTGTAAAAAAAATATAAATAAAATTGAAGTGTCAACCTGTAACATTGAAATAACTGGCATATATCAAGCTGACGGTGTTACTAGTACTACTATAAATATTAAAACATGTATGGACGTTTAAAAAACTATTTTTAAACAGGCTAATCTTGTTATAACTGAACCGATTGTGAAACATAACAAACAAGTAGCAATGCCAGGAGGGACCTAGGCTATATTTTATAAGAAAAACTTAAGAAAGACGAAAAAATGTGGTCTTTTACTTTCTTAAACCCAAATAACACCGAAAGAATAGATCTTATCAATGCGAAGACGCTAGTTAATTTATTAAAATCGTTATTCAATTTTACATTACTCGTATGTTAAAGTTTTGATTTGAATACCTTTCAAAACAAATTTAGACTAGATGGAGCTACGATTTGATAAAACAATTAAGGGGTCAAATGATGCAGGTGGCTTACGACCGAATTTTGTAGTTGTGTTGCAATGGTTTAAGGAAAGACAGCGTATAGCACTGTACTTGTGATAGGCTATAATAAATAAAATAATGAACGAATAAAAAAATGTTACAACTTGTAGTTAGTGATCGTATAACTTCTGAAAAATAAGACCGTTTGTGGTCAAAATCACGCATTATTTTTGCTTCATCAAAACCATGGTTTGTTTTCTAGGTTCTGATAGGTGGAGCTGTAGTCAAGTTATTAACAAATTTTACATGTATAGACCAAAATGAGTTATATTGTTGAATGTTAAATTTTATATTCACACTTTTTTAATGGTGACTAAAGAGCACACAGTCCACATGATCGTAAGTGAATGCCGAGACCCATAACACTTCAAAAAGTCCAGTGTGAAATCCCGGACTTTTTTTAAAACGCTCCTACAATACCTCTGTCGGTGCAGATGTTCAAGGGCGGTGGTAGTCACTTTTTATCAGGTGAGCCGCATGCTACTTTGCACTTCCATCTACAAAAAATCTTGATATTTCTTTTAAGAAATTTTCAGTAGTAGAAAGTTAGCGGAGTTTCACCCCCGTGCCTCGGAAAACATGTAAAACTTTTAGTCCTGCGCCTGATCTCCCTCTAGTCGTTTCGGTTTGCTTGAGCTATGAGAGTGAGGAATGGAGAGTGCACTTGTGCTTGTGCATACACTAGGGCGCTATAATGCTATCCTGCACAGATAGCTACTTTACGTTAAGATTGGCCACCGTGACTAAAATTTGGTCTAGAGGATATTAGTACTATTGTTATACAATATCGTGGTAGCTCAGAGGCTGAACGCTCGCTCGTAAATTTTAAAGTACGCGAACAAACTGTGTTCAATTACCACCGACACCAGTAACATTATTTAAGATCGGGTTTTTTTGTTTGCCCTCAGTGGTAAAAACATCGAGAGAAAACCTCCAGAGAAATGATGGCTCCATGGTGCAGTGTTGAAAGCCGCAAGTTCCAATCCGGCACGGAAAAAGTATTTATATGGTCTACAAATATTTGTTTAGGGTCAGAATGTTTGTTAATTGCTTCCAGAATACATAATAATTTCTAGTGTGGCATAACGTTCCGAAAAAAAATTAAATGTCTGGGAAATCCAAACCTTCGCGTGCTTTTTAGGTACGCTAACAAGCATTGATGCAGCGCGGTCCCTTTCAGAAGTGAGAGTATGATCTAGCGAGTGGAAGTATGGAGACTGTAACTTTACATTATGCAATGACAATATTCAGCTACTTTTCACTAAACATTCCACTAAATCAAATCTTTCGACACTCGTTACACATGTTAACTCAAAGTGTGTTGTTAAATTCAAAGACAAAATTTAGAACGTATTTAGAATAGAAATAAATATTTCAATATTTATTAGAGCTGTAAAAAGGGACTAAATATTCTTAATTAACATAAATAAGTACTTATTTATTTTTAATAAGTCCATAAACATAAAAGTTCTCTATCATTTGAAGGAGAATTCCGCTATTCTCATCTTCAAAAGATTTTTTTAATTTCACGGACACCGGTTTTTCAATGTTTTCCTTTGCCATTAAGGCAACGTTGCAGTAATTTCTAACTTTTTTCTAACTACTATACGCCTGCGAGGCACGATGGGAGTGCCCTATTTATCAATGAACTTTTAAGAAATGATGTGGAAGAAGACGGCGAAGTCTCTATAGGCATAAATGTATCTGTATAGTTTATTATGACACAGCTCTGTTACCACTCAACCAAAAACTCTTAAGTATAGTCGCTCCAAAGTAGCTTAGCAAGATAATAGGTAAGAGTATTGTGGATACTTAGAAGGACTTAAGGTAAGTAAGGAAGTTCCAACGCTTAACCAATATTTCATAAATTTCCTCGAATTCGCCAAGGCCGAGGTCTTACATAGCGTACTAATTTATGTTCATTGTTGAATAATAATCTAAGTAATAATAAAATAACGCCCATGTCAAGGTTCGATAACCTTAGTTCAAAAAATTTTAGATTGATAGAGAAATTTTACTATCTCCATTCTCATTTACATACATGATAATTGCATTTATTTTGCTTTTAGAATATTTGTAAGATATTAACTTTTAAATTATAATATAATATACAACATGTAACAAAAGCCCTGTGGTTCCCGTTAAGTGCGTTATCATAATCAGTATTCCAACCTAGATGTAGTAAAACTACATACAGTTTGCAAATAATAACTATTTTAATTTAATTTATGGTCAAAATCTCTGTAGTAAAGTAATTCCTATAGGTTTGAATACTGATTCTGATAACACACTTAATGGGAACAACAGGGTTTTTGTTACACTTCTTTATGTCCCATTGCTCAGCACAGGACTCAGGCAGGCAAGAGTTCGCCTCCCTATGATATATTAATTTCTCAAACACGCAGGTTTACTCACGATGGGTTCTTGAGTTGCCCAATACGAGCATTTTAATTTGGTTACCAACTTTATTGGGGTTGGCGAAAATCAAACACGGTTTCCTTGCATAATGCAAAACTTTAGGGCGCATGCTTATCCCTTGAGCAAACATGACGAACACACGTAAGGAATAAAAAAATCTAATGAAATTATCATCAACATAATGTCCCCAAAGGCTAAACGCATGCTGTAAGTTACGCAGACCGTGAGCAAACCGAGTTCGATGCCCGCCGGCACCAATCAAATTGTTAATTGTAATTATAAATCCTGTTTTACCACGTGCAGTAAGGAATAAGTTCAGTTCAACATCATAAAGAAACCTGCATGTCTATGAAATAAAATATTTTGGAGACGTGTGAAGTCCGTCACCACAAAATGAAGCAGCACTGGAGACTAATTGCTCTACAACCCTCTCAGAAACTAGAAGAACCACCCTGATTTCATTTTATTACAGTCCTTCACAAGTCCACTGCTAAACATAGCCCTCCCCAAAGAACGCCACAAAGCACGCTCCTAAGCAACCTGCATAAATTGACTTCCTGTATGTCTTACCAGGTCGTCACTCCATCTATTGGAGGCCGTCCTTCACTTCCCTCGATACGAGGCTCCACTCGAAAACCTTTCTTCCCCTTCGGATGTTGGTTCTTCAAGCTACACCGTCGGCCCCTTGTCACTTCAGCTTACTAATCCACCCGCGTAACTTTACTGCTTATCTTTTATATACCTACGAGATGGTTACACCGCCATCTATCAAGCTATGAGATATTTCAAGGACTTCCCATATTCGCCCCGTATGTTACGCACAGCATATCAGCAAACAAAATATAGTTAACAAACCCCTATAACAAGGTTTATGAAAGGACAGAAAACGGCATTCAGTTTGTCGCCTTTCATCGGAGCGGTGGCAGAGCGAAGAGCTTCCGTCATTGAAAATATTGGAAATTTATTTACCGGAGTTTTATCGCATTAAGGGAATGAATTTTATCGAGGCGGCGGCATCTTTTGCGTTGGTTATGGTGATGTGGGCGCCAAAAGCAGATTTTTCACGACGTGCAATTTTTTGTCATCAAAAACTATGAATTAACATTTTTTTTTAATTTATTATGAAAGTTAAAGATTTTTCTTAGTAATAATGGTAGCCAAAACACGATTAAACTCAATTTGGCTCGATAGAAAAAGATCGCAAAATTTTCTCAAAATCTACAATTTTAGGTTCGTCTATTAAAAATAACTGAATTTGTCGATTCCGAAATCCCGGGATTTTTTAGATACAAAAGTGAAGTGCATTCCATAATAGCCAACACCTACACTTTAGTAAATATGCATCAGATTATCCGATCACTAATTATATACTTATAAGGCGAGTACATTTACCTGGGACAAATAGTCCGACTAGGTAAGTCCAACTTCGACCGAGAGATCAGTCGACGGATTCAACTCGGCTTGGCGGCGTTCAGGAAAGTATGACACATTTTCTCGTCAGGTATACCTCAAACTCTCAAAACTAGATTGCGCATCCGCCAGTGCGTATTGCCAGTGATGACTTACGGATCTGAGACGTGGTCCTTTACTGCTGGCCGTATGAGGACGATCAAGGTCGCTCAGTGAGCTGTGGACTATGCTATGCTCGGAGTTTCTCTGCGTGATAAACTACATAGCGTTGATAAAACTATATAGCTATATAGTGGCTATTTAGCTCGAAGAACCGATAACCGATGGGAAAGAAAGGTTCTCGAGTGGTAGCCTCGTACCGGTAGGCGTAGTGTAGAGCAGCCGCCCATTAGATGGAGTGAAGACCTGGTAAGACATGCAGGAAGTCGATGGATGCAGGTGTCTCAGGACCGTGCTTTGTGGCATTACTTGGGGGAGGCATATGTTCAGCAGTGGACTTGTGAAGGGCTGTAATGATGATGATGATGATGTTTATTATTTACTTCTATGTATATTATATATTTCTATGTAAATTATTTACTTCTATATACATTATATACTTCTATATATTTTATATACATCTATATTATCAAGAAAAGAAGAAGAATTGGAGAAAGAAGAATTACATTGAAGTAACTCCATGGCGATACAATGGCGGTTGTATGGATATACTGACATTTAGTCGAAGCATAGCAATCACACTCATAGAATCCAATACGCTGAGAAGTTAACCAGGCTCGAGGAGATCATCATCACTGACAATAGATGCCAGATTTGATGACGAAGATCACTGTGTTATCAAACAAATCACAAGACAAAAGAACAAGATGTGGACTGTATCACCGAAACATGTCGAATGTTTCCTTAGTTATCACATTAAAAAATTGCACTATGTTCAGTTTTGTATCAATAAGGACTCGAAGGCTAGCTTTCGTATTTATGCTTACGTACAAGCATACCGTATCACATACGATACGGCCCTTTCCACCACCCATATTTTATTGTAATTGTTAGGTTTTTTTTATCTTCTATAACACCCCATAATGTAATAAAAATAGATGAAACACTTGTTTTAGATGAAAAAGTTCCAGGTCTAAATTGGTTAAAAATAATTTTACTCTAAACATTTTACTCCTGACTGCTTTGTGGAAATGAAGGGTCGAAGAAAATTATTAGGTACATGTATCAATACCAACTCTATATTTGGCTAAATTGGTAATTTTCGATTACATTTTTATATTACTTTCATTTTACCTAATATAGATATTTTTACCCCACTGTCGTGGCCGAGGCTGAAGAAAAGTCATGGTTTTCTAGAGTGTGTATAATTATGGTTGTGTATTTTTCAGGCACATTCCGGTCTTAACGGATTTATGGTAAGCGATTAGCGTTGTAAGTGACATGTAAAATACATGTATATATTTTAAAGAGCTTTACATGTATTTAACGGTGTATTATATGCATCATTCATTTGTTTATAATTACGTTACGTTTTCATAGTCTCCCATATTTAAGCGTACGATATTATATATATTCTTTTTTCTAACCTTGACAGACTAATTTAGTTAGAGAATCGTAATGGTCTCATGTCTCGTAGGCTAGGTGGTCTGTGAGATTCTCCCGACACGAGGCAATCTTGAGGTTATCTGCATGAAATTAACGTGCACAACACATTGTTGTTTTACTTGGTTAATACAATAGCAAATATTTCATTTTGTGTGTAATTTAAGAACTTTTTTTGTTTTGAAGGTAAAAACAGCAGACTTAATGCTATGTAGCAAAAAAATAAAGAAATAAATGTACAATACTTAAAAACCTTTTTTTTATAGGAGAGGGGGTAAACGAGCATACGGCTCACCTGATGGTAAGTGATTACCACTATCTATGAACAGCTCCAATACCATGGGGATCGCAGATGCGTTGCCAGCCTTTTAAATTTTTTTTAATTGCATTACATCATAAGCAGGAATGTTACCAGGCCTGGGCTCGCACATCGACGTCTCGGGATGTAAATACCAACGTTCTTAAAAAGAAGTATAATTCTGCTTCCAGGTCCTTCAAAAGTATCATTGTCAGAGCAAAGCCAGTTGTTCGTCTTCTTTCGGGAACACGTGCATTCTGGTTTCTTGCTAAGGACCTCAAGGAATGCAACAAAATACGATCCTGAGCCACCTGCATCCATCAACTTCCTGGATGTCTTACCAGGTTGTCACTCCATCTAGTTTATTTACTCAGTACTTTTATTCCCGCCGACCAACCAACTTTAAATCGTTATAAATAATAGTTGGTCATTCAAAATGAAAACTAACCAGAAAAACTTAAATATGATTTTCTTAGACCTGAGTAGTACCTAATACCGTACTTTATATAGTTCGTTGACTTTCATTTTTTTAAACAATATGGCGCCTGGCTATCGCCATATTGAATATTGATTACTGTCATGTAATTGTACGTGATATAGCCAAGCTGCAGCTACATTATGGTTGTAGCACGAATGGGTGGCTCGACCAGGAACCACGCTCTCAAAATCAAATAAGAATCATCAAAACTGTCCCACGCGTTTGATCTCTAGAGCGCCAAAACGTACATACATAACATACATAAATATATATTTATACAGGTTAACTTCCCTCCGCAGTCGGATCAAAAGATGGCATATGTTAGTTGTGTAAGTGGCTACTACATAAACTAGTATATAATAATTAATCTTTCCTCGACAGCAGACACAAGTTTGTCCCGGTACTCGGCGAAGTTTACCCGAGATATATTGGCACGGCCGATGTATAAAGCATCACCAGTGCTGTCGTCTGTATAGCAATGAATGCTACCGATTTGCAACATATCATTGATATGCAGAAGAAACAGCGTTGGTGATAGCTCACAGCCTTGTAGATCACCAACGTTAATGGGTTTATAATCGAAGCATACACCGTCTACTACGACCTTTATGCTCTTATCAGCAAGAAAACTGGTGATCCAATTGCACAAAATCTCGGGAAGCCCATACGAAGAAATCTTCGTAAGAATCGCTTTATGCGAAACCCGAACGAAGGCCTTCGCTATGTCCAAACTAACGGCCAACGCCTCCCCCTTGGACTCTACTGCCTCCGCCCATTTATGAGTCAGGTAACCTAGAAGATCACCACCCGAGCGACCGCGACGGAAACCGTACTGGCGGTCACTAATCAGCTTGTGATCCTCAAGGTACCGCATGAGCTGGCTGTTAATAACAGATTCCATTATTTTAGAGAACAAGGAGGTGATGGCGATAGGCCCATAGTTTGGACGGATCAGAGCAGCTACCTTTTTTAGGGATCGGGTGCACGAAGGCTGTCTTCCATGATTTCGGGACTACGCCTAGGGAGTAGGAGTATGGGAAAAGACGCGTTAAGACCGGTGCCAACTCTGGCGCACACGTCTTCAGCACAATAGGTGGGACGCCATCAGGCCCACTCGACTTGTTGATATGCTGGGAGAGGACTGCTCTGCGCACCGAGCGTTGGGTAAACAGCACATCCCGCATAGAGCACTCACACTGCGGGATGGTCAGCGGTGTGTTCCCCCGTCATCAAGAGTCGAGTTGGACACAAAGAGAGAGCCTAACAGATCAGCTTTGTCCTTTGCGGCATGGGCCAGTGACTTATCCTCCCTGTGCAGAGATGGAAAAGATGGCTGGCATAAGTTCCCTTGGACAGCCTTGGCAAGAAACCAGAATGCACGTGTTCCCGAAAGAAGACGAACAACTGGCTTTGCTCTGACAATGATACTTTTGAAGGACCTGGAAGCAGAATTATACTTCTTTTTAAGAACGTTGGTATTTACATCCCGAGACGTCGATGTGCGAGCCCAGGCCTGGTAACATTCCTGATTATGATGTAATGCAATTTTACGGGACCAAGGCTAGGCACCACAGCAGCGACAGAATAAGCAACAACGCTGGGATCATCCGGCAAGAAGCAAACCCGCCTCCAAGGGTAGGATGCAAAAAAAGATCGCATCCCGTCCCAATCGGCTGACCTATAATGCCAAACACGGTGACAACCTGCAGTACGCAACCACGATGGGAGCGTGAGTGGCACCGCACACTGGATCAGACAATGGTCCAAGGAGCCAAGAGGGGCAACAACGGAGTCCTGATATCCGTCCAGATCAGAGGGCAGCAGAAGATCCCATAGGAAAGGTACACGATCTTTCACATCTGGGATCCGTGTAGGCGAGGTAACCACATGTTTCACGTTATATGCCAAAGCAAGGTCATAAACAGATCTACTCGCATAATTGGTTTAACTAGAGCCATTCAACGTGGTGGGCGTTAAAATCACCAAGTATCACGTTCTCTGTGGGTAGGACCTATTGTAGCACGGAGTCTGCAGCCAATTGGACGCAGTCGATGAGTCAGTCTATGTTGGCATTACTACTATGGAACCTATTGAGGCACCCGTAGGTGTGAGGATAGTCTTCACTCTCTACGCGCAACCATAAGATGGACAGGTCCAAACCTTCAAGACTGCCGAGGCGTCGAAAACAGATATCCTCTCTGACATACACTTAAACTCTAGCTCGGAGCACAAAGAGTGTTCTACTTGTACCCCAGGGTAGGACGTATCGTATACGTTCGTATACGAAGTATCAGCCGGAGAGTGTAGTGAATGGCGTTAATTTTTAAATGGAATCCCCAGATATTGCAGAAATCCACTGATAGCGTGGCAGGGGGTGCCTTTGACTTATTGCTCCGTTTGCTCCGGGCAGGTTTAGTCTCGAGCGGAATTCCCCTCCCCCCATTATGCGTGGGGCAGCTGAAACACCCACGCTCAGGGAGAGTAGGGTAGCTTGGGTGTGGGTGCTAAACGAGGGATTCTCCGTCACCGGGAGTGCTGGCTGGTCCTGGGGTAGTGTTTTATTTAACCCCGTTACCATGTTAAGGGGGGGGGGGGGGGTTAACATTTGTGTGTTTAAATGTGTTTTTACGTTAATAAAATTATAATGAGTGCGTTGCCAGTAAACTTTGCTTGAAATAAAGCAGCATTATTTAAATATTTTCCTTATTACTACCAAACTTATTAGACTTTATAAAAACATTGCCAGTGTTTACTAAATGGGTGATGTTGGAAATTTAAAAAAATCGTCTAAAATTCTGATGCTATATTTTTAGCAGTGATATTGAATGTGGTGAGATGTGAACCTGGTTCATGTCCACCCACTCTATCTGTGGACATCTGCGAAGCTGTTTGCGGTTTCAATAAAGCGGGCAATGGAAACAAATTGTGCTGTTCTACAGCGTGTGGTGGTGCCATGTGCGTGGATCCTATAACGAAGAGATATTTTACAACTTTAGGTGTATTACTCCTAAAACTACTTTAAGTAAAAATAAATAGTTTATTTATAACATAAAACTGCCGTGTGAGTAAGAGTAAAGAGACGTAAAAGAATCCTACACCCATACATACATGGGTGTCACGGAATGAAATGGGGTGACTACGGGAAAGGATAGAAATACCAAGTTACTATGAAAGTCATAGTGATATACACAAATGTCACATATGTCAGAGGTACAGACATATAAGTATATGTCAGAGTTCTTGAACTGATACATTCAACCCGCCTGCCAAGCATGTCGTTATAGGATAATCCTAGTTAGAATTGGAAAGACCCATGTCCAGTAGATATAGATTGTAACATGTTAATAAAAAGTGAAGAATATGATAATGACCATTATTTCTCATATTTACATGAACACTCCACCTTTTAGTGAAACTAGTTTTTACGGATTTTGTCAGGTAAAAGTTAAAGCCTATTACGTTTCCATCTTGAGGTTGTAGGTCTCCTCCCATTTCTGAGAAGGTTTTAGGGATAGGAAAAGTCCGCCGCGATGACCTAATGCCTGTTGATGAACTTCACATGTCTTCAAAATATTTGTTTTATCACGTATATTAACTTAATTTATATACCCGATGTTTCAAGTACTTTACTACACCGATGGTAACGGGGCAAGTCCCTAGTCCAGTTTAGTCCAGTCTAGTTTACTATACTGATGTGTTGATGCTGTCATTTACTAATGTATTTATTAAGTTAAAACAGTAAGTTGCTGATTTTTTTAAATTACTTCTAATTAAATACTTTATTAACTAGTGTTTGCGATAGTGTCTTATAACTACCATGTTAATAGTCAGTGCTTGACTAATATACTATCTGATGATAAGTGATGTTGTAGCCGAAGATAGTAAAGTGCACTGACATAGCTTAACAAAAGCCTGTTCAATATTGATGTACATTCTGTAAATACTAGGAACAAGTGCATTCCAATTACTGGACTCAGAAATAGTTAGTAATTCCTTCATGGAGTAACGTTTACGCTTTTACAACAGTCTCGTATTATACAAATTAATGTATTAAAAGTCCCGCTGGGTATATTGCTGGTTCTTCCCAGGACTGAAATGACTTCGAACAGTGGTAAATGAATATTTTATATATTACATAAATATTCTTATCATCTTATTAAATGCAATATTATTCTTTTCTGTTTTATTTACTTTTACCGTGAAGACACCCACATTTTTCTTCCGACTACATTGTTCTGTTGTTATTGAATGAAAAGACAGATTATGGCAAATTATAATTAATATTATGAACGACGAAGAGAAAAATACTAATTATAAAAATATTAATTATTATGAAATAAATTATTACATGAATATTCGAAATTTGAAATTCCTTACCTTCTTTTCCAGGGAAAAAAGGCCGATGGCCCGAATACCAACGCGGGCCTTGGGTGTGCAGTCACACTTGTACAAGCGACTCGGACTGCCCACGGATGCTCAAGTATTGCCCCAACTGCGGAGCTCTCACCTGCCAAAAGCCGGATCCTAATGATCCAATACCAAATGTCGAAGCTTGATAATCTTTCCGATATTTGACGTGAATACATAATCATTCTAATCGTCATCAATAAGTTTGAATTACACCTTTGATAAGTCTACCTCGTTGGCTGAATGAGCGTTCTTTACTCTGCTATTCTATTAAATTTTACTGCTAGACGTATTCGTTGATGAACACGAAAGAAATACCTGTAGTAATTAACGATTTACGGGTTATCAAAAATAGAAGTATACATATTCAACTTTTTATTATTATTATTTTTGGAGATGTACCATAAGTTGATTTTACGTTACCTGCGTTACACAAGGATATGACCATCATCATCGTTACAGAGATATATATAAGTATCCATTTTTCATCACAAGTGATGATTTTGATTTAAAATCTCTTCATTTTTATGTCAGTTGAGCATAGTAACACAGCAGTCGACGCGTGTTTGCAAGTTCGATTCACTCAATTGATGAAATTAATACAGTTTTATTACTTATCCTGAAGCCTGCAGCTATCTCTGATGTGCTTTGTGATGGATCCGCTACCACAATAGCCTTTAATTCTTCATTTTCCACTTTGGTCTCCGGCCGTCCACGGGGTTGGTTCTTAAATTTGAAATTTCCAGAATGAAAACGTTGAAACCAAAAACGTACCTTGCTTTCTTTTGCGACAGTGCCGTACATCATTAATCCTTCGAGTTGTTTTTGCAGCACTAGTGCCACGGTAGAACTCGTACTCGTAAATATACCGATATTTCATGTGTTCCATTGTGCGGTAATAAGCGACGCCAAAGAAAAAAATAATGAGGAAACAACAAATGAATAACTGGTTTCAAAACTCAAATGTACCAGCTAAATAAATTTATAAATTTGAATTTGAAATTCTTAACCAAAGAGGAGATATTTCAGATCAAATTGGTCAGTACGACAAAACGCAAATTTCATATGTAAAGACCCAAGTGACCTCAGAAACATAATCAAAGAGATTAACGTACGACCTTCTTGATAAATTCAAAATTAAAATTGCGGTTGATTATTTAACTATAAATGATTTTCTAAAGGCCTTCGTCTCCAAAACTTAGTTTCAAAAATATTAATAATATAATAATTTATTCACACAATAAAAACAAAATGATACATAGGTACCACATTTTTTAAATAATTTCAGTTACACTAATAAAAAATGTGCAGAGTTGGAAAATGCTTCCATAAGGTTCGGGTGTCGATCAATGAACGCACAAAGCTTTCGAGATAAATTCGACAGCTGATCAGAGCGAAAAACACGGCCCAAGACGCTGCGATCTCTATTGCAAAATAGATAACTAATGTTGGCATTGCAACCTCCAAAACAAGCTAAAACAGCGCATTGCCTAATTTGAACATTACAAATGGGATAATCTGGTGGAAGAAATCGAGCACTGAAAGCGGAGCAGATCGCAATGTCATAGCGGAGATCGGGCGTATGTCTGCAATACCATCTGTGGGCGACCCCTTAAACCCTGAAACGTGGTGGCTCGAAAAATTATCCATTGTATATGAGCGGTGGTACCGCTTATTCTACTTCTACAGAACATATGCAATCTTTTTGCCTCTTATTTTACTTCTGTATACTCTAATTCCCAAAGCACAAATAAAAGTAATACGAAGGAATATTTCGACGACAATCTCAAAATTATTAGCTAAAACTGTGAATTTTTTCCTCCTAAAAATTACATAGATTGACATGTAATCTTAAAAAAGTTGAGGAGTGTGGACATTTCTAAGGGAGCAGGTTATGATGACATTCCCCCAATATTCGTTTCTAATTATGCAAACAATCTTCTTAAACAATTTTACAAATACCAATATACAATTCTATCAATTGACGGAGTTCACGGTTCTCATATATAACCTTGATGCAAAGCCATATAATTTATGTTAAATGGCTTTGCATCAAGGTTCACTTATCGCACCGGTATTATTCAAAATCTTCGTTAATGACCTTCCTCTTAGTCTTACATTTTTAAAACCATACATGTTTGCTAATGACTTGACGTTGGCTAGAACCGCTAGTTTACTTGAGGATGCTGCACGTGTGCAAAGAGATATCGACTTTTTGGTGGATTGGTGCACAACAAATGGCATGAAATTGAACGTAGATAAAAGTACACACATCAAATTTACTATGAAATCCAAAATTCTCCCAACTGCTTATAATATCAAAGCCATTCAGGTCAAAGAGGTTAATTTTGTTAAAGATATTGGTATTCTTTTGAATCAAAAACCAACATTCGTCAATCATATTGATCATGCTACAAAGAAAGCATCAAAAATGTTAGGATTCGTAATAAGATATGGGTTTTAAAAAACAGTCAACCACAATTTTGGTTGACTGTTTTTGTTGCCTAGTACGATCAATTTTAGAATACGGAAGTGTAGTATGGTGTCCCATTTTGCAACTCATAGTATGAGGATTGAACGGATTCAAAAAAGGTTTATGCGCCATTTATCGTACTCTTCTTGCAAGCTGAGAAATCCCTATGCGTACTATAAATCATAAGAATACTTTGAGTTGACGTCACTAGATAAGTGACTTAATATTCTTCTATGAAATTATTTGAAACTACGTATGCTGTCCAGAACTCCCCTCAAAGTTTTGCTTAAGAGTACCGCGGAGAATACCTCAAGCTCCAATCAAGCCTCTAATTTGCCCATTCCGTAAGACACTCTTAGGATAAAATTCCCCGATCTCTAGAATGAGCCATTTTTACAATAAATGCTGTGACCATCATCAATTCCTTGACGTACATTTTATGACAACTACTAAATTTAAAACACAATTTTAGAGATGTAGTTTTTACTTTATAGCCTTATAATTAATGTTTTAGTGTGTAAGTGATGATTAACTATAAGTGATTGTGCATTGCATACTAGATACTAAGCTATAGCAATTGAAATTTTTATTGGTATTATAATAGTTGGTAATCTAATTAAATAAAATAAAAATAAAAAACATCTTCGACTACCGACGATGTCACAGAAGTCATCAAAAGCCATAAAAGAAATCAGCACCCGGTCCCGACAGCATTAGTAGCAAGGTGCCGAAATCACTCTCCGGGCCGCTTATGCGCCTCCTGGTATGCATTTTTACGCTTTTCTCTCCAGCTGCTCCCGAATACCTGGAAAAAGGCAGGTAGTGCAAAGATATTAACATAATGGTACGTCCTCATGTTAAAGTTACAGCCTATATACGTCCCACTGCTGGGCACGGGCCTCCCCTCATTTCTGAGAGGGTTTAAGGCAAGGAAGTGTTCGCCGCGCTACCCCAATGCGTGTTGGCGAACTTCACATGTCTTCGAATTTTTTTTCTTATTTCTCAGACATGCAGGTTTCCTCACGATGTTTTCCTTCACCGCCGAGCACGTGGTAAATCAGCACTTAAAATTGCAATTAACAATTTCATTGGTGCCGGCGGTAATCGAACCCGGTTTGCTCGCGTACTGTGAAATTTACAGCGAGCGCTAACCATCTGAGCTACCACGGCTCTCCACGCAAAACAGGCACGTCCTCATGATTGACTTATAATTGTCATGAAAATTTAATAGTAGTTACATTTTAGTCTACTTAGAGCTAAAAATAAGTTAATAGACTAAACGGACAACTAATGATAAACATGAGTCACCGACAGAACATTACATGTCATCATTTATAAATTGTATAATATTTTATGTCAAATTATTCAAGTCATAAAATAATGTAAACACAGAAAAGCTACAAATACAATTAAAATTCAAAACCCTCTTGGTAATTTAAGTATTCCTGGACTCAATAATAGCACCTAGTGAAAAGCCAGGAATGTAACTTTCTTTTAAACAATGGTAACGGCAGAGTTTTGAAATTTGGATGAAGCTTATTATAAATTTTATTAGCCATACAATAACAGCTTCGTCTGTATAGTTGAAGTCTTATTCTAGGTTGCATGACCCTTACTCGATATCTGGTAGGTTTATTTTTGTTTTGCTCTCTAGTGACAAAATAATGAGAACGTTGTCGTACAAAAATACACATTTTTTATATATATACAGGCACGGTAGCGCTAGGATTCCAAGTTTCTTGAAAAGGGGTTTACAGCTTTCAGGAAAATGTACTCTGAAAATAGCCTTAGAACAGTTCTTTTGGGCTATGAAAGCCCGGTTTACATCCGCTGAACCTCCCCACAATATAATGCCGTAACTTAATAGTGATGACACATAGCCATGATAGGCCGATAGAGCAGTTTCAATTGATGATACATTACTGAGTCATCGTAGCGCGTATACAAATTTATTTATTTTCATACATAGATTGTCTATATGTGCTTTCCAATAACATTGTTCATCTAAAGTAAATCCAAGAAATTTAGCTGCATTAACAATTTCAACAATATTACCGCAATAAGCACGCACGCAGGTCTGCTAAGTAACCTTTTGAGTGACTTTTTGACTGAGTAACTTTTTGAGTGAACGGTCAATCAGGATAGTCAAAGATGGCTGTTCTTCTGACCTCATGCATATTAATGCCGGAGTTTTCAGGTATCTGTTCTCTCTGCGATCCATTCCTGTTGCAAATCAGTGACCAACTTCCACTAGGTATTGTTGGGTACGTAGATGACGGCACACTCACAGAGAAATTCATGTCCAATGCAAAAGGCGGAGGAGCAGTAATACGTTCATTCAGAGAGGTCATGTTGGAATGGATAAATGCGACCTAAAGACTTGTCTCTTTATGGGATGGCGATAATCTGGTCACTTCCGACTCTGCCAAAACGCAGGCCTTCTGTTCTCCACAAAACGGAATCCTGATCTTGATGTAGCTCCTACTTTCCCAGATATATCTGTGGAAGTTACAAACCACTCGAGCTTCTCGGCATACAGTTGAGTGCTAACCACAACTTTGGCGCTAACATTGAGTCAATAGCACAAACTACAGTCAAAAAATTGGGTATTCTAAATAAGTTTAAGCAATACTTCACACTAGACAGCTTCTAACTTTATACAAAGCTCAAGTCCGAACATGCATAGAGTATTGTAGTCATCTTTGGGATAGCTCAGCAAAATATCAACTTGCCGCACTCGACTCAGTTGAACGCAGATCCAAGAAGCTTATCGGCGACAAAAAGCTGGTGGGAACAAAGTTTCACTGCTTAGCTCAACGCCCCCAAGTTGCTTGTTTATTGTTCTTCTACAGATTGTACTAGTAAGAGTGTGTTTATGAGCTCCATAAGCGTATACTGCCATCTCCATTCACCTCTCGGAGTACCAGACGTACTGCAAATTATCTACCATTCACACTTGATAGACATTCCGAATATTTGCACTAAGCGCTTTTAGTCATCTTTTATAATGCCCATAACCATGGAGTGGAATGCCCTGCCGGCGTCTGTTTTTTCGAGTACACGTAACCTGAACATCTTCAAATTGCATGTAAACAGGCTTCTGCTGTGAAACTCACCCCATCGTAAACATCATCTTTGCCCTCGGGCCAGAAGGAGGTCAATAGTGAACAAACTGAATTCTGAGAAAAGTATAGCAATATACTTTCAAAGGAATCCTTGTCTCGTTAATCGTCGGAACATAAATCCCAAAAAAATGTTAAGTACAATCACTCTATTCGGCCGCCAAATCCCCTGGCAATCAACGGCCAAATACCTAGGGATCACATTCGACCACGGTATGACTTTCGCGAAACATATTCGCTATAATGATTTCTTAAAGTGAGTCCCCCCGTGACCACGGGTGCTGTAAAGCACCCGAAACGTCGGGATAATAAAAATAAAAGTTGAATTAAACGCGATAAAATCCATAAATAATAGTTTTATTCAATATTCGCTATGTCCACAACCGACCCCAATTCGTTGCTAGTCGCCTCCATCATATATAGTCAGCAACAAAAGAAAAATGTATCTAAGACACAAGCTCGTGCTTTTTTATAAACGAACGTGAAAGAAGTGAAAGACATGTGTCAGGATCGTTTCAAAAGGAAATCCGTCCGTCTTTGGCTTCCTTAATGTGTGACAGGCGTGAAAATTTATGTATATAAATATGAATGTATTTTTACACAGACGCCATTACTCTTTTCTGAGATTAGCATCTTGAATTTGAATGTGAATTAACAAATTAAAAATTATTGCTTTCCGTATTTAGAGTGTGTTATGGACGCCCCGGACGATATCTCTTGCTTCCTTTGTGACATCGGATATTCAATGTTGTTTTCTTTATAATATAAATTAATTACTCGGAACCAATTAGGAAAGAAAATGAGTTATGATATACATTCTATGTATAAACTTTCCTCATTATAGTCGTAAGAATTGAGACTGATATATGTAGATGCTAAATACGTATTTTTTTTTTTGTATACGACGTTTGTGTTTTCGTATTCTTACATTGTTATCCGATTCTGAGCTATGTTAAAAACTTCAAGTATTTAGCTTATCGAGAGTTTAAAATTAATTACTAAAGCAGATGTTTCCAAATGGGCCAGGTCTATGTACACTACCTCAAAAAAAGAGAGAATTATCTGTAGAATTCCGGAAAAATACAGATAATTCATTTAAATGTATTCTGTTGTGGTAAACAATTGATGTTTATTAATTACTTTTATCGACTTTCAACATGGCTTCTTACTGATCTAGTTACTCTGTGCTTATATACAATGACCATAAAGCGACCAATGATCATAGAAAGAGAACTATCAGTTATTACAACACTGTCAAAAACAAGTGAAATAAACCTCTGAAACGTCACAAATCATTAAAAATGGTAGCTTAATGCCATGGCGGTTTTGTGTTGTGCGTTGCAATTTCAAGTGTAATTTACTGTACTTTACCAGCAAACAAAGCCCTTATAAAATAATTGGATAGTTGAGAACCGTTTAAAATGTGTTTCCCTATTTTTGAGTATACTGTACAAGGACTTGGCCCAGACTCTATACATTTTGGAAAATCTCATTTAACCCGAATAAACATACACGAAGAGAGTTAATAAAAACGTGGTATAAAAGCACCATTTCCCTTAATCTTTTTATTGCACATCTCAAAGGTAAAGCAGAGAGGTTGGGCTTAACTGTCGACTAGTCAATTTCACGCTGTCTGTTATAGTTAGAGCCTATCAAAAGTATATTATTGAACATAGGTAAAGTACAACAATGGGGGAGCCATTTATTGATCCCCCTTTTGAAGAAAATATGACAGCTGTCTTGCTAAGCAGGCGGTTTGGCAACCGCACTTTTTGTTTTTAGTTGTTATTAGAAAGACGCTGCAGCCAATATCCTGCTTTATTTTCCTCTTTTGCCTCATATGACACCCACGGGACGATCCCATAAAATGGAAATTCTAAGATCACTATACGAATTCACGACACCCGCTCTCATCATATCTGGTACATTTTATAATTTATTGTACAGAGCCCAAATTATCACAGCAATAGCTTGAACTAACATAGATATAACATTAACTTACATAGTCAATAACATCGTCAGTACTAAGCTGACATCTGGCTTACCTTTCCTATGGTAGCTGAGTATATATCATGCGTGTTTGTGGATTCTTGATGCTTAGGCTATGAATATAATTTTTACTTTCTTCAGGTCGAATATAGAGTCTCAGAGCGCTTAGCCTATGGGCTCTAAATTTCACAGTACTCTAAAATTCACAGTATTCCGCCGGCACTCACGGAATACAAACGAGAGACAGTAGAATAAGGCCGCTGTATTTCCTATAAGTATAGAGAACGAAGACCCTTTTTACTGGTAACGAGTCATTGCATCTTAATACTCAGAGGAGACAAAACATCTGCATTTGGATTCTTAATCGATGATAGATCTAGATTTCTATGGCCCATAATATACACTTACTGGTGGATTGTCTATCCGCTTGCAATTTAGTAATTTACTCAGCTGCTTTTTTAATTTTTATCTAGTTTCTATGATTAGATTCTTTCTGATCGAAAGCATCTCGACCTAGTTTAGACGGTATTCCACGTGTGAAATGAAAACTAATTTATTTTCATAGTAACTGCAGTGTAATAGTAAGCAGCAAACTAATTTCACTTATTTTAAGCCCACTTCAAAAAATAAGTTTATCTTTTAAACTGTACTTCAATTTTTAAGTTAGATATACAAAGCTTTTTAAAGTAAATTTTCCTATTTTACTTTTTTTTTTCGATGGAATTCAACTGTAAGATTCCATATAACTATCAAATATAGAAGTAGTCACCAATGACATAGACATAAAGCAAAGAAAAACGGGCACTAGAAAACACGACGGATAAACAGCGGATCCGGTCTATATCATATAGTATGGCTCCGCCGCTATTAGATATACCAACATTGCTCTCTCTAACGGTCCCACTACCGCTACACCAGCGCAGCTGCTCCGGTAAAGTTGGGGGTGGGGGTGGGGGGAGGGTGTTTTGAAAAGAGGGGTTTACGTTCGTACGGTAGAGAATTCTTCTTATCATATTTTTATTACATTAAGTTTTCATTAAATCTATTTAGTTTTTAAACAACATAAATTCTAACTAAAACCTACCATGAGTCGTCAATATGACTAACATTACATACTATTTTTAATTCCAGATTTTTATGCGTATTTAAAATATTGAATTGCTGAAGTTTTTGTCGCTGCTCTGTGATTACCACTTAGTATAAAGTGGCGATGAATAATGGAGCATGTTCTCAACAGCTATAAATATTAATTAGAAATTCTTACGCCGTCTAAATTATTTATTCTGTTTAGATCAATGCCTATCGTTCAACTCCAACGACTCATCACCAATTTTCCTTTAACACAAAATTGGTAATGAGTGACATATAATTCACACTCTTATATTTTCTAACGCTTTATATTAGATAGAATATTAGCGGTATGTATCTATGGAAGTAGGTGAAAACTAAACTACTTTGACATTGTAATTATTATGTCATCTCAATAATCTAGAATGTTGCAGACGTATTAAGAACTGAAGACAATACAATAATTTCATGACTGTGAACTATTCTGACAGAATCGTCACAGTGCATGATCAATGCGAGTTGTGTAATTATTTACAGAACACTAATTATTTATTTATTTCGTTATTTAAAATATTTGTTGCACTTGAAGAATACATTTGTAAGACTAAATGTCTTGCATTCTCTACCGGTCAAGTCAATCATAAAGAGAAATATTTAATTAGCTTGGCCAAAGGAAAAAGAAGAGTAATGATTGGACACCATTCTTTTAAAAGAAGTTAAACATGTCGGTGTTTACTACGTTTATTTTAATGTATTTCTTTATCAGAGAGCGGTTCGAATCGTCAACTATCGAGTTCTTTCTGATCAGTTCGATTCACTATCGCGGCGAAGGAATGTTGCATCTCTTTTAATTTTCTATCGCATCTACCATGGGTAGGTATCAAATTTCACAAACGCACGCCGCTTCAAGACTCACGATACCATCCACACCATCTGGATGCTTGGTGATCCGCCACTGTGTGTTTTACTAGGTGGTTTCTTCTACGTACAACGTCTTTGTGGAATCGTTTACCACCAGCGATTTTGCAGGACCGATACGTCTTAGAGACCTACAAGAAAGGAGCCTTCTCCTTTCTAAAAGGCCGGCAACGGACCTGAATTTCTCGGTGTTGTTGCTGTTCATTAATACTAGAGATGGATAGCATCAATCAGGCGTGTAGCATGCTCGTTTGCTCCCTCTCCTATAAAAATAAAAAAGATATTTAATACTCAGATAAAAAATATTCATAAGATAAAATACAAATTAAAAAATTATAAATCACTGTTGTATAATTAAATAGTTCAAATGTGTGAATTTTAAATTTATCAGGTTATAATTTATTAGATGGATAACTTTTATCTAACGTATGAGAAATCGACCATAAAATTATCAACGGATGAGATGTCGAGGAGTTGTGCATGTCATGTTATAAAAAGGTTTGGTAACTGAAGTAAGGAACTATTTAACATCTATTTATTTAATAAAAAATATAAATCATTTAAGATTCAAAGCCGATTGTAATTGCTAAAAATTATTTTCATACCGTGTTCGCGTAAATACAAAAAATAGTCCTATATATATATATATATATCAAAAAGTGTATCATTATATAATATATATATATATATATATATATATATATATATATACTTAGTCAGGTCATAAGTTCTGTCAAAAACTTTTATAAAATTAATGATACACTTTTTGATAATTATATATGAAATGAATGATATCTTAATTTAGAATACAATTTTATTTACTTTATTCAAAATTCAAAATGCCCTCCCCTATTTTGAATATGAATGCCCTTAATCGACGCGGCCAATCATCAATCGCAGCACGCACCACACTCATATGTATTTCTGCTGCTGCTTTAGCCAAAAATGCTCGAAGAGATTCCAAATTTTGATGTGGTTTAGCGTCGACTTTCTCCAAATATTGCCATACCTTAAATCTGGACTAGAAGAGGGCCAGTCTTCATGTCCGATAAAGTCAATTCCATGGGCGGTCAACCAGTTTTGCGTGCTTCATGCCCTATGAGCTGGTGCAGAGTCCTGTAGGAATATCCAATATCTGTTTTTGAACATTGCTTGAGAAGCGCCACTAGTTTTCCACTATGTTTATTAGGACGGTATTTTGGTACACCTCGGCACTGGTTTTTACAACTTTTTCGCAGAAAAATACCTCAGTTAAGCCTAAATATGAGACTCCAAGCCAAATCATGAGTGACGAAGGATAATGTGCTCGATGAACCCTCGGAATACGCGTGCTGGTTCCTTCACTGCTGTGGGTCACCTTACAATACACCTTATCAATTTTTTATTATAACTTTCTTCGACGTTAAAAATTTTCTCATCTCAAAACAACAATCTCCAGCTTAATTTTTTTCAAACGCTCGTTCAAAAAATGTCCGGTCTTCTTACGACAAACTCGTAGTCTTAGGTCTTCATTGATCCCTGTTTGGACCATAGTTCTGCTTGGACCCAGCTGAAGAGCTAAGATTTTTTTAAGGAATTCGTTGTATTCGCGCCTTCACTGTTTTGATGACCGCGGGTGTCCTAACTGTAATGAGGTCGGCCGGTCCTCTTACGATCTACGTAGCTTTAATCTTCAGTGAATCGTTTGATAGTGCGATAAACAAATCATAGGGTTATTTTTAATTTTTGTAGAATATTGAAAATCTCTTTTGACGCGTAATCACCGCGGTGCAACGCGATAAACGCTACTATATCTTCCTTCTCCGACCACTCCATATTTGAAAATTAATGTAAATTAATGTCTTTTTACTTTCGGAAAGCGCAAAGGTTATATTTTTAAAATTGATGAAGTTCATCTAGCCAGTATTCAAAATTTTTCAATAATAAGATTTTGACAGAACTTATGACCCGACTAAGTATATAGCATTGAATCAAACTAGTTTTATGTGATTTTTGGCATTTGTGTTATAAAATATTTTTATTTCTATATTCGCAACGCTTCTGTTTTACTTTGCAGCACACACAGTCACGGGGTTCGTGGTTTAACGTCACAATGCCTCAGATAACCCCTATTACCTTTGGATCCGGATCGGACCAAAATTAATGATTTTAAGTTGAAGGACGTTGACCATTTCCGCCTTCCCGTAGCCATGGGTGCAGCAAAATAATAGGATCGCCCTGAATATGAAAATGGGTTAATTAAACGGTAATGATATAATCTAATATCTCACATCTGGTAGCTCAGATGGTTAGCGCTCGCCGTAAATTTATAGTACGCGAGCAAACCGGATTCCATCCCTGCCAGCACCAATGAAATAGCTTTTAGGTGCTGATCTACGACGTGCTCGGCGGTGAAGGAAAACATCGTAAGGAAAACTGCATGTCTGAGAAATAAGAAAAGAAATATTTCGAAGTCGTGAAGTTTGCTAACACGCAATGGGGCGGACCATTCCTTGCTCTAAACCCTCTTAGAAATGAGCGGAGGCCTGTGACCAGGAGTGGGACTTCATTGGAATACATTGTATCAAACTCGATCACAATAATGCGTTCACTGCTGCTTGGCGTCCGAAATAAGTAAGAGTGTGACTCCCACCCCGACGGACTCCTAGACAAAGGAGCACTAGCACCTAATAAAATGTTTTACTTGGGTCTTATATATCTTATCTTTGACATTAAGTTACTGCAGTGAAGATGCATTAAAGTGTCTATCGGGACCAAGTTACGTTTTACCAAAACTACGAGTATTGAATTCGCTCACAATTCGTGCACAGCCTTTGTAAATATTTAAAGAAAAGGTCCACTCAGTTTGAAATACAGTATTTTCTTTTACGCTGAAATATATATTATATAATAGTGATTTGTTTTCGAAATGTTTGACTAGTTTTTATTAACTCACAACGACCTTGAGAAACAAACCATAAGTATTAAATTAATGTTGGCTTGGAAAAATTATCCAATGTTACTAAGTGAAAAAAATAATTAAAAAATAACGGAAGGACGAGAAAAATTTATTTAAATAAAGAAATAATTAAAATTAGAATGACAGTTAAAATAATTCATAAATAAACAAAAAAAGTCTAGAGCATTCTTCTGTCCTACCATTTAAACTCGTTGTAGTGCACATACTTAACTATTCATATTCAATTTGTTATTATGTAGTTTATAAAAAATTGAGAATTTAATTGTGTACATATTTACAAAGTGAAAGTTCGTTACGATATATCATTCTACGTTTATTTTATTACTCATGTAACCCCAGCGGTGAAACTCCACAACAAAACGTGACGCCCTTAATTTTGAATACCGTAGTAAATTCAATTATGTCGATAAGAAATTTTCACTTCACAAATATTAAAAAGGTATATATTTTACTATCTACGAGTCTAGAAGGAAACTTATGTAAAATAAGAATTAACATATCCTGTTCCTGTTTTCCCATCGCTAGTATCAGTCACAATGTAAATAAACGTTAACAAATTAATTGACTCCCTAAAAGGCCCGTATAGCGAGGACTAAATTGTTTGTACTTTGAGGCAAATCGGATTATAAACGGCCGCTATCCACTATAAGTCACTTTGTGAAGTCCTAATTGAACTATGTTGTAAAATGGATTTCATGTCAAAAACAACAAATACAAATTACTATAAATATATTGACAAACTACTAAGTTATCCTAAGTTGTTACTTCCACGGTTATCTTCATTCAACAAAAAGGAAGCCTTTTTGTTTTTTGTATTTTGTTCTTTTTCTTCTTCTTGGCTGAGCCGAGGTGGCCGTTACAAGTGGATATGCCAATCCGAATACGTGTTGGTGGACTGTGGTGGAAAGTATGTCCTCTTCTCCATCCCATTGCAGTCTATCCTTTGTCGAGCCGCTTTGTGGAGCCGCACCTTTGATGCGGTGGTGGTGGGGCCGCTGCGAAAGAAGAGTGTCAAATGTTCTCATCCACCAGAAATGAGTTTTCCTTCCTGTCTTGAAGGAGAAGAGGGAAATGTCCTCTCCCAAAGAGAAGCGGTCGACGCTGATAGGGCCACGGATCTATGCAAACGTGTTCTCGTGATGCTGCCGACATGCGGCGTAGTTGTAAAACTATGGGGCTTAGTCGGTGTAAATACGACATATTAACCCATCTTTGCCCCTGAAAATCGAGTATGTAGAATCCACTGTAAAAAGAGAACTCCGAGTCTTTTTCAATTAAAATGTATCTTATGAACAAAGAGATTTAAATAACTTAAATATTTTTGCTTATAAGTTTTAATAAAAATTGATTCTTGCAAAAGGAATGCAAATAGTATATATTGACCTAATAAAATTTAGGATTTCATTGAGGAGGATTCCAGCTTGAAATACGCATTAAAATGCAGTTGAAGTGTATCAAAATTAAAATGTTTGAAAAAAATATATATATACACACATAAAAACGGAGTTGCTTAGATATTTTTGTTTCTGTATTACACAGTCAAGTAAAAATGCAAAGTTAGAGACTTTAAGCGTCCCAATTTTGGGCACAAGCCGCGACTGATTCGTGTCGAGTCTGGGCAATGATGCGATGCGATCTAGGATTTTTGCCGAAAAGAAAATTTAATATAAAGAGGCAGTGGAGTTCTTGCTGGCGTTAGAGGCTGCCGAGAAGCACGCTGAAGTGAGTGGCTCCACCGTGGTGGCAGCGACAGTCTCGAACTCGGGTGCAGACTCGGCGGCAGCGAGCAAGCCGGCTGGCAGAACATGCGACGGCCGCAAGCGGCTCGCTCGGCCGGCACGGTGGCGGGCAGCCGCTCCCGTTGGCGCTGCGGCCAGACGCTTGGCGCAGACAGGTGCTGGCATGAGTAAAATGAAAAGCTTAGCGCAGAGTTATGTGTATTGGGCGAGCTTACATCGGGATATCGAGGAGACTGCAAGTCATGTGCTGCGTGTCGTACCGTACTGGATTCGCCGCAACGGGCACAACTGTACACTTGGGAATTCCCTTTGCACCCATGGTAGCGCATACATGCTGATTTTGCAGACTGTGGGACACGCAGTATTTAATTATAGTAGACGCACACTCTAAGTGGATTGAAGCTATTCTGATGCGTAATACGAGTGCAAATTCCACGATTAAAGTTATGAGAAGTATTTTTGCAAGATTCGGTTTGCCATCGTAGCTCGTGACCGATAAAGGGTCACCTTCTTCCTCCCAGAAGTGGAAAAAATACTGTAAAAATAATTGTATTATGTCTACCACTTATCGATCTCAGGGAAACGTTGCGGCAGAGAATGGTGTGAAAACAGTCAAAAAGGCAATTAAAAGAGCACTGTACGAGGGTGAGGATATTACTACGGCTCTTAACAAATTCCTTTTTAAATGTCGAAACTATGAGCACGCGACGACTTGCGTGTCGCTGGAGGTAGCGCTGCAGGGACGGAGGTTGCGCAGCTGGCTGGAAGCACTGCGACTGGACGTGACGGCCGCGGTGCACATCAAGCAAGAACACCAGGTAGCACGCTCCGCTGGTGCACACAGGGAGTTTCACGTGGGGGATGAGGTGCTAGCACGCGACTATAGAACGAGGGGAGATAAGTGGACCAAAGCAAAAGTGTCAAAAATACTAGACCATTACCCTACAAAGTAGACATAGGCGACGATGTTGAGTGGCGTAGGCATGTCGATCAAGTAATTCTAGATAAAATAAATTTTCTTTGTTGCGAATGAGTGCTGCACCTGTGGCAAATGAGACCCGTCTGAAATCGGATTTACCAATCGGTAAGTGAGGCCTGGGGTGAAGTGTTGTATGACGCGATGAGTGCGGACGAAGCTAAGAGCAAGGTGTTAGAGAAGGTGCAGTCGCCGCAGACACAGGCCGAGCAAGCACCGCCACGGCCTGTGCCTGGACCGGCGCCACCACAAATATCTGCTCGTGCCCTGCGGGCACTAAAGTGAGCTAAAAATAATATAGAGTAAGTTTAGTGTTAAGGTCGATCCTAGCTGTAGGCTTAGTGGGGAGAGATCTAACGTATTATAGGTTAGTTGCTCGGTGATTATAGTTAAGGTGGCGGGTAGGTTCACTTCTTGTTAACAAATTAGTATGTTGTGTTATACGCCTTTGATTGATGATGCAGAGCCATTCCGAAGATTAGTCCAGACATACAGACAAACAGAAAAACAAACAATTTTAAAAATGGTAATTTATGTTAATGCATGCAAGAACTAGCTCCTATTAAGCTCATGGGATCCCAGAGCTTAATAGAAGCTACTTATTTCAACATTACAAAGGGGTACTTAAATTTTATTTTTATGTATACACAGACAAATCATGTCGTGGATAGCCACCTGGGGCACTTTATATCCTAGAAATACAAAAGTTATCACAATAAAATGACAATAAAGTGATTTCTGTTTCAAAGCAGGCAGAGCCATGGTTGAAGTAGATGAATATGAAGGCACTTTCTGTCTAATCAAATGAATCGCTTGCAAATAATCACTTTTTTTACAATATTTCACTTATTTTTGGCTAATATGTAAATCGGTTTTTACTAAAAAAAATCAATTAAAACCGTCGTTAAATAACACATAGCTGATGTGAAGAAACGACATTTCGGGAAGTCCGCAGTCTGTAAACATGTACAGGATCGCCTCCGTCACTACAACATATTTGATAGACCACAAATCCTCGCTAAAGAATACCGATTCCTTCCAAGAATGATTCGTGAGGCTATTGAAATCAAAAAACATCCTAATTTCAGTAAAGAAGATACCTGAGTGCTTTCATCTGATTGGGATCCTATATTTAATAAAATTAATATATTTAATAAATTAATAAGTTCATCTGCGTAAATTGGAACAAAAATTAATAATTTTAATCTAGAGGTAGCCGTGGTTAACGACATGGGACGTCGAACACCTCAGTCCCCCTTTTGACCATGGGTATTTTGTGGTGTAAAGTGCTCGAAAAAAATTAATGGGAAAAAATGTGAAATATAACTTAAGTTCTTTCACTTTTTTCACTTTCAAAAAGAAATTCAACTGTAATTATTTTAGATTTATTTATTGCCAAATCAATGAAAAAAATATAATATCAAGACTGCAAAAACAATCGGTCTCTTAAAATAAGGTTTTACAAATAAAATTTAGTCAATAATTAGAAAAAAAAAATCAAAAATCATAGTCGTATTTAACTTTTTCTGAAAAAGATTCTCCCCACATGACTTATAGACTCTGTAACAAATTGAGCTGTTGTTCCCCCATTTACTGCTTCTAGTATTTTACAAGTAATCAAGTATTTCTGATTTGCAACATTTTTATGAAAGGCATCACCATTAAATGGACTATATATCTGCCCATAAAATCGGTTGTTTCGTCAAGTGATATCCATACTTTGTCTCCTATAGTATTGTAAATTGACTTTAATTGCTTGTGTAAGACAATATCTAAGTTTTTGTTTCTTAACAGAGATTCGGATGGGACTTTATTTTTGGACAAATACAGCAAAAATTACAGCATAAATAGATGTCGGAAAAATATGAAATCAGTGTAAAATTCTTCATCAGGCTTTTGTCACCTCCTTTGGTGCACTGCTACTTTGATGTGTCGGTCATCGTTACTTTTATGTGTAGCTGTTAACGAAGACTCACAATTTGTGCAGAACATGGAGCCACTAGCTTTGTCATAGACCAGTTCAGGATTATTTAAAATCCAACTCTTTATAACTTCAGGTCTCGTGTTCGCCATTATAGTCAAAATACAAATAAAATTACCTGAAAAATTATAACAATTGAATTAGTCTTGTGAGGAGTATAAATAATAACTTAATTGTGTTTTAAAAATGACGTCTGGACATTTTTCACAAACCTAAAGAATGAAAATTCAATATTTGATTCGATAACCATCAACTCAAACCCACAATTGTAAAAATATCTTATTCAATATATATATATATATATATATATATATATATATATATATATATATATATATATATATATAAAAAACCACGTGAGGCTGTTGACTACTTAAAAAGTGTTCAACGAGTTTAATACTACTTGGGCTGCAGTGTTCTATTTCTACCACGAAGTCGATTTACATCTCTGTTGGAAACCCAACATTAATGACTTGCACTTCCTTTTCCCTATTCATTCTCTCTTTTTATGCCAACTAATGTAAGCTACGTTGTATGCTCGCTTGCGATAAGACAAAAGTGTTGTATTCTCGTTAATAAAATCTACTGTCAAGATCATAGCGACGACACCCCTCAAACAACAACGTAGGACTTTGTGTCTATTATAATTAAATCGAATACTTATTTTTTGTAAAAATATTTAATAAGTCTAAATAATAAAATTAATTTTACTAACAGTGTATATAGAAAAGTCTAATTCAACGCTATCCAAATCACAAAGAAATGTCGGAGTCCAAGAAACGTCAGCCAAAATCGTAGATCCGTAGTCAAACAGTAGCCACCAATACACTTTCAAATCGGAATACCAAAAAAACAGAGCTAAGTCGAAAGTAAATCAATCACCAAGAGAACAGAAAACACAGAACACGTGTGCACAAAACAAATGTCAATGAACGAGTGATAGGAAAGGGGCGTGGCCTGACGGGGGTGAGGGAGTGTGATACTCTACACACGCGCGGGGGCTAATGTCAAAACTCTATACCAAACAGGCTTAGCAACAATTACCAAGCTTATTTGAAGTTAAAAAACACGTCGCTCATATATTCCGTAACGAACACGATAGCAACAAGAACTTGGTAAAACAAACCAGTCCAACCAGTCCCTTGTGAAAATAATTATTAAAAAAAACTTCAATATTAGTCTACAAACTCCGGAGAAATCACATAACAAAATACAAATTCTAATGTAAATTCTGATGTTACTTCTAAAACAAGACTTTCTTAATAAAAAATAATCATCGGTCCGGAAGATCCACAAAAACCGCGTAACTGACATATCATACAAAAAATAAATACTCGAATTAAAAAGTTTCCTTTTTAGGTAGTTAAAAATTTAAAACCATGTAAAAAAAATCTATGGATTAATATTTACGCAGGAGACATTTTTATTGAATAAATAAGACGTTTCAATTTACGTTATTAAAGTTCTGGTAAATTTACTGGTAAAAAATTTAGTTATAAGGAAGTCACCGATTTTTTGTCTCTGTTCTACAAACTGTAGGTAAATATACTCACCTTATCCCGACCACTTGTTACACCATGCATATTATTTATATCTGTTGCGTACTAGATTGTTATACCGCCATTTATCGGAAGCCATAAAAATTTTCTAGCAATTCTCACAGTCGCTTCTTACGACACCCACAGGACCGAATTATATTTTAAAACAGTTATAATTCAAATAGTTGTGAATTAAGTGAGCACCTACCCTGTATAAAATAAGGAACTGTTTGCTAGGGTATGCTAAATTATTATTTGGTCTATATAACATTTGTTTGTTAGGCAAGACAAACAATTTTTCTAATAGTTTTTAATATAATCTTTGGACCATGAAGTGTGGAGGTAGGGAAAAACATCTATGTATATTAAAAAATGTTCGTAGGAAAGCGTTAAATAAGGGTGGCGACACTGTAACGAGAGGGTAAATTTTAAAGAACTTTTTATTACTTTTTATTGCACAAATTTTCATCATAATTCTTTTTTATAATAATTATTTTATTGTTTTCATAATTTTTATCACTCTCAATGTGTTTCACGGCGATTTTTTCTAGGTCATATTTACTAAATTAATTTAGACAACGTGAACAGATGAGGTTTTAAATACTGCAGTTTCATCAAATTCTCTAGTCACCACAAATACTTCTCAACTCAGCACACTTCACTCCGTCGAAAATTTAAGTTTTTTTCATACACTCTAGCTACTCTAGCGCTGTTAGTTTTTGAACTGTTATTTACTGCTTACAGATGGACACTTTTTCAACTTTTCTCCATGTAAGACGGTTCCCCTTACCCCTACAGTCCATGCTTTAGAGTTTTGTTTCATAAGTAGCAATTATTATTATTTATTTTTCATCTAAGGTAAACTTGGTCATTTTGTTTTTAAAAATGTTTTAATTGTATTAATAACAAAGTTATTTGTTTAACATATAAAGGTTTTCAAATAGTTCTCTCTATTTGAACAGAGATTGGACGTTAAGCAAGTCTTTGTGAGGCTTATTTACCTACAGGTCTATTTACAATCTTTGTCAAAATTACTGAATCACCTAAGTTAACCTAATATACTGATTTACCTTAAGTTTCGGTTGCAATCTTAGTCAAAATTTTAACCAACTTTCTTTTTTTTGGTGTTATTTTCTTCAACATGTAACCTGAAATGAAATAATTAAAAAAAAAGTTATAATAAATAAAATTATTTGTATTTCAAGACTGAATGTCTAAATTGAAATGAAAAAACTTAAAAGTATTAATTTATTATTTATATATTTTTATTTTAAATTCTTTATGTTTTCATCTTGATAAATGATAAGGTAAAAAATTTATTGGAAGGTACCATAAAAATAAATGAAAAATATATAAATATTAACATTGTATACATCCATAACTTTATCAAATTCCAATAACGGTGCTAATCATTATAATCAAGAGTAAGTCGGTGTTAAGGTTTTCAAATAGCTTTCATAAACAAATCTTTTGAAAATATTCTTATTATGAGCTTCCCTGGTGACATCAGGGAAGCTCATATTAAGGAGAGATCCAGTTCCATAGAAGTGTGATTTGAGCATAGATGCTGAAACTTTGCCTAATCATATCTAAGTATAAACTGAATTTGTCATACCTTTTTGCTTTTTTGTACCTTTTAGCAACATTTGTTTCACCACATCAGCATTAGAATGCATTCCTGCAAACTAACAATATTGTGTGTAAGGATCAACGGGGCCTACTCGGACTGGTTTGGCATCCACAAAAGTGTCAGACAGGACTGTGTGGCTTCCCCGCGTCTGTTCAACCTATTTATGGACAGTTGTTTGAAAAATTTGAAAGTTGAAGAATGAGGGTTAAGAATGGGTGTGTTAACCGTCAAATGCCTTTTGTACGCCGATGATTAAGTCACATTTGCGTCGTCGGCGGCCGAGATGCAAATGATGGTAACATTAATGAACAGATCATTATAAGAAAGGGGAATGAAAGTGAACGCAAGGAAGGTGAAAGTTATGATTTTATAAAGAGATGAAACTAAAACGATATATGAAATAAGAATAGAAGGGGAGTAGATCGAGCAAATAGATAAGCTTATATATTTGGAGTGTGTATTCAGCAGGGATGGGTAAAAATACCACTCTTTATATACGGCTGAGTATGGGTATGCCATTGTATCTTAAATAGACTCCCTAATATAACTGAAGCATAATTTACTTACGAACACGTTACTTAAATGTTTAACTTATTGTTTTTGTTGTAAGCGTAAGTGTGACTGCTAATCATGCTCCGAGTTTCAGTCCCAGGCGACAAGCAGGTAATCTAACATTAATTACAAAAGTCTCAGTAGCAGCCCGGTGTCATGAAGGTGGCGGTGTTTCACCCCCATGTCTCGGAAAACACGTAAGTCCTGCGTTTATCTAATCTCTCTCCGGTTTACTCACTATAATCACTATAATTCTGTCTTTCACAGATAGTAATGATTATTATATACAATGATTATTAATACAGATTATTATTAAGCGTTTCTGTAGCAAAAATAATTAATCACATTTAGTTTCCGCGTGCATAGCAAATTTATTCGAAATATATTATCTAGAAGACCCATTAATCAATTGCTAGTATATGTACGTTGTAACTAATGGATCCGACCAACAAAGTAGACAGGAAAGTTTTAAACAACTTATATAAACAATATATTCAATTTCAATTAATTTTCAAATAATTAATTATAATACATTGCAATATATTTATGAAGATTTAATATAAAATTACATAAACACATAGTGCAATACATAATTACATATCTAGTAAGCTTTGATAAAAACAAAGATGTAATGCTCGTAATGCTGCTAGACTCCATGGAATTAGTAATACATTTATGGGTAATGAATGCGCTACTATAACAAACTCTAGAAGTTTAGATTGCCTCATTAACGCGGCTGCTCAGTACAAGATACCAGGTTATTGCGGGTATGGCCAAGACAAACATGTATTGAGTTTTTCTGTCAATAACTGCGCAGTATAGCCTGGAGTTTGGAAATTGGCGGTATAAAACCTCCGTACCTCAGAAAACATTAAACCAATTCCCTGCATCGCGTATCTCTCCGGTCGTCTAACATTTTAAATAATCTACATTTTGTGAAATAAATAAATAAATACATTTTCTCATTTTTTATTTTTATACAAAAAACATTCAGTGACTTCTCACAAGAAGTGTAAAGTAACTGTGAGTACATGACAAGCTCTATAATATTTCATAATTTCACGTATCGTCGAATTTCTCGCTCGAATTAACATCAGGGGAAACACCTAATATAATATCGTATTAATAACTTTTCGGCATCATATTGATCACATCATATTAATCAATTATTATTAATTTTTTTATTAATTTTTGTCTCGATCTATGCAGAATGGGCTTACAGTGTCTTAAAGTTTTTCAGTAGTATGCTTGGGTTTGATTTAATTTTATTAATTATGGGATCCCAAGCAGATAGTAGCACCCAGCCATTATCTCCATTGAAATTATTGTTTTTAGTAGGTATCGATATATTTTTTTTGTGAAAATTTGGCGTCCATTAAATATGATATAATGGTTGGAACGATCCTAAGCATGTTAAAATACTGCAGACTTTCCAGAGCGTCTAATCTTCACATCAACGATATGTTATTTCTTGCGGGTTGTAATGGATCTTTCTGTTTGCACTATATAAGAGAGGCCACATTCACAATCAATCTTGTACACTGCTGCATCTTGTAGAGGGATATTACACTTGACGAATGGTAAGAACTAACTAACTTTCGTCGGCGGCTTGTTGAAGCCTTATGAAAAAGTTTTATGGAAGCCCGTTTTTAGATGTAGCCAATCTTGTCTGTGACTCCTCTGACATGTGGTATGGTATGGTAGTACGGCAGGCAAACACTCGGCTGTGGCCGGTTTCAATCGGACACTGTAACGTAGGCACGGAACCCGAAGCATGTTGTCTTGCTAAACTTATTTGACGTGTTGTAACCCGGCGGCCAGGTGTTTACCGTCACAGATCCCTTGTGATCTCTGATACAAAGATTTTATCACGGTAACTAACCGTGAAGGACTGTGGTGAGAGTCACCGTCGAAATGCCGTGAAAGCATACACCTGGTCATCGAGTTTCACCCTGTCATGCAGGGTCTGCACGAAAACAAGTTTCGTATCCCACGCCTACGTGACAGTGACCGAGTAAAGCCAGCAGTCGAGCGAGTGCCGCTATTCTACCATATGTAAGAAGTGTGTCAGACAAGATTCACCACATCTTGAAGCGAGCTTCTATTAAAACATTAGTCTCCGAAAATATTAGTCTGTTCTTACCATTCGTCAAGTAAAATATAACCCTACAAGATGCAAGAGTGTACAAGATTCATCATCATAATCATTACAGCCATTTACAAGTCCACTGCTGAACATAGGCCTCCCCAAAGGTATGCCACAAAGCACGGTCCTGAGCCACCCGCATCCATCGACTTCCTGCATGTCTTACCAGGTCGTCACTCCATCTAGTGGGGGGTCGCCCTACACTTCGTCTACCGGTACGAGGCTGCCACTCGAGAACCTTTTTTCCCCAATGGTTGTCGGTTCTTCGAGCTATATGGCCGGCCCATTGCCACTTCAGCTTAATAATCCGTTGGGCTATGTCGGTCACTCTGGTTCTACTGCGGATATCCTCATTTCTAAGTTTATCACGCAGAGAAACTCCGAGCATAGCCCTCTCCATAGCTCGCTGAGCAACTTTGAGCGTCCTCATACGGCCAGCAGTGAAGGACCACGTCTCAGTTCCATATGTCATCACTGGCAACACGCACTGGTTTTACAACTTAGTTTTCAGATTTTGAGGTATACCTGACGAGAATATGCGTTGTAATTTCCCGAACACTGCCCAGCCGAGTTGAATCCGTCGATTGACCTCTCGGTCGAAGTTGGACTTACCTAGCCGGACTATTGTCCCAGGTAAACGTACTCGTCAATAACTTCGAGCTTAGTGCTCCCAACAACTACCGGCATAGATGTGACATGGACATTAAACATGATCTTTGTTTTGTCCATGTTCATCTTAAGACCTATCCGTTGGGAGACGCCATTGAGGTCATTGAGCATCGTGCTTAAGTCCTCCAGCGATTCTGCCATAAGGACTATATCGTCGGCAAATTGAAGGTGAGTGATGTACTCGCCATTGATGTTAATACCGTATCCTTTCCAGTTCAGTAGATTGAAAGCGTCTTCCAATGCAGCGGTGAATAGTTTCGGGGAAATAACGTCACCCTGTCTTACACCTCTCTGCAGTTGGATAGGTTTCGTACTCTGGTTCTGTACTCGGATAGCCATCTTAGCCCTACTGTACAAACACTTCAGCACTTCGATATACCGACAGTCAACTTGGCACCGCTGAAGAGACTGTAGCACCGCCCAAATTTCGATGGAATCAAAGGCTTTTTCATAGTCCACATACGCCAGGCAAAGTGGCAGATTGTACTCTTCGGTCTTCTGTACAATTTGCCGAAGGGTATGTATGTGGTCTATGGTACTAAAGTCTTTTTTGGAAACCGGCTTGTTCGGGAGGCTGGAAGTCGTCTAGCCTGCATGCGAGACGATTCGTAATGACTCTTAAAAACAGCACGTAGACGCGGCTCAGAAGGGATATCGGTCTGTAGTTCTTCAAGACGGCGTTGTCACCTTTCTTGAAGAACAAGACCACCGCACTTCTGCTCCATGCCTCCGGAGTAGTGCCACCATGGAGGACGGAATTAAAGAGCCTCTGAAGGACTTCAAGTACCGGTTTTCCACCCGCTTTCGGAAGCTCTGCTGTAATTCCATCCTCGCCCGGGGACTTGCCGTTTTTAAGGTGCTGGAGAGCCATTCTAATCTCGCTCAGACTGACGTCCGGGATATCATCGGAATAGTGTCGGATAAGACTTGCTCTTGGATCGTTACTCACACTGGCGTGTGGCTCCAACGATGATGTGTACAGCTGCCCATAGAATCTCTCAATCTCTATCAGAATCTCAGGTGTCCCGGAAACGATGCTGCCACACTCAGTCTACAGCTTTGGCAGTTGGCTCTTACTGGCAGATAGATCTCTGGCAAAGACTTTGGAGCCCTGGTTCCGCTCAATCGCTTCTTCAATACGAGCAGTATTAAATTTGCGTAAGTCTCGCCGCATGCATTTGGAGATCTGTCTGCTCAGTTGCCTCTATGCTGTCAAATCTGTTGACGATTGCAGCCTCATCTCACGTCTAACAGCCATGAGATTAAGAGTGTGATCGGAGAGCTTTTGTGTTCTTCTGCGGCCGGTCTTGCAGAACTTAGCTCCGACCGCATGGACAGTTTCCACGAGCTTGTCATTCATATCGTCCACTGCATTGCAATCTTCTAGGCACTGAAAGCGGTTACGTAACTCGAGCTGAAAGCTTTCGGGATTCTGGATTAGAGCACGAGGGGGACGGAGCGTTGACTTCATTAGACGAGACCTCTCTAACTTAACGTTTAGGTTCAGTGTGCCTCTAACCATTCGGTGATCGCTGCCAGTTTTCACCCTTGCGATCACTGAGACATCACTGAACAGTTGGCGTCTGGTCGTCATAATGAAGTCAATCTCATTTTTTGTCGAACCGTCGGGGCTCGACCAGGTCAACTTCCTGTGGGGCCGCTTCTGGAAGAAAGAGTTTTTTCACCGCTTTCTCTTGTGCCTAGTTTTGCGTTGAAGTCTCCCATCAACACCGTGTAGTGGGTTTTGGAGGAATGCATGGCTCTGAAATATCCTAAAACATTTCCTCCACCTCCTCATCGGGATGTGCCAAGGTTGGTGCGTAAACCTGTATGACCTTCAGCGAATACCGTTTGGTGATTCTGAGTATCAGGTACGCGACCCTCGTCGACACACTCCCAATATTTACAACGTTGTTGACGAGAGACTTGTGGACGATAAATCCGATACCTCCTTGGGACAGATGGTCGCCCTCCCGGTGATAGAACAAGTTGCCGGACTCGAGGAATGACCGTGTCCTCCCCCTCTCTTCAGACCTCATAACCCAATAATATGCCAGCGAAACTTATCTACCTCTTCTTCCAACTCCAGTATCTTCTCGTCAATCCTCAGGGTGCGTGCGTTATATGTTCCCAGGTCGAGTCGTCGTAGGTGGCAACCGAACCTCCACCGGAGATTTTTAGCACCCCCTGCCCCGCCGATACCATGGTCGCCACCGTAGCCAGGAATAGCGGGGCCGCCAGAGACTGGGGCCGTTGGTTTGCGTCGTTACTCATGTGGGGATATTTGCCATAGTTGCCACGCTCGGCGAGCGGGTTGGCAACCGCAGTTTTTTATTATATCATTGCTGTTATCAGGAAGATGCTGCTGCCCATCTCCTGCCTGTCTCCCTCTGTCGCCTCTTACGACACCCACGGGAAGATATGGGGTAGTGGATATTCTCAACCGCCACCACACGGCAACACACGATACAAGATTGATTGTATGGTATATGGTTATATGGTGCTTTGTATCTTTGTATAGTATTCTTCACAATCCTTGTTCCCCAGTTTATCTGAAAGAGCGTTTTTCATATTTAAGCTTATCCCGTTCGATTACCAACAAAACTCTAACTACCCCGATGCATAAATCTACATACTACTCGGATTCCTTGACGGTATCATCAATTATACTTTGGAATAACCTTCCACGAGATTTAAAAGATGCTCCTTCAATAAATACATTTAAACGTAAGCCTGAGGCATATTATTTAAAATTACACGATTAATTTTATTGATTATGTTTATTATAATTTCATATACTATATTATATGCTTTATTGGTTTAGTATATATTTTAATTAAATATATATATATATATATATATATATATATATATATATATATATATAAAATATATATATATGTGTGTGTGTGTGTGTGTGTGTGTGTGTAAGTGTATAACTAATAAACTAAGATATACATAATATTATGTAATACGTTTTGAATAGTATGGATAAATAAGTTACTTTTTTTCTCTCGCGCCTCTACCCATAGCTCTCACCACACTACAAAAGGTTAGCTGGCAGAGAATGCCTTTTGTCCTAAGCGGGCCCCGTTTTTGCCCACGCCAACCCTAAAATTATTAATGAACTTCAAATAGTTCAAAACCTTTTCTGTCGTCGAGCTGCGAACGCACCTTGGTACGTCCGTAATGCTGACCTTCATCGGGACCTAGAGCTCCCCACAATTCAACAATTTCTCCAAAAACTCTCTGAGAACTTCTTCAAAGCCTCAGAGTCGCACCCAAACCATTTAATTCGTGAGGCAGCTACTTATGCAGCCCCACCCCAATCTCGCTATCGAGTCCGCAGGCCGAGAAACTCTCTTCGTTACAAACGACCTGAACTGCCTCCTGGCGGCTCAGGCTAACTCTAATTAAATTAAATTATTACTCACTCATAATTAATTTGCCTTCGTAAGCACTCCCTCAGCGGCTCGTAGCCGCCTGCGCCCTCTTTTCCCAAAAAAAAGAGGGTCGCTCACGATAAGGCACAATAAAGCTTAATCAGCCAGTTGCCTGTCCCTAAAGGCGGTATTTAGAGGGTATCACTTAGGTCCCCGGTAGGATGTGAGTCCCTCATAACCAAGATAGACCGGCTATCGTGGTATGCGTAACGCATTTTCCGCCTCCCTACGTATAGGGTAGCCCTTTATTTGCTTCGGGCGCAAAAAAAAAAAGAATACCTTTTCGGCATTATGTTCGCCTTTGTACCAAATTGTTTTGTTTGAGTGCAATACTATATTTCAGTTAATTACGCATTATATTCGATGACGCCTCCTCTGTATGTATACTATGTAGTCATGAATTGATGGATCGATTCACATGAGATAAAACCTTCCGGGGGAAAAATAAGATTTTTACTGGTATCCCCACAGTATATAAGCTCCCACTGGCAACACTATACAACTCATGTCATTATGAATTTTTCGTGCCAAATCAGCAAGTCGCATCTTTAAATTAAAAAACTTAAAATTGGTTTTTAAAGTGAAAGTTCTGATTTTATTTTTAGCAAAATGTTAAAACTTATTTAAACACTTACAAACGTTTTGGACGATTGCAATATATGTAGTTTTTGCATTAAATAAATTGTAGGGTAGATTAATTATAACGCGAAATGTGAAATCTATATATGACGGTGATCTATATCGGAACGAGCGTCTTTAAGTTCATATTTTTTCAATAATCTTAATATGTATATTTTATTTATGTCAGTACGACAAAACACTAATTTCATATGTAAGGACCCAATATAATAATTTGATACTGTTCATAATTTATTTTGATTATTTTGTAATTTATATTTAAGTTAGTTTTGTAACACATTACTGTATAATTACACTTTTTTTTTACTTTAAGATGTTTTGAGACTTGAGAGACAACTGTTCGGGCTATTTGTATATTTATAAGTGTTACTATTTTTTTAAATATTGTACTAAGTGCAACCGTCACGTCGTGTGCGCACCGCACGGGGGCTAGTGCAATAGTATCGGACTACCTGTTGAAAAGTACAAACCGAATTCAAGCGATACCGACAAGAATGCTGTCTAAATAGGTACATTAAAATCGTCATATTTATTCGTTGAATTTGTGAGGGACTACCCATGAAGTTTTTGATCTCGCCTGGTAAACAAATTGACATAACATCTCAAAACTATCAAATTATACCTGTATTTACGGTATGGTACACGTTACTAGAATTTAATAACGTAGTAATTTTCTATGAGAATCAAAGCCTGTTTGTGATGGCATCTGCATTTCAAACACATTTGTTGTATATATGCGTCACCTGTCGGTCACGGTTATTCGTTTGCTCTATAAACCAAGATCCTAAGCGTAAGATGGGGGTAACGATCGGTAAGCTTATTGTTTATTCTTCTACTTCTACTTCAACAGTCCATAAAATTCCATATCTTTCAATGTCTTTCCTCCCTGTTGAAGAGGATTTGCCATAAATATCATGCTTGGTAAGCGGATTGACAACCGCCTACAAGGCGTCTATGACGCTTGTCTATACTTTACACGTGGCTTAAACGAAATCTTTAAATATATACTGAAATATATCGGAAGTCATAAGATTTTTCTGACACGTGCAGCTATATTACGGTTGTAGTGCGAATGGGTTGACTCGACCGGGGAGGGAGCACGATCTAACGAAATACAGATGAATCCTGCTATGTTTTTTATGGTGAGTGTAGAGAACCGGACACACCTTTTTCCTGGAAACGAGGCATTCCATCTTAGTCGGTAGCGGTCATAAGTGATAACGCATCTACATTTTTCTTCTTTACTGAGGATAGATTACAGTTGATACATGTAGGTGGCTTACCATCGGGTAAACTGTGTGTTCTTTTGCCACCCTTATTCTATAAATATATCACCTCTTATGGCACCCACGTATGAAGTTTATTTTATCTTAGTTATTTATTTTTATAGTCTTTTTGTAAAACTTGATATTATCCTTATTATCTTTTATTTATAATATATCTCTGTAATTGACCTACCGGAAGAAATTTCATTATGAAATAACTTAGCGCCCTTGTACAAACTCTTCGTTGTTTGTGTGCCCATAAATTGTTAAATAAAACAAAATGAATAAATAAACGTGGCAATTTGTAGGATAAATGTTGCCTTCAGAAAATCCACATTAGGTATTTACAATTTTATATTTATGGTATTGGTATTAGTAAGTTTTCTACAAGTGCTAGAAGTTTGGCAAAGCATAAACCTTTAAACATAAAATATTAAAAGATTGTGACGTGTTCCGGAGTGGCCTCAACATGTGTTACCGCCGTAAAACGTGACCACTCTCCAAGAGAATTTTTTATGTTTCAACGTTGCGAATATTTAATGGATCTACATTTTTAAATTTTAAGTATAAAACTTTAAATAAAAATTTGCGGTTTAGCCGTAGACGTCCGGTACTTGATATTAATAATGTTTTAGTTTAAATGGCTTATTAGGGTTAATTTTGAACCTACTACACTATTTTTAGATGTCGGAAATACGTTTTGAACTAATTGGGATAAAAAATCACTAAAAACGCAAGTATGTGAATTTGGTCTAGTATTCCGTCCGGTACTTGAATTTTTAATTTTTTTTTCAATTTAGTAGGTTTGTCAGAGTTTAGCTTTGATATTTTACGCTGTTTTTGGATTTCAGAAATAAGTTTTGAATTAATTACGATTTCACTGAAAATTGCATATAACGAAACGCAAATATGTAAATTTGGTCTAATATTATGAAGTGGACGTTCAGTACTTGATTTTTTAATTTTGTTTTCAATTTATTCAGTTTGTCAGAGTCAAGCTTGAATCTTTTACACTGTTTTTGGATTTCAAAAATGCCTTTTAATGAGTTATGATAAAAATAAATTTTACTAAAAACTGCAAAACGCAAGCATTTTTTTAATATACATACACCAATAAAAAAATTAATCAATCGAATCCAAACAATCCATTAGTGGCTGAAGAAGGGAGTCATATACAACAATTTGAGCCACAGTGGAGAGCAGTCAAAAGGTTTTTCAAAAAACAAAATTTATAACAATTCACATTACATTGTTTGCTTTACCACTATCATAGAAGAGTTTTATACATGGTAGAGGCACGCTCCAGCTACATTATGGTTGTAGCACGTACGGGTCGGCTTGACCGGGAAGGACCACGTTCTCACGGAATACCAGCGTAAAATAGCAGATTAATGCTGCTTGTTTCGTATGGTGAGTGTAGGGAACGGGAGACCCGTTTTACAGGAATATAGGCATTCCATCTTAGTTCTCAGAGGTGACAACTTATCTGCATTTTGATGCTTAATCGCGGTTAAATAAAGATGTCCATGGACCACATCATTCACTTACCATCAGTTGGACTGTGTGCACGTTTGTCGCTTTAACTGTATAAAAAAAGAGTTTAGGACAACCTGACTTTATGAATACGATTGGTCGAATCTGTTCTAAAACTGAATCATCACGCCTCGACTCCACGTAGTCTTGTCTGCCCTACCCCTAGAGTGTTTTGTAAAGCCGTATTTGCGGAGGGAGAGCACCCCCCACCAGCCGTTGCAAATTGCAAGCACCCGTGCGAGGCGTAGCGGCTGAGGCTGGTCGTGCAGGCAACCAATAATAAGTCAAAGCTGCGGGGGTGATGCCTGCGATTGAGACGCCATTTTGCTTAGATGTCATCTATACAAAATGGCTGCCACGGGCTATTAAAATCTACAACAAACAAAAATATCTATAAAAACTCGCGTAAAAGAACATATAGTTGACGTGAATCATCAGTGCTCCGGGAATTCTGCAGTTTGTGGTCATATCCTAGACGACCCCCAACATTACATCAAATTTGATAGACCACAAATTCTCGCGAAAGAACATCGATTTCTGCCAAGGATGATGCGTGAGGCTAAAGGCTTGAAAGCAAAGGACATCGAAATTTAAGTAGAGAAAGAGGCTAATTACTACCACCTGATTGTAATTTTGTAATTAATAAAATTAAAACTAAACCTAAGCATACCGTGCAAAATTTCAAGTCACAGTAAGTTCATTCTGTAAAGACCGGACAAAATGTAATAATTAAAAAGCTGAAGATATTCCGGGTTAACTATGACATCGGACCCGACCCGACGTTTCGGAAAGCATCCGAAACGTCGAGTATTAAAATAAAGCGAAGTAAACGCGATATAATCCGTAAAAGTAGTTTTATTCAATATGTTATAGTGTTTACGTAAAAATAAGAAATCATTATACCTCTTTTCAACGAGCGACTTTGAACGTCCTCAGACGGATAGTAACGAAGGACCACGTTTCATTTCCATACCACATTATTATTTGTCATTTACTTGGCATCCAAAATCACAAACTCACATTAATATGCACTAAAAAGGTAACTTATAAGCATTTAGTAACAAACATAAGGTTAACAGAGGACTTTAATTCATCACCCTAACTCTTAGGGGAACCAGAAGTAGGAGAAAAAACATGGATAGGGACAGGGAATGAAGTTATAATTTTATTTTGAAGATAAATGATGTAATTTTTCGTGGGTAGAATCCTAATTTCTGTTATATTATATTATGCACTATGTGTTGAGTGAGAGTAAGAAACCAACAGCTTCCCCACTCAACAGTGGGGAAGCTGTTGGTTTCTCTAAAATGACATATTTCTCTTAATATTCTCTCCATTTAACTCTAGATAACATAGGACGACTATACTCAAGTTTCTTAGACTTCGTAATGAGAATATTCGCAACAGCACCAGACAGGTATAGTTCAACAGCTTAGTAAGTTGAAGTGAAGATGAGTCGGCCATATAGTTTGAAGAACCGACAACCGATAAGGAAGGTGTGGCAGCGTTGTACCGGTAAGTGTTGTGTAGGTTGGTAATGATGTGATGTGAACCGCCATACACATTCTGATAAATTAATCAGGAAGTTCGTGGACCTTAGGACTGTGTTTTATGGCATTCCTTGGGGGATACCTATGTGATTATATTATGCTTATGCTTATTTGTGATGGAACGTAATGTTGACGATGAAATCATTATCGTCACCAATAGTCTTCCTTTACGATGACAATACTAATGAAAAAAAATTACAGCGGGAATTTTAGAACTAGTGAATGTAAATTCCGCAAATTTCACTTCTGAATTTCTGAACATTCCAAGTTGTAGCACGTGATAATATTCTCAGGATTAATCTAAAGGGCTTACCGCTTTCCAATAAACCTGTTGATTGCTTCTTAAGTGCTATGTTCCGACGTGCAAACCTTGTTTACAACGGGAGTCAGCTTCCTACGTTATTACCTTATATTGAGAACTAGTAAAGGATGGCTATGTTCTGTTACTGACAGACTTCATTGAAACATTAAATTTCAATTATTAAATATTATTGTACATATATTTGTTAAGATAATTAAACTTAAAAAAATAAAAACCGATTAAGGCAAGTGGTATAATAAACAAAAATTGTACAACCGAGTCAGTTAATTACACATTATTAAGGATCACCCAAAAACTGGTCAGGTCTTGATGAAATTTATATGAGAGTATTAATATACTCTTCTGATGAATAACTTATTCTGATGAATACTTCTGATGAAGTGCCAGATGTCAAATAAAAACAATAATCAAAGTCAGTTCTTCTAGAAAAAAAATATTATTAAAAAAAATTAAAATTATTAAAAAAGTCGTTTGAAAAATAGGAAGAATAAATTAATTTCTAAACTTGTGTATTTAATTCTTCGGTATATTAATAAGAGGAAATTATTCGATTCATTTTAGTTTTTTGAAAGTCGGTTTTTATTTTAAGTAAAGTTTTATTTTGAAACTAATTTTTGGTGATAATTAAAATTTCAAAATGTATATTATTTATATTATTGTTGTTGATGAATTACAAAATTAGTTTGAACTCTAAATGAGTATAAAATGCCCTTAGCTTCATGTTTGAAGTATAATGAAATTATCCTCTCTCTATCGCATCCGGAAAGTTAGAAAATTAGCTACGGTAATGGAAGTTATTTACAGACTACATGACGCAGTTCAACATTTAAACTAATTTCACCATTACCTAGATCAAAAATGCATATTTTAAACAAGTAATGGTGACAAATGGGGACATAGTCCATCTGATGGCAAGCTTTAGCTAATTTTAAAAGGCCGGCAACGTACTTGCAATTCCCTTGGTGTTGCAATTGTTCATGGGCTACAGTCGACACTTATCATCAGGTGAGCCGCATGCTCATTTGACACCTCTTCTACAAAAAAAAAACATCCTTGTGGATAAAATTCGATGCCCCGCTACTACATAAATCGTAATAATAAGACAATAGAAATGAATTAGCACTCGATTACTTCCAAAACCGATTTCGCCACATCTTACCATATTATAAACATACGCAATGCACAATGTTATCTAATGTTTCACATTACATTGCTTGGCGAGTTTGTCAACGTCGCGTGTGTCGCGTATTACGGTAGAACAAATGCAGCAATGGTAATTGTACAATACGAAAAGTTATAAATGAGTTTGCAAAGGTAAATGTTTGTAAGGTATACATCTAGATGTAAATTAATTAAAACAATGATAACTAGTAAATAATCAACTTACTGATAAAATTTTATACCTTTATTAGTTTAATTACACGTCCTTAATTACAACTGATTATGCTGCAGTGTACCATTATAAATTTATAATAACAAAAATTCACGTACGATGTTCCCCGCACAACTAAATCACAAAATGGTGAATTATGGTCGTCAACCCATGTAAGGTCACGCGTCTATGCGACTTATATTGTCTTATTATTACGATTTCTGTGCCCGCTACCAATAAAAAGGACCATACAAAATATAGCACTATTTTATGCTATTATCTTACGCTGGTATTCTGTGAGAGCGTAGTCATACTTGCAGGCTGATCAATTCTTGCTGCAACTTAAAGTGTAAATTATATGGAAAAAATATCACAAGAAGCAAGAAAAGAAATTCCTTCTACTCATATAATATTGTGTGAAATAACAGCGACAACACATTTGCAATATAAATGAAGATAAAATTGAAATAAAAACATTTCAATGAGTTTACTTTTATTTACATAAATGGAAGCGGCAATTTTTTGAAGTACCCCCATGAAGTGCCTTGGTTTGAACCGTAAACTTTTACAGGCCATAACGGTAACGTTAACAGCGAGTTTATTTATTTACCAAAAATTTCTGAACCGATTTAAATTTTTTTTGTTTAATAAGCTGTACTGTCTCTCAATGGTGGAAGAGAGGAGATGAAGATTTTAACAAACCCATTTAAACATTATTCTAGTTGCTACCTTGAACTTATGATTTTTCTTGAATTACCTGAAAGGTGAAAAATAATACTTTTAATAAAAATTAAAAATTAACTTGAAAAACTAAAAAACATCCAATATAATAGCTTCTAAGTTTGAGGCACTATCGGTAGTTATTCTTTGTGAAATACATTTGATCTTAGCATGGAAGTCGCTTTCTTTTTTATGTAACAGGCTATATACGTCCTATTCTACTGCTGGGTACAGGCGTCCTCTCATTTCTGAGAGGGTTGCCCTAATGCATGTTAGCGAACTTTGACATGTTCTCGAAATTTTTTTTTACTTCTCAGACAAGTAGGTTTCCTCCACCACCGGCTAGCATGTGGTAAATCAGCATTTAAAATTGCAATTAACTATATTATTGGTGCCGGCGGGGATTGATATATTAGTATAAATTATAAGTAGGTTAGTCCTCTGGGGTGAAACGTATCCGCAGTTTTATTTTTAATCGAGGTTAAATAAAAATATCTATGGGCCACAGTATCCACTTACCATCAAGTTGACTATGTGCTCGTTTGTCACCCTAATTCTTCAAAAAAATTATAATATTATGTTGTACGAACACTGAAATCAAAATCAGCTATAATAATATTATTAAAGATATTGTGTACACTTAGCATTAGTATACATTTAGTATTGAGTGAATTTGCAAACGAATGACCTCCAAATTTTACGAAATAAAACGAAATAGTCAATGTTAAAATTGATATGCTACTAAGGCCAACTTAAGTGGTCTCTGATGCTAAGTGTATCGATCATGTTAAAATCACGCTTTTAAGTTGCAAATCTCTGCGACGTGACCATCGAGCTACTTAACTTTTAGATTAACCGAAATATACTGTAATTTGAGTAATAAGGCAAAGTCACAAAGTGCCAAAGTTTTTACCTGACTTCGCAATTGAGGACGTACTAATTTGATTGTATTTTTCCCTTTTTTTTCAAGCGTAATTGCGACATCTTCTTTTATTTTTTTCACTAGCTCGAAAAGTGAAAGTAGACTTTAAGGCATGTGTGAATAGGCTTTTGTTAAGCTAAATCAGTGCGCTTTACCATCTTTAGCTGAATAACTATCATATCAGGTAAAATAGTAATCAAGCACTGGCCAATTAATTGTAAAACAAAGTTCACTGGGCTTAGGCATCTTTTTTATGCGGAAAATTTGCCTAAATCACTACGTTTGGCAGGCGGATGGGCGATCGCAGATCCAGACAATTAACTTTCGACGCTGCTTCTGGCTGTCGGTTGTTTTACCGCCATGTAGCGTAGGCCATAAGATTTTTTGCACATACTGTAATCGCCTCTTACGAGTACTGACATAATAAAATGAGGTAATGGATTTTATAACGAAGCATTCACACGGAACACATTCCGATAGATATGCAATGATTTATAACGATTTATTTGAAAGTTTACTTACGAAAAGGTCCTATAATACAGCTCGATAATGTGGTTGACCTCAAAAATCGATCATACCAGCTGCTGTTATTTTTTATAAGATAGGGTTACAAACGTGCACACAGTCCACCTGATGGTAAATGATTGCTGTGGCCTATAGACATCTACCTTTACTACCTGTTTTTTTTTCATTTGAAATTGCTTGTGTTGCAGGAGTCTATGGACTGCAATTATCACTTACTGATATATCGCTTGCCACTTCAATGTTTGTAACAAAAATTATTTACACATATTAAATGTACAGAAAAATAAAAAAAAATTAAGTAAGCATGGGTCGTAAGTAGTGACACACCCTGTTTGGACGACCGTTAGATAACTCATCTCTGTGTACTGGACACTGTCGTAAATGAACATCGTTACAGTTAGGCAAGTTACGATGTGGAATAATAAAAAATCACCCTTTTTACAGTCCTGATACCAATGAAGCCGTCTAAGCAAAAAAGGTTGATATTACTAACTCTTCATCAGAAATCAGAGTAAGTGGTGATAGAGGGAAACTGAAACAGGAGTTGGGCGGCGGCATTCAACTGATAACAACTCTATATAATACATATCTGCCGCTGCCAACCCGCCTACTAAACCTTGTTACTTTGATATATATCTAGAGGAGGTCGCTTATGTTTTTTTTTATATGATAGGACGACAAAAGAGCACACGGTCCACCTGATGGTAAGTGGTTCCTGTGGCCCATAGACGTCTACATCTAATCAAATCAAAATGCAAATGCGTTGTCACCCATGAAGACTAAGATGGAATGCCTCGTTTCCAGTAAAAAGAGTCTCCGGTTTTCTTACACTCACCGTACGAAACACATCGGCATTAAGCTACTATTTTACGCTGGTATTCTGTGAGAGCGTGGTCCTTCCCCGGTCGAGCCGACCCATTCGTGCTACAACTATACTATTTATATAACTACAGCATGGCTCTACCACGTATAGTAGCAGTGGACTTTTTAAACATAATGAATAAATTAATGAAAGTATGTCAGTTACATAATTATGTACTTCCCATTAGATTGCTACCAATTAGTCTACTCCTATTTCTGAGAGGATTTTGCAAAAAAGGTAATTGGGTATATTTAAACAAAAGATGTATTAAATAGAACATTTTTTTTTCTTTTTAAAAATGTTGAAGCGAACAAATCTGGGACTAACTTAACTTTTGATTATTAACTGCATCAAGTGGAACGCTGCAAAGTACGCTTCGTTTGAAGTATTCTCAGTTATTAACTGAAACAGAGTTTCCTGCCACAGAAAACTATTTCACTGTCTGTATACGTCTATATATATCCTATATATCTATAACATTTTCTTGTTTTCTAGTTTCTTTTTATTTTATTTTTTACCAAATAAGCGCTTAGTTGTGGCGCTGAGGTTTTGGGAATTCGTAGCACGAACGAAACAAGTTGTATTACAAGGTGTACACAATGTGTATAAGACTTCATTATAGCCTATAAAGTTCCTATCTGAACAAACGCCGTCTACTTATATAATAATACCGTATCGTTACCGTTACAGCATATTAGAGTCCTCTGCTGAATAAAGGTCTTTCTCATAGATGGCTTTACAGGAGGGATATGTGCCATAGTTGTCACATTTGGCCGCGCCAAATGTTGGCAACCGCTGTTTATATTTCATATTTGGTCGTTATTAGAAAAACGCTGGTGCTAATCCCTGATTTTTTCACCTGTGTCGTCTCTTACATCACCCACAGGATCCTATAGGGAAGTGGATACATTGATGATTGAAAGATGAGAGCATTGCTCTTCAAACTAGGTAAAACACATCATTTTATTTTGCTACGCGGATTTTAGCAAACTATTTTTATGGATGTTGTCTTTCAAATGTCAAAAAATAATTATAATATAGTCTCATAGCAACAAAGAAAGTTAGAATGAGTGCTGCGTACGTTTAGAATGACACCGAAACCCTGCTCAACTTCTTGAAACGCACTCACACACTCATCTTTCTTCAGCCCGTAAAAGCCTACTAATGAACGCACGCATAATATTATATACTTAAAACCAGTTAGTTGCAATTTTTTTAAATGCATATGGTGTGAGTGCATTTTCTTACAATAATATTTAAAATATACGCAGCACTTTCTCTATCTTTTTATTGGTATTAGATGGTGTTGTGATTATTTTGACATAGTCTTGTATAATCATAAGTTCTGTTACGAGCTAATGAAACAGAAAAATAATAAATAACAGAAAAAGAAAAAGATACCTCATTTAGTCGGTTAAGAACCTTGTTAACATTTAGAGTTAAAATTTAGATATAAGTAAGTCGTGACTTCTACCTGACATTCCTGATGTGAACAGCCTATTAGTTCACACAGCTTGGTATAACCCTGCACTCATTTTTGTGAGGGTCATACTGCAATTAGCCCGCTGTTCTACTTCAAACATGTTGGCAGACTTCAAATATTCTAGATATTGTATCCATCAGAATATATATATATATATATATATATATATATATATATATATATATATATATATATATATGTTTGTTCTCGTTGTTTCAACTCACCGTCGAGTATTCAATAATCAGCACCGTAGATTAGCATTTAAAATTGAAATTAACAATTTATTCGGTGTCGACAGAGTATATTTATATTTTAATTGTGATTAATAATATTTTTTGACGCATCGATAATTTGAAATTAGTGAAAAGCACTCACACTTAAAGCTGAAAATTTGATAAAAACAAGTTAAATTGGCTTCCTCGTTCCAAGTTACAGTCGATGAAACTTTTAACGAGTTTGCAAATCAATAATTATTATATTTTTTCGTATCTTTGTACACAAAAACACGAATAATAACTTTATCCAATTGTGTATTCATGATGTGTGTGAATTTTGTATAATGAAAGAAAAGTGCAACGATTTTATTAACAAACAATTTGTCTTTTGAGATATAACTAAATAGCGAAAAAATTAAATTGAGTATTTTTATAGAAGTAAGGCTGACAAGGAGCACGCAGTCCATCGTAAATTTGCTTCAAAAGCCCTGGGATAAGTAAGAATAAACAGCGTATTCTGGGCAAGAGCCCTGACTGTGCACTGTTTTCTAGAAAAGCACGTGTGCATCCTGGGACTAAGCAACTAAAGGATGTGCCAATTCTGTACCTTAATGGAAGAAACACCTCTGCATATCACAACTGATGGTGGGTCCTTAAGGCGCAAACGTAAAAAATTCTGGAAAACTTTGTACTTAATCCAGAAAAAGTGAAAATGCTCACAGCTAAGCTATCCTTTCCATTCATTGAAGACGATATTTCTACCAGTATTTCCACACGTTCTTCGATTTTCGATTCGCTTTAATTTGAACTCGTATTTGTACAGTTTATAATGTAAATTAAATAAGATCCAAACTGCAGAAAGTTATTACAATTTTGAATTAAGTATGCACTAAAAACTGTTGTGGTACTGATAAAGATTCAGTTGAAAGTACATCAAAGTTTACTACATCAAACGATTTTGATACTTAAGACAAGACTAGGTACGATAACTCTCTTAGGTACAGACCGGTTATACTAGAAACGTTCTTTTCGTCGAATATTGTTTTGCGGTGCAAGAAATCTACTACCTTCATCGTTCCTCGGTGTCGTTAAACGTGACTATTGGATATGCCAGATAATCATTTCTTCCAATAGGTTGCACTTTTACCATTTTGCTTACGCCAGACGAAAAATACCTAGGCTGCAGTCGTCACTTACCGTCGGGTGGACTGTGCTTGTTTGTAACTTTAATTTAAACAAAAAAATAATCCTGACTGAAAGTAAAAACGATATAATAACATAATAGATAAAATAACAGGGATATTGGCAACATCAATGCAACAGCAAAGAATGTCTTTAAGTTGGTAACAATGTACTATCTATTAAATGTATTGGCAATAACGACTTCCTTATTTTCTTTAATTTAACATAAAATGTCATAAAAATATTTATTGTAAACGACAATTTGTGTAACATTACTATAAGCCTGTTATTCAGAAACGTCTAATATTAATATTTCATTTTTATAAAGCGAATCGCAAAAAGTTGCTTATTGACTTAGTTCTCAAAAAAAGAAAAAAGAAAGTATATTTCCGATGTTTAAAATAATAAGTAATAATTTACTTCATTTACGATAAACGTGGCCAATTTTATAATAAAACATTGTTAATAGATGTTTGTTGACAAATTCAGTGTCAGCAATATTTCAATATCTTACTACCGGAAGTAAGAGAATTCAATACTTACCCGAAATAATCACGTGTTTGTCGCAAGAGGTAACAAACACGTGATTATTTGCCGTTTCATTTCACACAATGAAATAAAACGGCAGATGTACGGCAGCATCATGCTAATATCAACTCAAAAAGCGTGACAACTATGAAATTTTATAATTTATTCCCTACTGTGAATGAATCTCTGGACGAGACCTATGTTTAACATTGGATTCAGGTTAGGCAATAATGAATGAATGTATTCGTGGTAGAGCCATGCTGCAGTTATATTAGAAGTATAGTTGTGGCACGAATGGGTCGGCTCGACCGGGGAATTACCACGCTCTCACAGAATACCAGCGTAAAATAGTAGCTTAATGCTGCTGTGTTTGGTATGGTGAGTGTAGAGAAGCGGAGACCCTTTTTACTGGAAACGAGGCATTCCATCTTAGTCCTCACGGATGACAACGCATCTGCATTTTGATTCGTAATCGAGGATAGATGTAGATGTCTTCGGGCCACAGCAACCATTTACCATCAGGTGGACTGTGTGCTCGTTTGTCACCCTATTATATAAAAAATGATGAATGAGATGTTAGAAGGGAATATACCAACTCATAATTTTAACATCAGTCGAGAGATGGATTTCCTCGCATTTTGTTGACACGGCCTGGTCTAGTTGTACTACACTCCCATGACGAATTGGCCGTGTATACAAACATGCTGAGGTTCATCTAATCAAGGAGACATTTTGTGAATGTTTGGTTCATCTTCAATTATTTGAAGCTTAGCTCTAAAAATAATGTAACAATAATTTTCTCCAGACTCAAGGGAGACCAGGAATGGCAGGATGATAGTACCCAACATGATAGTGCATATAGCGCAAGCACAGGTGCAGTTATTATTTCCTCACTCTTACAGTCTAATGGGAAAGTAATCCGACACGACCGGAGAGAGATTAGGCGCAGCACCTACGGCTTTACGTGCATTCCGCGGCACGGGGTTGAAACAACTCCAAATTCCTAACTCCAGGTTGTTATTGAGAATTTCTGGACAGAAAATCCTAATAACTGATTCTAACCCGAAACAGGATTCGAATTTAGAACATCATAATCAGCAACCGCGTTTACGGTGACTAGATTAACAAGGTAGTCAAAGTAAGTTTTACTAAAAGTAAACGAATCGAAGGTGAGCTTACGATTATCGAGCTTGACATTATTAATTTTAATAAAATATCAACCCATGTAGATATGCGATCAAAGATTAATTTAAAAAAAGGAGACTCTATAAGTAAAAGTTGTACAAATGTGAACAGAAAAACATATTGCGGTTTCTTTTCATTGTTTAACTGGAACATGAGTATGTAAAGACGTGTTTTACATACGTTGAAATTTATGAAGATGTGATCTCGCAGAAGCTTTGACTCGACTAGTTTGCTAAGTTGTATTCGTAGCATTAACAATTTTCAACGACCAGTGCTTTACTGTTATCAATCCAAATGGTAAGTTTAGGAAATAGGAGTCCCTTTCTGTCTGGTGAGCCGTCTGGATAAATACAACACTCTTACCTACTTCTGCTGTCAAATGTCATTGCTTGCACTGCTGAGTTCCGGTCTGAAGTTTACAGGTTGTGAAGCATTCCATCTTAGTCCTCAGAAGTGGCAACGCACCTGAAGCCTAGTATCCTGAAGTTGGCTGCAGGTATTCATGGACTGAAGTAGCTACTTGCTACCAGGTCAATATAAGCTCATTTGTTATTTCAGTTTAATAAAAAAAGACGCTTAAGCTTAACAAGACTCTATTTGCTCTTGGCTTAAATACTTGTATTGTAACGTACGTGTAGTTGTAATGTACGTGTGAGACAGGCGGAGAAGACTTTTATAAAAAATTAGAACTTTTTATAATTAAATTACTTTTTCTCATACAAAAATCTATTTGCTTTTTACACACACTAACTATTAAATTTCAGTCTGGTTTAGTTTAGAAATATCTTTTCATAGAATATATTTCTTACGAGGTAAATGTTAATACTTGTGTAAATAGGGCCCAATCTCAATACATCTTAAAGGAAGGAAGCACGCTACTAATTTGATATATAGCCGTACTTTACTTTTTTAAGAAAAACATAGTTTCTTGTGCAGCCAGCAATTTATTCAACAGTTATGTATAAATTGAAAAATATCTTATGCTTTTTGTTGTCTGAGTTATAAAAATGAGACTTCAAGTACTTTTCCTTTTTCGTATGGTTTCCTATGTCTATTGAAAATTTTAGCATTACCTGTAAAAACTACTACATATTATTAGCACAAGTTTAAGAATGTGTTTGTAATCCTATCATTTTATATAATGATCAAGCTGTTTAGTACGTATTTTCTCGTATTAACTTTCTGACTGCTTTTCCTTTAAAATAAAATCAAAGTAATGTCAAATTAAGGTCGAATTTCGACCACTAGGTGACAACTTGTATTGACTGAAGTATCTCAAACACAGAAACATTAATTATTTACCAGTAATTACTCCTTATTTTTTCTCAATAACTCATAAACTGCTGATGCTGTCACACATAGGGCCTGACGGCTAATACAATATATAGTACTTATTATATTTACCGATTCTCGAAATTACCTAATCGTAAAGGCCGCACACAGTGACATACTAAATTTTTTGAAGTTACACATTTTTTTTGAATAAGTGTCAAAGACCAGTACACAGTTCACTGTATGGTAAGTTGATTCTGTGGCCCATAGATATTTACATTTATCCTCGATTAAGAATCAAAACTCAGATGAGTTACTGCTGACTGCCTCGTTAGACTACTATCGTAAGTGATCAGTTATTGGCTTTTTGGTCAAGAAATTCTCAGTAACTGCTGAAATTAGAATTTGGCAGCATTTACTTCACGTGCCTCAAAAACCACGAAAAGCCTTTGGTTCTTCGCCATGTCTCTCTTCGGTCGTGTTGATTTGCCATCCCATCGGACTATAAGATTGGAATATAAAGTGCACCTATATTAGATTAAAAATTCTGAGCACTCCAAATCAAAAATCTTTTACATTTTCACTATTCTCAGACCTACCATATGTGCTGGTGCAGAATCGGATTCTTATACATGAAGTAGACGGATACAAGTTGCTCCAGACTGTGTTTTGTGCATTTGTAATTATGAAGGGCTGTAACGTTAATTATTATAAGGATATCCATACCATATAGCCATACCATATAGCTTAATGTAGAGTTTATTATTATTATACACTAGCTGTTCCGAGCGAGTTCGCCCGCGTGTAATTTATAACGATGGATGATGGGTTTTAATTTTGAACCCATGAAGGTTTTAATTTTTTGCGCGGAATCCTAATTCTTCTTCTAAAATAAAAGTAGCCTAACTTACTTCTTATAACATCAGCTATCTGCTAGTGAAAGTAAAAAAGCTAAGTGAGAGCTTTTTTCAGAGAGATTTGCAATCATAATTTAAGCCATACCAATGGCAGCGTATTTTACTCATGACGTCCCGTTGATGGTGTAAGAGTTGACAGACGGGACTTAAACGGGAGCATCTTCCTGATATCTCAAAATAATAAGAAATCGCCATTTTGAGAAGTCAAGCGTGGCAACATAGGCTGTAACTAACAAAGATAAAGGCTTAAATTAGTTTTATTACATTAAATCACTATAAAGATGCGTTAAAGCCCAGTTAATCCGCCTAGTGGTACCGCAAACTTTATGAAACCTCTCAACTTTTTCCACACCCTAGGAGGCACTCTATGGAGAGGTCTACGTTCTGCAGTATATTTTTACAGGCAATAATTAATAAAAATACCAAACCTTATTGCTACTCAATATATATATATATATTAATATATATTAAGCTGTTTGCACGATGCTTTACAATCTTCGAATTTTCTATTACATAACCACATATTAGCAATTTATTTATTAAGTCAGTGTATATAGAATATGTATTTAACGAATTTGTTTTGTACGAATATTGTTTATGATACTAATTGTTGGCGTATTCAAAAACGAATACATAAGTAATTCTGTACACGAGTGCGTATATTATTGTATGTTTCACCACTTAACTTTTTGACCTACTGACTTTTTGTCTGAGTAACCTTCATCTAATGTGATATCCAAATGAACTTATGAGGACGATAAAGATGTCAATAGGATAAAATATTTCTCAAACAAGTAAGTAGTCTTCAAAAGATTATCATATGTAGTAATCCTTGGAGAAGAACTATCTTCAGCAGTGGAGCTTATGATGGGCTGTAACTATGATAATGATGATTATGATAACGAAGTATAAACAGATTGTGAGGCATGTCATCCCATTACTCAAAGGGTTTTCACTTTAGTCATCATTCATGTTTAACCTTCTCTGCTTAAAGTTTATGGAATTGCAGTAGCAATTTTGTCCGCTTGTCATTTTAGAATAATTTTAAAAAAAATGAGTAAATTTGACGACTTTGTGGCGCACTGACTTAGCATTGAGCTGCGACGCTTTCGCAACGGGTTCGAATGCCGCACGGATGAAGTACTTCTATGGCCTGGAAATAGTTATTCCAGTGCAATTTATGTATGTGAACTGCCTTCACGATACAGGAAAATAATCCTAGAGTAGGGGTATCGTTTTTAACCAATAAATATATTCCATACTTATTTTCGTCATCATCATCATCATTACAGCCCTTCACAAGTCCACTGCTGAACATAAGCCTCCCCCAAGTAACGCTAGAAAGCACGGTCCCGAGCCACCCGCATCCATCGACTTCCTGCATGTCTTACCAGGTCTTCACTCCATCTAGTGGGGGGTCGCTCTACACTACACCTTCCGGTACGAGGCTGCCACTCGAGAACCTTTCTTCCCCATCGGTTGTCGGTTTTTCGAGCTATATCGGCCCATTTCCATTTCAGCTTACCAATCCGTTGGGCTATGTCGGTCACTCTGGTTTTACTGACGATATCCTCATTTCTGAGTCTATCACGCTGAGAAACTCCGAGCATAGCACTCTCCATAGCTCGCTAAGCGACCTTGAGGGTCCTCATACGGCCAGCAGTGAAGGACCACGTCTCAGATCCGTAAGTCATCACTGGCAACACGCACTGGTTATACACTTTAGTTTTCAGAGATTGAGGTATACTTGACGAAAAGATGTGTCGTAATTTCCCGAACGCTGCCCAGCCGAGTTGAATCCGTCGATTGACCTCTCGGTCGAAGTCGAAGACTTACCTAGTCGGACTATTTGTCCCAGGTAAGTGCACTCGTCAACAACTTCGAGCATAGTGCTCCCAACAACTATCGGCTTAGGTGTGACATGGACATTAAACATGATCTTTGTTTTGTTCATGTTCATCTTAAAACCTATCCGTTGGGAGACACCAATGAGGTCATTGAGCATAGTGCTAAGGTCCTCCAGCGATTCTGCCATAAGGATATATCGTCGGCAAATCGAAGGTGAGTGATGTACTCGCCATTGATGTTAATATATAATTATTTTAATGTGTAAAAACTTCATTATTCGAAGATGAAATGAAATTTTTTTTTCTAATTTCTTATAACTACAAATACTTAAAAAAGTAAAGCTTGAAAAATTTAATAATTTTAAAACAATCCCCTTGTCAACAGCATTTCCAACATCAAAAGTATAATATAATCTCTTTTTCTCTACAGTATTAAAAATGATTTAAAAGTTGCATTCTTACAGTTTTTTGGCTTATTACTCGAGTTTTTTGCTTGATAAAATGGTTGCGGTCTGTATTCATAAAAGGCACAATTGTCGAGATTAAAAGAGTAATCATTTATAAAGGTACTACATTTGAGTACAGGCACATCCAGGGAGGACAACATCATTATTCATCATCATATAATTACAGCCCTTTACAAGTCCACTGCTGAACATAGGCCTCCCCCAAGGAATGCCACAAAGCACGGCCCTGATTTACCTGCATGTATAGTGGGGATCGCCTTACACTAAGCCTACCGGTACGGTAGTTCTTACGCCAGTCGAGAAATTTTTTCCCCATCGGTTGTCGGTTTTTCGAGCTATATGGTCGGCCCATTGCCACTTCAGCTTATTAATCCGTTGGGCTATGTCGGTCACTCTGGTTCTACTGAGAATATCCTCATTTCTAAGTTTATCACGCAAATAAACCCCGAGCATTGCCCTTTCTATAGCTTTCTAAGCGACCTTGAGCGTCCTCGTACGGCCAGTAGTGATGGAACACGTTTCAAATTCGTAAGTCATCACTGGCAAACTGGTTGTACTATCTAGTTTTCAAGTTTTAATGTGTACCTGACGAGAAGATGTGTCGTAATTTCCCGAACGCTGCCCAGCCGAATTGAATCCGTTGATAGACCTCTCGGTCAAAGTTGGCCTTATCTAGTCGGACCATTTGTCCCAGTTAAACGTACTCGTTAACAACTTTAAGCTTAGTGCTCCCAACAACTACCGGCATAGGTGTGACATGGATATTCAACATGATCTTTGTTTTGTCCATGTTCGTCTTAAGACCTATCCTTTGGGAGACACTATTGAGTGTGAGTCCTCGAGCATAGTGCTTAGGTTCTCCAAATTCTGCCATAAGGACTATATCGTTGGCAAATCGAAGGTGAGGGATGTACTTGACATTGATGTTAATACCGTATCCTTTCCAGTCAGTAGCTTAAAAACGTCTTCCAACGCGGCGGTGAAGAGTTTCGGAGATATAACATCACCCTGTCTTACACCTCTCTGCAGTTGGATAGGCTTCGTACTCTTGTTCTATACTCGGATAGCCATCGTAACTCTACTGTACAAACATTTCGATATGCCGACAGTCAACTTGGCACTGCTGAAGGGAATGTAGCACCGCCCAAATTTCGACGGAATCAAGGGCTTTCTCATAGTCCACATATGCCGGGCAATGTTGCAGATTGTACTCTTCGGTCTTCTGTAGAATCTGTCGCAGGGTATGTATGTGGTCTTTAGTACAACGAGAGCAACATAATTTCCTTTAATGTGTTTATGTTTTTTTTTATCAATAGGTCTGCTGGAAGAAGCAGCGCCATTGTAAATTTATCGTCATGTTTCCCGATCATTGTATGTATGTGGGTAAACTATTAAATAAATAATTTACCAAGCGGTATCAACAAGAATGTTGTTTAAATAGTTAACGTTAAAATCATCATATTTATTCGTTAAATTTATTATGTTTTGAACCCATGAAGTTTTGATCTCGGCTGGTAAATAAATTGACATAATATCTCAAAACTATCAAATTATACCCCTATGTACGGCATGTACAACATTACAGGGATTTAATTACGTAGTAATTTTCTATGACAATCAAAGCCCATTTGTGCATACATGTCGCTTATTGCATATATGCGTCACCTGTCGGGCACAGATACCACTTTGTTGATGTTTCCTGTACACATTGGGGTTTAATAGTCACACGCTAAGTATTCATATCTATTAACCAGGGTTCAAAGTTCAAGATAGAAATAACGATCGAAAAGCCTATCGTTTATTCTTTAAGTTCTATTTCAGCAGCTTATGAAAGTCCATACCTCTCTTCCGTGTTGGGAGGATTTGCCATAAAAGATACGCTTGCCAATCCGCCTACCAAGTGTTTATGACGCTGGTCTGGATACCTTAAATCTGACGTAAGCGAAATCATTAAATATATACTGCAATCTATTGGAAGTGATAAGATTTTTCTGACAGTCTCCATAGTCTTTGGACGTGGAAACGTCATGCTACTATCTATATTACGTTTGTAGCGCAAATAGTTTCGCTCGACCGGGGTAAGAGCACGATATCACGGATTATAGCTTAATGCTGCTGTGTTTTGTATGATGTGTGTAGAGAACCGGAGAGCCTTTTTACTGGAAACGAGGCATTTCATCTTAGTCCTTAACGGTAATAACGCATCAGCATTTTTCTTTTTTATGAAGATATATGTAGATGATATCTATCAAATTACAATTAGGTAGATTGTGTGCTCGTTGTTCCCTTATTCTATAAAAATAACACTTATGACACTCACTGACAAAATGGGATCATGGCTTCTTTTCTTTTTTCGCCACCATATGGATTAGTTATTTTTTATTTTATTTTATTTTATTTATAACGTGCTTTTATTCTAATCACCTTTTATTTATCATATTTCTTTGTAACTGGCCTATTGGAAGAAATTAATTATAAAATAAGTTGCGCCTTTGAATAAACTCTACATCAGGATGTACCCTCTCCCCTGTACGTGTGTACATAACTTGTTGAATAAAATAAATAAACAAACGTGGTAATTTATAGAATACATGCAACATAAATATTACGCTACTATGAAAGGATAAATACCACATCAGATATTTAACATTCCATAGTTATCGTAGAAGTCTTGTAAAAAAAAATCTTGTATTTTGCGAACACTGGTTACTGCTTTCTGGTGCTTTCCAGTAGTTTCTGGTAGTCTGGTCTTAATATAAAAGTGTAAAAAGTTTGCAACAAGTGTTAAATGTTAGGAAAAGCATAAAACTTTGTACATAAAATATTAAAACATTGCGCCTTTTTCCGTTGTGGTCTCAGCATGTGTTACCGCCGTTTCAAGAGAAACTTTTATGTCTGGATGTCGTTAATATTTAATGGCACTACATATTGCATGCCTTAAGCGCAAAGCGCGGTATGTTCTGTTAGCGCCTGAAAATAAAAAATAAAATCCGACGTTTTGTTGCATGAAATCACATATTAATGATATAAAAAACACATTGTCAGAATATTTGATTGTCGAACTTATTATTTTTTTATTAAATAGATTAATTGCTATTTTTATATTAAAAAAGGTGTTTTAGTGGCTTATGGTATAGATTTATTAAGTATGCATGTAGAGTTAAACAGGATACCCTTTGAAAATATCAATTGTTAAACTCAATCTAATTTTAATCTCTTCATCTATCACGTGGGAAGTCATGGAATGTCAATGACAGTTTAATTTTGTTTAGTTACAATTCATTTCTTTCGCCTGAAAAAATCTGAAATTTTCAGTGTTTGAGCAGCTTTGTAATAATATAGTCGTAATTCACTAAATACTACACACTGTACACTATGACTCACTCCGAGCTCGGCCGCCGTCGCGAGTTGGTTACTGTATCCTTTGTTTACAGCGGGTCGTGATCAAAAATATCGATCGCTGTTGAAATACAAAATATTCCAAACAACATATTTGATACTTGACCAAGGTAAAATGTTATTATTATTTTTTTATAATTATTACAGATTTTTATTACAATATATTGTTTCGCTAAAAGTACTTAGGATTTATATATAAGTATATTTAATACATCTTAGACTTTATGGAGCTGCCTAAAGGAGTACTTCGGTATCCGCTACTGCAAATCCTCGACGAGTAGTACTAGGTGTGTCGAGATTGTGCTCGTTATGTTAGCTATGATGAGATCTTACCTCTGGAAAGTGCGGATTGTGTTTAAGGCAAACTAGGCATGGGTGCCAGATTAAATGAGGGCGCGAGCGAAAGTTTTTAAAAGAAAAAAAATCGAATGGAACTACGAGGATCAGGTTAGGAGTAAAACTTGGATGTATTTTAAATTCTTTAAAAAAATTACGTGTAACATGACCGCTTAAGGTACATTTGAATTTATCAAAAGTTATTTAATTTTATTTTTATTTTATTTGCAATTTTCTTGGTAGAACTTTGAATAAAAAGTTGCGATAGAATTTAAAAAAAATTCACGTGTAAATGTAAACATATTATATTTTTAATTAACAAAATGTAAACACAGCTGTATAAAAGTGAGTTGCTGATTAGTAAAGATAAGTCTAGCCTAAATATTTAGCCATAATTTCTTGCTTTTAGCAAAGTCTAGCTATGGGTATTTGTATGTCTGATTGGTTTGTATGTGTGTTCTACAGCTGCGAGTATTTCAGTAGTTTTTGTGGCATTCCTCGGGGAGGCCTAGGTTCAGCAGTGAGCTTGTGAGAGCTGTAATAATGATGAAGAATGATGAATCTTTAACGAATTTATCTAGAAGGATTTTTAATGATTTCAGTATAATATATTATGCATCTATGTAATTTGACTATATACTAAAATTTTACCTAATATTTTTGTACTAAAACTAATAACACTAATTTATTGCAGCTTGGAGGCGACATACATTATCCAATTGCATCCCTTAGATATTGAAATAGGTGATTATGGGAAATACTAAAATAATCATGGCTTCCGACAGAGAGTGGTATAACCATTCAGTATACACCAGAATTAAAATATACAGACTGGAAACAGCAGCATAAAAGGTGCAGGTCTGATACTGCGATCGTCAAACCGTATGAAAGTCGTCGTGAATAGGCAACCCTACCACAGGAGAGGCCCATGTCCAGCAGTTGTCTTTTTATGGGCTAATGAAAAACCACACACGTCATAGATCCGCGTTGCAACTATATAATGGTTGTAGCACGAATGGATCAGCTCGACCGGGGAACGACCATGTTCTCACAGAATACGAGCGTAAAGTAACAGCTAGCTTAATGCTGCCTTGTGTCATATGGTGAGAGTAGAGAACCGAAGACCCTTTTTGCTAGAAAGGAAGCGTTCCATCTTAGTTCTGAGGAGTGAAAACACATCTGCATTGATTCTTAGTTGAGTGTAAGTGGAGATTTCTATGTTCCATAGCTTCCACTTACCATCAAGAGAACTTTGTGCTCGTTTGTCATCCTTATTCTATTTCAAAAGAATACCAATCCGATATTCACGTTTTCGTCCAGATATTCTATCATTTTTACCGGACCCTTTTGCTAGGGGTTCCATTTTTTGGAATATATATTAAATTTTTGAACGCGTTATACTCTAACATACTTAAAAATCCGATATACACGCTTTTCGTCCGTGATATTCTATAATATTTTGCACAGTGCAAGCTCTCACCCCTATAAAATAATTATAGGCATGTGTCATCGTATTATCGGGATTACCACTTCCATTACTCACAAGGTAAACGCTAAACCATGTTATGAAACCATGCAAATCTACGCTTCGAAACAATAATATTATGAGGAAGTTTATATTTATTTATTTATTCATAATTTTGGTTAATACACACATTTTGTTAGTATACTATATAAATTGGGTTTCAGTGCCTCTCTGCAGGACAATCTTGCCTTCCATATATGGAAATTAGCAGGCTGTTGGTACTGTCTTTCACATGATATACACATCACATCATCACATCAAGGAGGCTCATTTGCGTAATATTACTTCAAAGCTACCCAAGCGTGCCTCGACAAGCATACCTGATGCACTGCAAAAGCGTGACAGCCCCAACAACATCCTGAATCCAATATTCGTATATCAATATCGTAATAAAAAGGGTCTTCGCTCCTATTCATACGACACACATCAGTATTAAGCTGCTATTTTACGTTGATATTCTGTAAGAGCGTGGTGCTTCTCCGGTCGAGTCGATCCATACGTGCTACAACCATAATATAGCTGTCGCATGGTTCTACCACGTATTCACATTAAATATTGAACTTTGACGTTTAAAGTAATTTAATTTTAAAATTTAACATTTAACATGATAAAAACCGTAAAGATAGTTTTATTCAATTTAATTTAAAATTGTATTAAAAAGTAGATTTTTGCAATTCACAATGAAGGAGCCTGTTAAGATAAACCGTTGGACTTATCAAAGGAGAAATTTTACAAAGGAATTTTTTCTATTATTATTTTAAAGTAGGTCAACTAGCTAGCTAGTGCTTGAAACAATTAGAGCGATTGGATTATTAAAATAGTAGTTACAAATAGTGGTAATAAAAGAAAGTATCATAATTCATAACTATCAAATTTTTAATCTCCTATAACCGAGTTTAAGTAAAGGCGCAGATACCGCGTACTTATCGTTAGAATCTCATGGTGGTGACTCATTCGATAGGAAAACAATTCGGATATAACCGGAGAGAGATCAGACGCTTCCTGCTACTGATAATGTATTGACAGGAAACTCCAATAACTTATTTTAGACCGACCGGACTTAGACAGACCGGGATTTGAACCAAGGACGACAAGAATAGGAGCCGCGCTTACGAACACTAGACCAATGCAACAGTTGAGAATAGAAAGATCCAAAATGTGACAGACGGCTGAAGCTCTTGTTAAACCATATTGCTTATGTTGACCAACAGACTGTTACAGCATATCAAAAAACAAAGAAGAAGAAAACGTTAGCCTTTGGATCAAAATTGAATAAATATGTGTAAAGTTCACTTTTAGATTAATAAAATAAACTCGGATTTAAAAGATTTACACAGATTTATTCCGCACAAGTTACTCTCTTGGAGGTTACAACACGAATGAATTTGTCTATGGAATGAACAAAGAATATATAACTATCCTATACAGGAAAGAATGAATGAACTATCCTATCTATTCTCGAAGACAATTGGTCATAGATAAATGCGGTATCGATATTTATATCGATACTTTGCCCTTTTTAAACAATATCGATTTATATAGCAAATAATAATAATAAGTTATCATTACAAAGGCGTAAATAAAGAAATAATTCAATATAATCACCCTTTAAATAATATGTATGTTAACAACTCGGCCATCCTCCAACAAGTGAGTCCTCTCACTTGATCTATTACAAAGATAACATGATTGGTTTCGTAAAATTTACATTATAATATGTAGAGATGTTATTCAATTTAAAAAGTAATACAGCTAGTGCTTATACCTTATATAAATAGGAAGGCAAGTGTGAAAAATGAAACGCTAAGTAAATAAATGAACACTACATATTGGCGTAGTCTGTTACGATCTGCAACCATCTGTGAACAGTTTTCACTGATTGCTCGCAACCAAGCCGTTAACACTCATGCATAGTCTGCTATGATCTGCGATCATCTGTGAGTTCTTTTCACTGATCGCTCATAGCCTATGTCATTTTATAGAAGTATACAATCTGTCATGATCTGCGATTATCTGTGCGACAACACTAACCGCTCACGACCCATACACATCTACTACATCTTTTATCACTACAGAGCAGTCTACTTCGATCTGTAACCTTCCGTACTTTCATCATACACTAGTTATTCCTAAGTCTAAGGATAACCACCATTTTCAAAACGACAAAATGACACAAATACATAAAGAAATTTATAAAATACGATTTTTTTAAATTATTTAATTTACACTCATCAGTCATTTTATAGAAGTGTACAGTCTGGCATGATCTGCGATTATCTTTGCGACAACACTAACCGCTCACGACCCATACACATCTATTACATCTGTCATCACTACAGAATAGTCTACTTCGATCTGTAACCTTCCGTATTTTCATCATACACTAGTTATTCCTAAGTCTAAGGTTAATCACCATTTTCAAAACGACAAAATGACACAAATACATAAAGAAATTTATAAAATATGATTTTTTAATTATTTAATTTACACTCATCAGTCATTTTATAGAAGTGTACAGTCTGTTATGATCTGCGATTATCTGTGCGACAACACTAACCGCTCACGACCCATACACATCTATTACATCTGTCATCACTTCAGAATAGTCTACTGCGATCTGTAACCATCCATATTTTCATCATACACTAGTTACTCCCTAACTCTTAGGTTAATCACCATTTTGCAAACAACAAAATGACACAAATACATAAAGAAATTTATAAAATACGATTTTTTTTAATTATTTAATTTACTCATTACTTTAGTCGGTACCATTGTCATAATCACTATGGTCGTTCTCGCTTTCCGCTTGAGATCTCTTTATAATTTAACCAAGGATGTATTTTATCCAGCGCTACTACGTTTTCGTATCGTCTTTTCCCTTTTCTCGTAAAGGTGTATCCTTCAACAAGAAACCTATCATTCGGTAGTAATTTCTTAATCCTGTACGGGCCATTGAATTTTGGTAGTAATTTTTTTGATTTACCTAAGTGTTCTCTATCAACGACTGTTCTCTCAATCCTAATTAAATCGCCTTCTTTATACTTTGTTGCGTGCTTTCTTCGTTCATCAAACGCCTTTTTTGAATTTTCTTGTTGCTTCTCTATTCTATCACTCGCTGCGGATCTCATTTCCACCAATTTTTCTCCTTGTGTATACTCAGTTGTTGGACTTATAACATCTCCGAGGATAGTCTCTGAAACATTCATAAGTTTATAACCAAATAATAAATCTGAGGGACTTTTGCCAGTTGCTCTGTTCACAGTTGTGTTCATCCCTAACTGTATATCAGCGACATACTCATCCCAGGTGTTATCATTCTTACCATGACATTTAGTTCTTAAAGCATCCGTTATCGTCCTATTATACCTTTCTACTTGTCCATTGGACCTCCGGTGTAGCAACTGCGTTTAATATATGTTTCAAAGCTAAGCCCTTCGTGAACGACTTAAATTTTGCACTCGTAAAGCATGTACCTCTATCTGTTATTAGTCTAGATGGGACTCCAAAATAACTAAAATGTTTGCGGAATATTTTAATTGCGGTTGTGGATTTTGTGTTCCTAACCGGTTTAATGTTTATAAATTTTGTACAAGCATCTACAATAACCAAAATATAAGTATTGCCTCTTCGAGATCGTACGAAAGGGCCTAAATGATCGGCATGTATTGTATGGAATGGTAATTCAATTTTGGGGATAGGATGAAGCATGCCTTCTTTCCTTCCACCCGGGGCCTTATGATGCGCACATTCAAGACACGATGTTACGTATTTTTTTGTAAAACGCCTCATTTTGGGAAACCAGAACATACCTTGCAGACGACTAATAGTCTTATCAAAACCGAAATGTCCTACTTCGTCGTGGTTCATTCGTAATACTTGCCACCTTACTGATCTTGGAACTACCCAGAGGATACCATCATCAACTATACGGTAAACATGATCTCCTTTCAACAGAAAATTTTTATAAATGTCTGCAACAGATTTCGTGCGACTATCTTGCAGTACCTCCTTAATGCCTTTAATTTCATCATCGTTACTCTGAACTGTAGCGATCCAGTCCTTTACATCAATTTGTAAAACATCAATCACCCGCGACTTATCTTCAGTAGAGGGTTCGTCCACAGGGCTACGACTTAGGGCATCAACGTGTGCCATTCGTGACCCGGCTCTGTACTCAATATTGCAGTCGTATACCTGGAATTGCACCCACCATCATGCTATTCTTGGTAACAAATCCCTTTTTGTTAGCGTGGTCCGCAGCGCATTACAGTCGGTAACGATTTTAAACTTTATACCTAAAAGATATACGCGAAATCGGTTAAGTGAGTTAAGGACAGCAAGAGTTTCTAATTAGAAAGAATGGAAACGCTGTTCTTCCGCGGTAGTCTTCCGACTATAATACGCTACTGGTCTAAGCAATCCATCCCGTCCCATTTGCATAAGTATGCCGGCAATTCCTTGTTTCGACGCATCCGTATGCAATTTCGTTTACAACTTTGGGTCATAGAGGGCCAACAACGGTCTTTCCACTAATTTCTTTTTTAACGTTTCAAATGCTTTTATATGCTCGTGAGTCCAAGTCCATTCAAAATTTGCCTTCAAAAGATCAGTAAGAGGTCGTGCTATAAGAGCAAAATTTTGGACAAAGCGTCTAAAGAAGCTTGTAAGCCCGATTAACCTCCTCAGATCGTGAACATTTTGTGGTGGAGGGAATTAATAAATAGCATCTGTTTTTTTTTTTGCACCCGGACGGAAACCTTTGCCATTAACTCTAAAACCCAAAAAGTCTATTTCCTCAAAGAAGAAGTAACACTTTTTGAGTCGCAAAGTTAACCCTGCTTCGCGTAATAACCCCAAAACTTCCTCTAGCCGGTTGAGACCCTCATCAAAATTTTGCGCTGGTACAAGCACATCGTCCATATAAACGAGTACGTACTTTACCTTAGATTTAGTTAATATTTTGTTCATTGTACGTTGGAATAATGAAGGTGCATTGGCTAAGCCTAATGGCATGCGCGTGTACTGATACTGTCCGTCGGGCGTCACGAATGCAGTCTTGTCTTGTGATTGCTCCGATATAGGTATTTGGTAGTATCCGGACGCCAAATCTAAGGTAATAAACAGAGAGTTTCCAGACAACATATCTAACTGATCATCAATCAATGGTAATGGGTAATGCTTTTTTCGTTTTTTGTTATTTAGGGCCCTATAATCAACACATAGCCTCTTTTCCCCAGTTTTATTTTTGACAAGCAAAATTCGGACTTGCATATGAAGAAGTTGATTCACGTATAATGCCTGCGTCAAGCATTTCCTGTACCATTGATCGAACTTCCGCTCTTTCGGGATATGACAATCTATATGGTCGGTAAACGACAGGTTTGTTATCGTTTAGCTCGATGTCCATTTTTACTATGTCTGTCATTCCTAAGTGACGTAAACTATTTGAAAAACACGTTTCGAACCTTTTCAGAAGATCTTTTAATTTCGACAATTCGTCGTTACTTAGTTGTTCACCGACATGAAGATCAGATTCGGCACCGGGATCGTCAAGGTTTAAAACGTTTACATCGAGAGTACGATTCAAAAGTAATGCGCGCGTCACCAACGAGCCTTTTTTCAGGTTAATACAATTTTTCGAAACACTCTGAATAACTAAACCGCCAGTACCATTACTAACACTATAATTGCCAGGCAATAAATAGTACTGGTATCCTGGTATACCACGCAGCGTACCGTTAACATATAAGTCTCCTGAGCAGTCACTATCGCAGCGTATTGAAATAGCGATCATTTCATTTGCCTTAAGCGCTACGTCACTTTGTAGAAATAATTTAAATTTATTCGATGGGTAACGAGTAAAAGTTACAGATTCGAAAGTTTTAGCAATGACAATTCCGGGTTTTTCTGTAAAATCATGACCAACAAGTATGGGATATTTGATAATACTATCATCGACCACGCAGACATTTATGTCATCAGAAATCCCTGGAATCTCTAAGGTTACCAATGCCAAGCCCACGGGTAGTATTGTATTATTCCCTATCCCTCGTAGTAATGGTAAATCTCGAGTAGCCCATGTCAAACCTAACATTTTTGCAACGCTTTGCTGCATCAAAGTACACTGGCTACCTAGATCTATGTAGCCTTCAATCACCCTACCATTTACATTAACTTGCATTTTGTATTTACTATCGTATTCGTTATTAAGCTTTAGTTGCACGACGCTTTTCTCATGTAAACTATCACTTTTATTTTTGGAATCGGTTTGAACCCTTGTACACTTTTCGGCTAAGTGGCCTAACCTATCGCAATTCGTGCATTTTACAGTCTTTTTCGTGCATTTATAACTATAATGCCCCGATTCGTTACAGTTATAGCAAATAATATTCGAATTGAGATGTAGTACGCGACTGCCTCCGACTAGTTAATGGGGTATTATTAGCGAAGGCTGTTTTTTTATCTTGAACGCTCCTTCCCTTATTGTAATCACGGGGTTGCTGTTTGACTGAAAATATTCTAAAACTTGTTCAGGCTCCGGCATTTGGCAGCCTTAGCTCCCAACCTAACCAAACGATCTTCTATACCATAAAGAATGCAATCAACGGCACGTTTACCTTCGATCTCGCAACGGTTTAATAAATTTAATTTTTCGTAATAATAAAGCTCTAGGGACTCGTTACACCTCACTCATTTAGACAGCATTTCGGTCAACAATTCGGCATAATCGTCACTACTGGGAAAGGATTCAATAAGTTTTGTTTTCCAATCAGACCACGAGAACGACATAGTGGGTAACGCTTGGTACCATACTCTAGCTACCCCCGACAGCTTAGGTTATAGCATAATGTATGATTTGGTCATCACCCCATTTATATAACTTAGCACACTCGTCCACTTTATTCAACCACATATGTTCTGTTTACTTTTAATCATAGGATCGAATTCGGGCACCACATTGCCTAACGTAGGAAACTTATTACCATCAGGGCGGGTAGATGACAAACATTTTACTAACTCGGATAAGATATGTAATGTACTATCGCTACCTGCTTCAGTCGATGGTTTGCGACGCGACGTTTCTCCTGTTCCTTCAGACACACGAGGCTGGAGATTCTCTTGTAGATCACCACGATGACGCTTACGGGATCTACGTCCGAGTGTACAACCACCCGCCGACTCGCGACAAGGAGTTCCGCTCCTAGTTGGAGTTGGTGTGCGACAATGACGTCTTCCACTTTCACTTAATCTCGCGCGTTGACGACGAGTGACATTATCTTGACGGCTTCCATCTGAGTCCGCAGAATGTGTATTACATCGCCTTTTGTTCGATTCTTTGTCACGGCGATTTTTATGATGTTTTTTATGCTTGGATCTACTTTCTGATTCACGGTGAGAATGAATTTTTTCTCTTGCGATGACGTGATCGTCACTTCCTACGACCATCGTCGTTTTCTATTTCGTTATTCATATTTTTTTAATTGTCTTAAAAATGACACGTGGAAAAAAAACGTAATTACTTGAATTTTAGTATAAATACACTATGGGGTCTTGTTTATCCCACTTCTGAGATGTAAAGTTCTCTTTTAGATTAATAAAATAAACTCGGATTTAAAATATTTACACAGATTTATTCCGCACAAGTTACTCTCTTGGAGTGTTACAACACGAATGAATTTGTCTATGGAATGAACAAAGAATATATAACTATCCTATACAGGAAAGAATGAATGAACTAATCCTAAGATCCGCTATAACAGTTTTCAAAGACAATTGGTCATAGATAAATGCGGTATCGGTATTTATATCGATACTTTGCCCTTTTTAAACAATATCGATTCATATAGAAAATAATAATAATAAGTTATCATTACAAAGGCGTAAATAAAGAAATAATTCAATATAATCACCCTTTAAATAATATGTATGTTAACATATGATACTACGTAACAACACGGTCATAATTAACCCGCATCTATCGACTTATTGCATCTCTTATTAGGTCGTCACGCCATCTTAACTTCTTTTACCATCGGTTATCAGTGTCCTCTTAACGGTAAGCTAAGTGTAGGCCGGCCGTACACTCGAAGCAATACCAGTGCCAGTAAGACATGGAGAAAATTGATACTATCTGAGAAAAATCACAAAATCCATGCCATTCATGTTTAGTGTCGATTTGGACTCGTACTTAGCCATCTATGTATTGTAAAGCCAGATAAATATTGTAGTCCTTTTCTATAATTAAGACGTTTTAAGGCTAAATATTGCAGAATTTCTTGACGTATTCAAATATCGTCACGAATAGTTTACGCTCATAATTTGTCATATATTTATACAAAAATTAATAATTATGACTATAAATGTTTTGTCTATCGCACTAGTAACCTAAGAACGTTACTTTGAGGCATTTGAAACCGTGGTGGTGTAATTTTTAAAGTTGGCCTTTAATTTTTTTAGTTTTTTTTTAACCCTACTGAGTGTACTAAGAAATATCACAAACTTTAAGTCTTGTAAATACTCGTAGTTACAGAAAAACTTTACGCCATATTTTGTCACATTTAATTTGTCTCCATATTTATATGGACGAGATCCCGCCTAAGAGTATAAACTATTTACTAATAAAATAAAAAAAGAATCGTCAAAATCGGTTCACTACTGACGAACGTATTGCGTATCGTACAGACACGAAAACACACAATCGAATTGCGAACCTTTCTTCCTATATTGAACTAAGACAAACATTAATATACCACCGCCGCATTATACCCGCCGTTCCGAAATATAATTTATTCCTATAATATATATTAATAAAATTATATATCCGAATTATATTTCGGAACGGCGGGAATCCACTCACCTTGTTTGGTCTCTAACAATTAACGTGAGTGGATTCCCGCCGGCACGACCGATTTTTAAGTTAATGAAATTGCACAAACAAACCTGCATACATGAGAATCTCTTACATGTTTCCTTTCGTGTCTATCGACTGTCGTAAGAAGTGACTTTGGGAAATGTCAAAAAACTTTTCTATATTATATTATAAGTGATGGAGCGACGCTACAGCTGCATTATAGTAGTAGCATGATTAGGTCGGCAAACTGATATGTTTCGTATGGTGAGTGTAGAGAACAGGAGACCCTTTCCCATCTTAGTCCTCAGGGGTAATAACGCATCTACGTTTTGATTCTTAATCAAAGATAAATGTAGATGTCTATGGACAGCGCACGTTTGTCATCTTTATTCTATATAAAAAAATCTTTTGGCTTCCGATAGATGGCGATTTAACCATTTCGTAATGGCAGACGTAAAATATTGGCAGACGGGTAGCAGCGACAAAATCGCAAACGTCTGTTGTTTAAATCGTTTAAAAGCGTGACGATTAAGACAAATCCTACAACGGGAGAGCCCCGTGTACAGTTCACGGGGCTCTCCCGTTTGACGAAATGGACTTTCATCAGCCGATGAAGTAATAAGAGCGATGAAGATGATAATGACTTGATTTGCCTCTGAACATAAGGTCTCCGATACGGTGAATCTACTCATACATCAGTGTACGTGTCTTCCGTGGGAGTTGATTATGGCTCGTAGCACCGCAGTATATACTAATAGTCACAGTACAAAATGTTTACAACCTCTGACGCTGCTCCCCGTTTAAAGTTTACGTATTTTGCATCTGCTTCTTATAACTATAGAGTAAAATCCATACAGAGAATGCGATAATTCACCATTTTCTGTTACTTCATCATGGAGCTATTATGTACTACGTACTAGAGGCGACACTGCATTCAGCTACTCTGTTCCACTCAACTGCGGTGCATACTCTACAATCAATCACTCGCTGGCGCTTGTAGAGTTGTCACGTGTTGTGTTGATTTAAAAAAAAATCTCTTGATAAAAATATGCCGTCGTGTGTAATTAGATATTGCACAAATAATTCAAGAAATGTCAGTAAAAACCAAGGAATTACTTTTCATCGGTTAATAAGATACTTAATCAATAAAAAAAGTTTTATAGAATTATGGATCAATAATAAAAAGTTTATTCCTAAGACGCCATCTCGTGTCATGGATTATAGATTATGAAATTAATATGTTCAGATGCGAAATGTCTGTGGGTATTTAAGTATAGGACGAATATATTATTATACACATTATTTTTGTAGAAACACATATAAGTTATTGTAATTAGGCTAAAGTTTTCATGTTTAAATCTGCTTATTATTACTTTATTTTATTTTTAGGTTTCCACATCAGTCAAAATGTCAATTTTCAACTCTCGCATGCCCAGCATTTATAAACGACTCTTATTCTAATTTAAATAAAAATATGTGTAATTTAAATGTTATGTTAATAAGTTTTGTTAAACATACATTTAGTATGTTTTTTTTGTATTTGAAATTTTTAAATATTCAGATAAAAATATCACTAAAATGTAATTGTGATATAATATTATGTAACATTACATTAAGTAAGCAAATATAATATACAATATAAACGAAAAAATTTAAATATTGTTCTTGATATAGTTTACCTATTTAACAATACAATCTACTATTACCTACGGATCATTCTACCCATGTTTATTCTATGATAAAAAAAACCAACCGCACGAACACAGAGTAGCGCACATTTTTGTTTGAGATAGCTGTTCTGGTATATAAGTACATATTACTTCAATGTACTTCATTGGCTACCTAGCTTTTCCTGAAGGATTATCTCTGTGTAACAGACAGAGGTTAATTTGCACAGATATTGATCTTTGTTTATTTATTTAGACTTTGTAAAATCAAATGAAACTTTTTTATCTACTAGCTAAAATTGTTATAAATATATACATAATCCAAGATACAGACTCTCTGCTACGCCTGAAGCATAGATTATTAGAGCAACGAACGAGCTTGTAACCCCGTTATCACGACGAGAATTGCAAGTTTGAGGAATAAATCCATTTGTAAGTTCGTTTGTCACTTCAGTTTTATAATAAAAAATCCCTTAAGATCGATTTACACTTCGACAAGTACAGTAGCGAGTTAACTTGCGAACCTGGCGAGTTAAGTAGAAAATCTCGTTTGAACGGCAATAAGCGAGTTAAGTAGCAAGTTAACAATTAAGTTGAACGGGATAGCCAGCCGGGCTATTTTTCGACGACTGAATTGCGAAGTGTTGCCCTCCCGCGAGTCTCCCGTCACCCACAGCTAAACTCGCCGCTTGTGTAAACGAGCGAGTTTAGTTCAAGGCATTAGTTGACAGGACGCAACGTTTGCGCGCCAAAACGTATAATTGTACTTTTATAATTAAACTCGCCAAAAAGTTTGTACAGTACTGTTTATTGAATATTTTTACGTTTTATATTGAGTTTTAATAATGAAATGGACGGAAGATATCACGTATAAATTCGTATAGGAGTATTTAGAACAAGATTTTTATATAATAGTAGAAGTTCAAATTATAAAATAAAACCTGTTCGAGATGCTGCACTCATGAAAATTCTTAAAAACTTCTTTAATAACAACCATTTATATTTCTATAACTATATCATTTAATTCTTGACGTACTCCTAGAACCATCTTAAACGAAAACAAGAAAAATTCTGACGTCTTGAAACTTCATACACCAATGAAATCTATGAAGTAATGTCCTTAACTAAACTCGCCACGAAGACATTGTTTGAACGCTACTGCCTACTTAACGGTTTACTGTCAACTGCCCTGCAACTAAACTCGCTACTGTACTTGTCGAAGTTTAAATCGGTCTTTAGTGATTTTAATTAAGACGGGCTTTTAATATGGCTTAAACAAGCAAGGATAAAAAACGTACACACCGGCTGCACGGTGCCTCTACCACTTTCTACTTATTCTTCATCGGCCAAAATTCGACTGCCAAATGTGAGCCTCTCCCATTGTGGATGGTTTTGGCTTGTAGTGATGATTACCGTACCATATGTCCCGCACTTTGAAGTTATGACCATCGGCAGTTAACCCGCAATCTATTGGAAGTCATGAGATCTTTCTGACATCTGCTATAGAATGGATTCTCTTACACTGCCCCATACGATAAATATCTAACATGTTGAATGAAAAGAAGCTCCGACTTCTGTATGAGAGTGACTTTTTTATATAGAACAAGGGTGACAAACGAGCACACAAACTACCTGGTGGTAAGTTGATGCTGTGGTCCACAGACATCTACATCTATACTTGATTTGGAATCAAAGTAAAACTGATGACAAAGGAGTTTCCACATGGTGGTAAGTAGCTAATGCATTTCATGAAAGCCTGCAGTCTACATTAAAAAAGAAGGCTACATATGCGTTGTCACTCTTGAGGATTATGATTGAATACTTCATTTACAGTAAAAATGGTATCCGGTTTTCCACACTCACACCACGAAAGACAGGTGCATTAAGGTGCTATTAACATATATTTTTTATTACTGATTTTGATACATAGATGCACATCATTAAATTAATTGTATTTATTATGGTTTCTCAATTTATGCTGGACTAAGAAATAATGAATGGGATTCCCATTCATGATTACTTAGTCCAGCATAAACGCTCCACGCTCTCACAGAATACCAGCGTCAAATAGCAACATAATACTGTTGTGTTTCGTATGGTGAGTGTAGAGAACCAGAGACACTTTTAAATGTAAACGAGGCATTCCTTCCTAGTCCGTTAGGGTTACAACTCTTTCGCGTTTTATAAATGTAAATGTCTAAGGGCCACAGTATTCACTTATAATCATTTGAGCTATGTGCTTGTTTGTCACGCTTATTCTATATAAAAAATAGACTAATTAAACGGCGTGTTTGCTTACCAGTAAACGTAAATGTACAACATAGCATAAAAAAAGCACAACGTAGAAAAGCTAGCTAAAAAGATTTACGATTTTAAATACATATAGTAGGTTCAATGAAATATCAAACAAGCTAGCGAAGAGGTCCGTCCATTCATTTTATATCAAAGAGGTAGCGTGATTCTTTGTAATTTTTCGCTTTTAATATTCTGTGATTCACTGCCTCGTTTTTAATAAAGTTAACAGGAAAATTTACTTAATATTTTCTACTTAAATTACATACGAAATGAATCATTGCATTAAAACACATTTTAAATAAATTTAAAAAAGTACGCTAAAATTTTACTAAATAAGGAAGGTTTCAATTTGTAATATTTCGTAGACCATATAATCAATAGCGCAATATTCATAAAGTCCGACAGTTAGACATTCTGAGGACAATGTGTGAGGACACCCTAATAACAACTGATAGCTTAGAAAACACTACGGTTGTAAAACCTGGCTGCCAAACGTAGTAACTATGAAAAAATTCCCTCTATATGGTTCATTAGTAGACTTATATACGAGTAGGCTGTAACGGATGTCCATCCATGTAGCAGTATTCCCGATGAACAGGAACTGTGGTAATAACTGAAGCTATAATAATTATTAATCACGTGGCCTGATTTGATTTGTAGTCATTCATACTGCGCGAGTATAGTTCATAATGCCGCGTATTAATTACTTGGTCCAAAACAAAACACACCTTTTAAAGTCAATAAATAAATAAAACTGTAGTGTTGAGGATGCCCCAGTTCGTCCTCTTCGCGGTTCATGATATTCGAAGTATTCTTCTCCAACACCACATTTTGAACGCATGCAGCTCGAATCGTCCATGCTTCAGAGCCAAAGAACACTAAAGAGAGAATACTAAAGTACTAACAAATCACTTTTTGGTGACATTAGAGATCTTTCCGTTTCGTCAAATTCTTGTTAACCTGCTTATTGCACCACCAAACGTCAGTGATTACAATTATTCTTACCTACTAAGTATACTATAGTTAAAGAATAATTCTATTTAAATTTAAATAAAAACACTTGACAGGCAGGTGGCAACTTCAGTACTACTACTATCCTTTTCCTCACTACTTTCCCTCCGTCTCCCCTAAACATCCAAACATTCACAGGACGATATCGTAGTAGATATTCTTATACGGACGGCCTGATAAACGGAATATGAATGAAATGCAATCTCACGATCCGTTACCGCTGTCAAAGTAGGCACATAAAAATACAATCTGTGTAAAAATAACGTAGAAAAGTTCTGTTCTAGATCGAATTCAAACATTGTTTATTTTATTAACATGGTTTCGAAAGCCTTGAATTATTTTTATGAAATAAATCTAAATTTAAATTGATGTAAGTTTTTGTGAAATATCAGTAATAAATAATGGCTACAGAGAGTAAGACTGGTCCAAGTTTAAATTTCAGTGAAAAATAAACAAAAAGGAAAATAATTTTTGTATTTGTTTCTGGAAGTATAAAAATTATTCATTTATTTATGCAACTTTGTCTTATAATATTTAGTGTCGGATTATCTTAACTTTGCCATCAGTCTGCTAACTTATGTCTACAAAAATAAAAAGGAAACTAATAAACTAAAAAATAAGCTTTGAATAAGCTACAATAATAAAAAAAATCAAATATTAAAACAATAAATCATGCATACTTTTAGATAAAAAGAATAACCATTCAGAAAACAGGATTCAGATTAATGACGACCTCAATTCATATATCGGCGCTGCCTTATATAAATAAGAGAAACGAATTGAAGCCTAAATCACGCTTTCGAGGTTTCCGGAATATTGCGGTACATATTATAATACAGCTCGATACATGAACCGTTGGTCACTTCCTGAGCTGAACACCTTACCCAGCGGTAGATATCCTCTTTTTCTTTCACGACACGAACTGTTGAAGTTTACTTTAAATCAACTCTCGTCACATCTCAGAACAGTCTGAAATTTTGCAGACGTGTTAAATGGCGATGACAAAACAATAATTCCAAGACAATATTACGAGTCGTTTATGTTTTGTTTTGCAGGTTTAATAAATTTATTATTTGTTTGGTTTTGTGAAGTCTACACAAACTTAACGCACTTAAAGAGGCGCTTGCATAATAAAGTATGTATGCCACAGCACATGTTGTACGCCACAGCACAAGGCTTCAAGCCATTACACTATTTAATTCTTTGCCTATCTCATTTTAAGTTATTTATTGCCACCAAAAATTCCAAAATAAACTCAAATCATTATTAATTAAGTACTTAAATGACAAAAATAAACTTAATAGATGTAAATTTTTTTTGTTTATGTACTGCTTAATATTTTATAATCTATTATGACATGAAAAGTATTAAATGTAAAATCTTCTTATTTAAGTCAATTGCATGTAAACGTAATTCTTCATTCTGTGTAATTAATTTTCCAATACAATGTAATATTGTTCTATGGAATAAATGACTAAGACTATGACTATGATTATGTTATTACTCTAAGGCGTAATACAAAGCGAAATGTCAGTTTTCCAGTCTTATCGTGCGTGTCGTATTTGATGAATATAAACTTATAACATTAATCTAAACTTTGACTACTGGGCTTTTCCTTGAAACCAAGCATAGATACAACAGTGTGAGAGACATAATGGGATGCGATATTAAATGCTTAGAACTTTGAAACTGCTTTCTAATCTTGCTCTTAGACATTGCTAGATTCTTAAGATATTATTTTAGTTTCTACTAAAATCATATTTTGTGAGTATGAGAAATATTTATAAGGAAATTTAACCCACTTTGCAATATAAATATAATCCTGTAGTAGAATGCTTAAACTGCCAATAACAGGATAAATAGTTATCTGTTTGTAAAATGTTTAAAGGGCAATGTCCAAAATCTCCCTTTGCAATAAAAGCATCGGACGTACACGATAATTAATTATTTATTTTATTATATTTTTAAAAATACTTTTATAATACGGAGTAGCTGCATGCCAAAATGTACATTAAAAAGTATTCTATTCGACTAATAACATTAATCGCCGCCACCTTTGCCAAACATCATGTGGTTTCGAAAATGATTAGGGATGACCAATCGATTGTAATCGATCATTTGATTTTTTTATTAACCGTTGCATGCTCTTTTAAATTTTGAATCACATGTTCAATTTATTTTGAATAAAGTCCAAATGGAAACTACAGTAAAAATAGTAATATCTCAATAGTCATATAAAAATAGTCAGTCATTCCGTTACTGTTCTTCCCTAAAAGTACAATTTAAAAACCTACTCTATGAACTATGAACGAGGTCATACTCGATTTTAAATATGTAGTTAGAAAAATGCTGAAGTGGACAACACCCAATTATTTCATCATGATCAATATTTTTAATGACGGTTTAGAAAAATATGTGGTTTAATTCTAACTAAACGATCTTACAAGTTTACGAAAATTTATACAAAAAATACCACTTATCGTTATTACATGTATTATAAATGTTTTATTGAAAAAAAGCAACATTACAGAAATCTAATCTGCAATATTGTATATGGTATATACTTGTACCAATATTAATTATAATAGATGTTACAATAAATATTGTTACAATTATAGAAGAAGTAGAGAAGTATAGGGTTACTATAAGGCACACTTGTTACGGTATTAATTACTATCGTATGAAAAATGTTGTTGTAATACTGTTTGTAACCTATGGCCATAAAATAAAAATGAAATATATCTTTTCTGCAGCTAGTCCGCTATAAAAATACGATCAAATAGGAATTCACTAATGATCGACAATACAACGCACTTTTTCCCAATGCTTTTGGTTCCAGGGCGAACAATGTATGGGCGCAGAGCAATGTCCCTTGAAATTAATTTACGCATTCTTGGAGAGGATTGTTTCCAAAAACGTGATCTGTTTATTATAAAGTTGTTACTTCTTTTGTTAACAGTGTCTTAATATCTAAACAGCGATGAAGATCTGATATTATATATTATTGACCTATACAAAGGATGATCCATTCGATATTGGATATTAATATTCTTTCAAATTTTCCTCGTAAAATTTTCGTCGTCTAAGAATCGTTACTACCTGCAATTAACTCCACCGAAAACATAAATGTAAAAATATTATATATACAGGATTATTTTGTAATATACGCCCAAATTTCCAAAGGTTCTGAATAAGTAATATAGGCGAATAGTGAAAAAAATTATTAAAAAATAATCTCAGAAATTCTGTCCATTTTATCTTTTAAATTCAGAATGTATTATGCATTATTTTACCTGATTATCATTCATAAATATCTAACTCCTACTATATTTCTACTCACGCACACATCCGTAAAGATCGCTCATGATAAGGCACAATAGAGCTTAATCAGCCGGTTGCCTGTCCCCAAAGGCGGTTTTTTAGAGGGTATCACTAGGGTCCCCGGTAGGACAGTGAGCCCCTCATAACCACGATAGACCGGCTGTCGTGGTATGCGTAATGCATTTTCCGCCTCCCTACGTATAGGGTAGCCCTTTAATTGCTTCGGGCGCAAAAAAAAGCGTAGTTGTCCATAAATGACATACGTACAATTTGGGAAAATTTCAAATGAAAAAAGACGACTTATTTACTCGTATTTTCAAAAACTGGAATAACGGTATACCATTATTTCTATATTTTAACTTAAATGTAAAACTTGTGACTCTTAACTATCTGCAGTTTATGACTCATAATTATTTCCTCCACAAATATAAATGTATCTATACAAATAAATAAAATTGAAGTATATGTTTGTAATTTGAAAATAACAGCTTTTTACTAAATGCATATGAAAGTATTTATTTTATAGGATAGGGTGACAAACGAGCACACAGTCCACCTGATGGTAAGTGGTTGCTGTGGCCCATAGAGATTCACATCTATCCTGGATTACGAATCCAAATGAGGCGTTGTCACCCGTGAGGACTAAGATGAAATGCCTCGTTTCTAGAAAAAGGGGTTTCAAGTAAAAAATGTCTCCGGTTCTCTACACTCATCATACGAAACACAGCAGCATTAAGCTACTATTTTACGCTGGTATTCTGTGAGAGCGTGGTACTACCGATTCGTGCTACAACTATAAATATAATCCTGAATACTCCAATATAACTACAGCGTGGCTCTACCACGTATATATACGAATATATACGGTACTTATAATAAAAAATCAATTTTCAAAGTTTTTGTACGTCTGTCTGTTTGTTCCGGCTAATCTCAGAAACTGAAAAACTGATTTTGACTGGACTTTCACAGTAGGACTTTGATTATAGCAGATGTTATAAGGAGTAATTTAGGCTACTTTTATTTTAGAAAAAGAATTAGGGTTCCGCACAAAAAATTAAAACCAATGAAATTCAATCCTAATAAATGCCACGCGGGCGAAGCGCGGTGCACAGCTAGGTATATATATATATATATATATATATATATATATATATATATATATAGGAACTTGCCGTCGTATATACCATTGGGTATATACGACCACTTGGGTAGTCAGCTTCGCCAACAAAGGAGTTTATCTTTGAACGGGACTACGTGCTCAGTAGTGAAGGAAACCAGCATGTCTAAAAAATGAAATACTTCGAGGACAGTCTGTGAGCGCGTACTGCAGCGGGGCGGCCGATCAATCGGTCTATAATCCTCTCAGAGACAAAGGAGAGCTATTTCCAGTAGAACATATAAAGGCTGTAGCTTTACTTTTACCTAGCTTTAATTCATCGAACCAATCGATAGCTTAAGATGTGAGAAGGAATTTATATTGAGTTTTTATAGGAGTCCTAAGATAAATAAGAAGCTGTATCAAAGCTAAGGTAGGTACTGTAATACTGTGATCTTCATCGTCATCATCTTCATCATCATTATTAAAGTCCATAACAAAAGCACTGCTTAACATAAGCCTCCCCTAAGTAATGCCACAAAACACATCCCTGAGCCTCTTCTATCCAGCGCTTACTGCATCTCTTAAGAGCTCGTCGCTATATCTAGCGGGGGAGGAGGGACACTTACTACTACACTTCGCTTAGTAGTTCGTTAGACTATATTGCGTCATGTGGCGGCGTAGAGGAGACCATCACCTTGTTGGTGAAGTAAGTGTTGGCTCGACCGGAAAAGGACCACACTCTCACAGAATACAAGCGTAAAATAGCAGCTTAATTCTGCTGTGTTTCGTATGGTGAGTGTAAAGAACCGTAGACTGGTTTTTATTTTTTAGTCCTCAGAAGTGACCACGCATGTCATTCATTCAAATTTTGTCTGGCGAGGGAATATTTCCTTGCCGATGGGATCATAATGTAGCCTGAGCATCGGAGCTCCAAAGCTCAGCAAACCTAGAGTATTTTAAATAAGTACCTGCAAGGTCAATATATGAATCGCTAAATATCCATACATTATCTTTTTCATGTAATCCCCTTACACTTGTGATAGTTAATTTTCTATCGCGACGTTCTTATTAACTTCCTATCGCACTAGATTACAGAGTAAATAAGTTTATTACCTATAATGCAGTGCAGTCGAGAGTTTGTCGCACATATTAGAAAATTTCTTGTGTCTGGCCGTGTATGTTGCCTTATTATATTTTAGCTACGCTTTCGCTGCATGTAAGTTTGCTGCTGCATGCTGTTATTTAACGCTACTATTCTGGGTGGGCGTAGCCCTTCCATGTTCAAGTCGAGCCATTTGATCTAAGCCTACACAGCTTATACTGCTGCACCGTGGCACCACCACTTAGAAAACCTTAATTAAATGTAAATTTTCACCATCTTTTGTAACGCATACTGCAAAGGAGTGGAACAATTTCATTTCCAATAAAATCTGGGCGTATTCAAGGCAAGAGTGAATCGGCTTTTGCTACGCCAACACAGTTCGATTTACCGTCTGGGGCTACATCATCACTTATCATCAGATGGGATTGTGGACAAGAAAGCAAAGCACGCTTTTATATAATAACTTAAAAATAATATTATTTTTAATAAAAATAATATTTTTTGTAAAAAATAAGTTTGAAAATGATTTCAAAAATGGTTCTAGTATCGCATTTTATGTAAAATGCTAAGTGCGCCAGCAACGTACATTGATCGTGGATAACAATGGCGCCCAGTGCACAATGCAACTGAGAGCACTATTTCAATGAATTTTCATTGTTACTTTTCCAGTCTTCCATTTTAGTTTCTTTTTTATTTTCGGCACTTTTCCTAAAATAAGTATAACGTCTAATGAAAGATTTACGACTGGATTCTTACTATACAGGTGAAGAACTTTTTTTATCGAATCGTGCTTACATTATTGACACACTCTCAGTTTTCATATTTTATAAACAATTTTTAATTTAGTACTAGGCGCATCGTGGCGACTTAAAAAAAACATCACACCATTTTCTCCCATAGGTATTTTCGACAAGAAACAAGAAATCGCTGAATGACCTCTTAGCTTTCGATTGTCAAATCCTTCATAAAACAGGAGAGACCAGCAGTGGACTTTCACTAGTAAAAAGGCAGTAAATTTAATTTTTTGCCGACTTAAGCACGTTGGGCACTTTTAAGAGGGGAAAAAGCAATGAAATCGCATGACCATCACGCCCAGATACATAAAATTGACGAAAATAATGTAGAAAATCCAGTTGAATAAATTTTATAAAAGTGATATATTAGATTTACAATTTTTTTTGTATTATAACAATCGAAATAACATTATTTGTGATGTAAAATAGCGCAACAAATTTTATTACTATATTGATAAAAATAAATTAACAATAAACGTAAATTGACAGTAGAATAAAAATAAATATACATAGAGTAACTGACTTTTGTTTAGACTACAGGATAGAGAATTTTGTATAGATTTTATAGTACCAAACTTCTTCATAGAAAAGTAGTCTCTAAATGTAAGTTGTAATGGTTTAAAATGTTGTGGGTGGGTGCGGTCGCATGGAACCCTTCGGGATTTGACGGACGCATGCGACTGCATGGGATTTTATGGGGATTGAAGGGTTAAAAAACGGCGAAAGTTCTCACTTGGATTAAATATTCTTTTTAGTACGTATGTCACGCAATATCTTAGTCGATTAAGACCAATTTTAATGATCATTTTTTAATAAATGTAATAGTTTAACCCCTATGGGGAGAAAAATAAGGATGACGTTTATTTTAATCTATTTCTTGAGAAGACATTCGAGTGTGTGGTACTTTTGCCCTCAAATAACATAAAGTTAAATGTCAACCATTAGTTTACGTTGTAAGGCGACGCTGTAGAGTATAATGACTGCAGCAGGAAGGAGTCGGCTCAACCGGGGAAGAACCATGCTCGAACAGAATACTTGTGTGAAATAACAGCATAATACTGCTGTTTCGTGTGTCTTAGTCCCAGGACTAAGATCATTCGTCACTCGAGGAGTGACAATCTGCATTTTCGGTCATAATCGAACGTAGATATAGGTGTCTATGGACAAGAGAGTTCACAGACCATCGGGAGTATTGTGTAGTAAAAAAAATTAAATATCTAGGAAATAAATTCCGCGATAGTGAAATTTACAGGGCAGTCGTCTCTATGACTCGTTTTAACTTTCATTCCACATAACCAATTAAATAAATGTTTGAAGAAAAAGGGTTTAAAAATATCTTGCCAATTTTTGTCGCCAATCAAGAGTGCTATTATAGTTTTTAAGGACAGGATGATTAAAAATAATTAATCTACAAATAGTCTGTGATTTATTTTGTCTTAGACCTCAAATGTAACAACATATTTTGTTGCTTTCTCTATTTCACTTATCATCACATGTAATCTTAATATATATAAATTACATGTCACGTTGTTTGTCCGCGATGGACTCCTAAACTACTCAACTGATTTTAATCAAATTTGCACACCGTGTGCAGTTTGGTCCCACTTGTGAGATAGGAAAGTTTTTTTTGCCCATGAGTGACCCACAATATTTTTTGGGAATTTAAGAATTTTTAATGGGACATGACAGGGTCGTCGAAAAGGACAGAACAACGTCTGCCTGGCAAGCTAGTAACATTATAAAAGATACGAAATTATGATATAGAAAAACTTTTACTGACAATTTTTTTAGACACGACACTGATTACTTTGTGCTACCACTGTAAAATCCCCGATATGGATACAAATAGCAAAAAAAAACAGACTAGATATGTTGAAATGATCAAAGTGCCAACTGTTAATTTGAAACTGCTATGGAAATATAAAAATTCACTGCATAATCCGGTACCGTTACTCCCATAGATTGCCTCATATTTGGCGCGGGATGTGAGCTACTGTTTTTTAATTTTTAGTCATTATTACGAAGATGCTGCTACCCGTCTCCTGACTTGTTTGCCTCTGTCGACTCTTTACGACGGTATGGTATGGGATAGTGGATATTCTTACATTGCCACGGTAATACTGCATAATCGCTGTCTGGTTATGCGAGTGACAATTCATCCGTCAAGCCTGAAATCATAATCACAAGCAAGTGGGACTCCTTTCCTAGCTAGGTGTACTTCTGTGTATGTACCACCTTTCTACCTATTTCTGCCACCAAGTAGTAGTGGGTTCCTTGCTATCTTATGATCTGAAGAGTAAAGAGAACAAGTGTACTTAGTTCCCTAATGTGACAACGCATCTGTAGCCTTTTATGTTTGAAATTGGTGACAGGTGTCCATGGACTACAGTAGCCACTTACCTTCAGATACTTTAGCATTAAATATATGGGATGGAGCCATATAATACCAGGAACTTATTAATGGATGCTCTTAACGAAAGTTTGTCGACTAAATTTGTGATTTATAGAAGATGGGCTAAATTAAGAGTAACTTTAAACGACAAGCATGTATGCGTAGGTAGGGAAAGAAATGATAGAGGTGTGTCAGGATCGTGATAAATGGAAGTCCTTAGTATGGTAACAGGTACGAGAGTGTGTATATATTTATATATGTACCCGTACCGTTACCGTTACAGCTTTAAAGTCCACTGCTGAAAATAAGCATAAACATATTTCCCCTACGAAGAAAACTATGGGGGCGCCCCCACATATTGCCTCATAGGGTGGATATTTGCCATAGTGCTTTTTTGCCCGCTTGACAAGTGGTTTGGCAACCGCAGTTTTTTATTTTTGTTTTTATTAGGAAGACACCGCTGCCCGTCTCCTGATTTGTTTTCCTCTGTTTCCGCTTATGATATCCAGGAGATAATATAGCGTAGTGTATTCTTACACCACCACTACATATGACACTGACCATGTAGTTGTGATTCAAGTATATTCACCACCACATTTATATGTACGTAAAATATTAAGAAATATATCATAAAATAAAATTAAAACCCTATTTACTAATCGATAGTTTATAACTACCGATGATAAACTAGTATAATAATATTGTCCTCCAGACCGAATTTCGGCCACGGCGGCCAGCCTCAACGGAGGCTAGCCATCGGCGCAGGATAGGATTATAGTGCCCAGATGTGCAAGCACAGGTGCACTCTCTATTCCCTCACTCTCATAATCCGATGGAACGGTAAACCGACACAACTGGAGAGAGATCAGGCGCAGGAGCAACGGGTTTACGTGATTTCCGAGGCACGGGGATGAGACACCGCCAACTTCCTGACTCCGGGCAGCTACTGAGAATTTATTGACGGAAAAACTCAATAATTGGTTTTGTTGGCCTGACCCGGGATTCGAACCCAGGATCTCATGTTCAGCAGTTGCACTGCTACAACCACTATACCAACGAGGCAGTTAATATGTTAACTAGTATATAATATATAAGTGAGATAAACAAACACAGATTTAAATCTAAGTACGATATTACAAAACAATTCCAAACGATACAAAAAAATAAACTGCACTTGACAATTTTCAGGCTGACAGACACTACTTTGTGGTGAATTTCTCAATTTTATTTTATTAAGACCTACTTTGTGGTGAATCGGACAATTCGATAGCAAAAGTTTAGTCATTGTCTTCTGTATTTAGTATTCTTTTGATTGGGGAAATAAAGTGAAATAGTCTTGAAATAAGCTTCAAGTTAAGATAAGTCTAAATCGCCATGTTTGGCAGACGGACTGATGATCGCAGTGCCAGAGTAAAATGTGAACGTTCCATTTTGTACGCCTAAAGGAGACAATAATTTTTGGGCCCACTAGAACGTCATGTAATGGTATTTACACTAAAAAAGACACTAAATTATAATAGTAAATGACCTATAGATTTTTCGAAAATATAAACGGAATCAAGAAATCTGAAAAAAAAAATTAGTTGTTTTGATATTCGTGTTCAGATCATTGGCTAAGGTAATGTTATATTTAAAAAAATTATTGTCTTAGAGATGTGCCGTGATAACTCGGAAAAAAATCGACTCGAGTTGAAATTCAGATAACGTGATTTTGAGCTCGAGTTACGCAATTCAAATTAGCTGAACGAAGCTGTGTCAATTTGTCACAAATTATTTTTATAATTGTTCTTCCATACAACACAATTGTTATTACTACACTTAATAGGTAGTCATATATTATTTTTGGTATGCGTATCGACAATCTTCATAAAATAATATCACTCTAACGTTATGACGTAAGTCTTAATGTTATTAATAATTTGACTATCCAAAATATATATAATAAATTTATATTATATATAGCATAAATTGATACAACATTATAAACATATTACCAAATATCAATTTATTTATTACATAATATATCAATAAATTGCTCGAATTAGTAAGTCGATTTCATCACTAAATAAACTTATTCCTAGATAAAGATGCGATTCGAGTACGGTTTGTGACTCGAGCCACTCGGGTTAATTTATGTATGTATGTCATTCTAGTTGTACACTAGTTTTTGAGTAAATCGACTATTTACAGAAAAGTTTATCACTAGAGTTGAGAGTAGCGATTACGTTAGTTAAACCATTTTTAAATATGTACCTTTATAAATAAGTAATATGTGGCAAAATGAAATTATAATTAAAAATCAATATCATAAATAAAACTAAGTTCAGGTTTGTTTACAACATGCCAGATGCAAGTTTGAATTTGGATGCAACTTTGATGTCATCCGCAACGACTTATTATATATGCATGTAAATTAGTGAAGTTATATTTATATAGCACCCTCTGAATCTATATGATGCGCCGAGTTAACTCGGTAAAATTTATTTTCTATCGATTATCGGGTTGGACAAATTTACTCGATTCACTCGAGTGAAATAAAACATGATTGGAGTTGCATCATTATGGTTAGAACAAAATGATGTTTTTATGTACAAGAATTACTAGATTAATGTTTAAGAAAATGTGGATATTATCAATTATCAGGAAGGTTAGCCAAATATTAATTGACGCAAGTACGTATGTTTTTCTCTTTTTATTTTTTGTGGTAAAATTCGCAAATAAAACTGACGAGTTTAGGTTAATTAATATAAGAGTTTATTAATTTACACCTATTCTAGGTTGTGAAAATCTATTACTATGTTTGTAGATTTTACCTAAAACAAATACAAATAACAAACAGGTCTTAGAACCTTATTAGTTTGTTAAAAGTGACAAAGTGTTAAGTTTATGTTATTAGTAAAATCTAAATTAAATAATAAATAGAATAAATACACAAAAGAAGTTATTATAATGTTAAAAGAAAATTAGAATCTTTGGGTCGAGGGACTTAAAGAGGGTTTTGAAGAACAATTCATATAACTGCATTTATGGACAAATAGGTACCCTATGTATTCAGCAAGTTGGTTAATACTAAATGGCTTTTTTGTTAAGCCAGACACGGTTTCTGGATTTATACCAGCCATAGTAGATAGGCAATATAAATGGTACATATATTTATGTGTAAAAAATGTGGTAATTATTTGTACTAGAAGCAAATATAAAGTTTAATAACAATAGTTTGCATAAAAAAGTGTATCTATTATATATATACTAATCCATTGGGCTATGCCGGTCACTCTGGTTTTACTGTGGATATCCTCATTTCTGAGTCTATCACGCAGAGAAACTCCGAGCATAGCCCTCTCCATAGCTCGCTAAGCGTCCTCATACGGCCAGCAGTGAAGGACCACGTCTCTGATCCGTAAGTCATCACTGGCAACACGCACTGGTTGTACACTTTAGTTTTCAGAGATTGAGGTATACCTGACGAGAAGATGTGTGTACCGAACCCCACGGTGAATGACTCTCGGTCGAAGTTGGACTTACCTAGCCGGACTATTTGTCCCAGGTAAACGTACTCGTCAACAACTTCGAGCATAGTGCTCCCAACAACTACCGGTATAGATGTGACACGGACATTGAACATGATCTTTGTTTTGTCCATGTTCATCTTAAGACCTATCCGTTGGGAGACACCATTGAGGTCATTGAGCTATCATGTTGCTAAGGTCCTCCAGCGATTCTGCCATAAGGACTATATCGTCGGCAAATCGAAGGTGAGTGATATCCTCATACATTTCCTCCACCTCCTCATCGGGATGTGCCGAGGTTGGTGCGTAGACCTGTATGACCTTCAGCGAATACCGTTTGGTGATTCTGAGTATCAGTTACGCGACCCTTGTCGACACACTCCCAATCTTTACAACGTTGTTGACGAGAGACTTGTGGACGATAAATCCGACACCTCCTTGGGACAGATGGTTGCCCTCGCGGTGATAGAACAAGTTGCCGGACTCGAGGATTACCGTGTCCTCCCCCTCTCTTCGGACCTCAGATAATCCAATAATATGCCAGCGCAACTTGTCTACCTCTTCTTCCAGTTCCAGTATCTTCTCGTCAGTCCTCAGGGTGCGTGTGTTATACATTGCCAGGTCGAGTCGTAGTGCAACAAGGAGATTCTTAGCACCCCCTGCCCCGCCGTTACCATGGTCACCACCGTAGCCAGGAATAGCGGGGCCGCCGGGGACTGGGGGCCGTTTATTTGCGTCGTTGCTCATGGGGGGATATTTGCCATAGTTGCCACGCTTGGCTAGCGGGTTGGCAACCGCAGTTTTTTATTATGTTATTGTTGTTAGGAAGATGCTGCTGCCCATCTCCTTTCTGTGTCCCTCTGTCGCCTCTTACGACACCCACGGGAAGATATGGGGTAGTGGATATTCTCAACCGCCACTACACGGCTGCACGGCACATTCTGTGATAGAGCGTAATATTCCAAGGTCCTTAAAATCTGCATCTATTTACGTGTCGGAACAATACATAACTTTGATTAGAACGGCTAGAAAAAAAGGAAATCCATACAGAGTCCATGAACTAAATCATGAAAGTTTCTTTGACATTAAAAAAGTCGCAGACGGAAGATAGAGAAAAGGTAAAAATGGGGGATATTAAAGTTACTAGAG